>JAGFMF010011381.1:13494422-13575347 GCA_019455555.1 Galemys pyrenaicus
CAATGGAAGTACACTGCTGAGGGGAGCAGCAGGCACAGCAGGAGAGGTCTGCCGCGCCATGTGGGTCCCCTCCCTGGCCGGCAGCAGGGATCGAACTCGAGTTGCAGTGGCTGCGGTTTGCTTCATAGTGTGTTGCTTAACCCACTGTGCCACCGGGGAGGCCCAGAAAAATCCATATTAACAAACAGTTTGTCTCCACCTCCATGTGTCCATCACCTTGATTACCCTCCATCAGGACCTGTCTGTCCTAACATTCTTTCTCTTTCATTGAGCTCCCCATCTGCCTTCTCTGGGTTTGATTACCCATCCCTGTGTCCATTCTTCTGTCCACCCTCCATTCATCTTCAATGTCTTCTTACCTTTTCACAACCTCACTGTCCTGCTATATCAGAATATTTGATTTATTGTTCCCTGTTTACATTGCTACCAGATCCCCCCTCCTTTATTTTTTTTAAAGATTTATATATTTATACATACAAGATCTGGGGTACAGGCCAGTGGTTTCACCAGAGGCAGAGTGGGGGACAGAACAGTCAGATCGACTGAAGTACACTGTTGAGGGGAGCAGCTGGTGAGAGAGAAGAGGTCTGCTGCGCCATGTGGGTCCCCTCCCTGGCCAGGGATCAAACTTGCGCTGCGGGGCGCAGATTCACAATGCAGCGCTCAACCCGCTGTGCCACCAAGGAGGCCCCAGATCTCTTTCTAAAGAGGAGGGTCAGAAGCCAGGTGCTCAAGTGTTAGACAACAGCAAACAGGTAGCAGCCATCCTCCTCTGGGTGTCTCAGAGTTATACCACACTTTAGTTTGTTCTTCTTCATGTACTCTCTGGAGGGTGACACCTCAATCTAAAATGTTTTAGGGGATAATGAAGACATTTCCATTACAATCTTTAACAATTTACAAATAAAAAACTATATGGTCAGTTTTTCAGCCCCAAGGCAGACATTGTCCCCTTAAACTCATAGTTGAACTAATATGTGGAAAAATCCAACAGAGAAGCAACAGCTAAAAATAGAGTTCAGAGAAGCAATGAGTCATGGCCTAAATGAACAAATACATTAAATGATATATTAAATAGAACAAACTCGCCAAAGGAACATTGAGGCTGACATAAGGTAATGTGTCTCATCTTGGGACTGTGGATGTGAGGACTGCACCCTCAGGGTTATGGGTATCACAGTTTTTGAACTTTATTAATTTCAGTCCTCATGCCTTTTAAAGACATGATCTGCCCCTCTACACACACACACACACACACACACACACACACACACTTATTTTAGCCCTAAAGTAAAGGTTGGTTCACACTAATTTTTCTCCCTCCCTAAAATGTCTATAAACCTATCAAAAAATAGATAAACAACTTGCTCTGTAGACTTAACAGGATAGTAACTTCTATGCTAATCCCTGATCAGCCAGGTGTTTGCCCCCTTGGTGACCTTGAGGTAAAACCAGTGTTCCCAGCTCTTCTATTCTCCAGTTACTTCCCAAACAGTAATATTAGCTCGCTCTTCTGTCTTCCTGGGCTCTGGGGTAGGTTAACAGATGAAAGTATAGAAGAGCCATTTGCAAAAAGGGAACCCCTGGTGACACAGGTATGATTAAAAGAGAGGTCAGCTCAGATAGGAAGCCCTAAACCCTCACTCCTGCCTCTATCCATATCACAGAACCTAATCA
Organism: Galemys pyrenaicus; assembly: GCA_019455555.1. NCBI lineage: Eukaryota > Metazoa > Chordata > Mammalia > Eulipotyphla > Talpidae > Galemys > Galemys pyrenaicus. Next base: position 13,496,100 of record JAGFMF010011381.1, read on the forward strand.
CCCCCATCATCCCGAATTTGCCAGCAGACAGCAGACTCTGTGCTTGCAGTTGGCTGGGGGAAAAAAGATGAAATAGTTGATGTAGCTGGGGAGATCTGACTAACACATGTGAAAAATTAGACGACAACACCAGAAAATAATTACTGTCACCACCAAATAATTACTGTCATAGGATGTATTTTCTGAACTTGGAGTTTAAAATATCTCCTATGCAAGATTTCCCACCTCCCAGGCCATGTGCATTTCCAGGTCTGCAGGTCTTGTTTCCAGGGTAGCATTTGATTCTAGCTCACTTAACATGACTTGTTTAATGCACACCTGTCTTCCCAATTGGCTTGTTGGCTCCTATAAGAGATAGTCATGCACATCTTTTAATGCCTGATAATCCGTGATCACATAATAATATTTCTCTTTTAAAACTTTGAACTATAAGGCATATGTTATTCAATTCGTTCGTATGGAGTACAGAATTCAGAGGTTTTCAGTATATTTACAGGGTTGTGAAGCCATCACCATAATCAATGTCAGAACATTTTCATCACTTCCCAAAGAAACACTGCACCATTTAGCTTTAAATCCTCAATTCTCTTAGTCTTTGGCAACTACTATTATACTTTATATCTCTATGGATTTGCTTATTCTGGACAGTCCATGTAAATGGAACCATTCAAACTGTGATCTTTTGTGTCTTCTTTCTCTTAGCAGGATTTCATGGTTTATTCATGTTGTAATGTAATAGTTCATTCCTTTTGGGGGGTGAATAATATTCCCTTCTATGGATATAGCACCTTTTATTTTTCATTTCTCAAGTAACAGACATTTGTATTATGCCCATATTTTATTATTATGGACAATGATGCTATGAATATTTCCATGCAAGTCTTTGTATAGACACACATTTTCATTTATTTTGGGTATATACCCAGTAGCAGTGTTGCTGATCATAATGGAAATTCTATGTTTAACTTTTGGGGGCTATACGGACCATTTTTCAAAGTGTCTGCACCCTCTTTCATACCCAATGGAATGAGGTTTTATATTTCTTTACATCATTACCTACAATTGTTATTAATTGACTTTTTGCTTGTAGCTATCCTGGTGGGTATGAAGTAGTATCTCACTGTGGTTTTGATTTAATTTCCCTGATGGCTAATAATGTTCAGCATCTTTTCATGTGCTTAATGGTCATTTGCATATCTTCACAGAAAAGTTGTTTACCTTTTTTAATGAGTTGTAAAAGTTCTTTATATGTCCTATATGTAAATCCCTTATCAAATATATGATTTTTAAGTATTTTCTCCCATTCTCTGGGTTGTCCTTTCACATTTGAGGCACAGAGTTTTTAATTTTGATGACATCTAATTATCTATTTTTTCTTCTGTTGCTTGTGCTTTTGATATTCATATTGTAAAGATTCAATCACCAAATTCAAGGTTATGAAGATTTAGCCTTAGGTTCCCTCCTAGGAGTTTCATAGTTTTAGATCTTACATTTATATCTTTTACATTTAGAGCCTTTTTGAGTTATTTTCTGTGTATGGTACAAAGTTTTCTAACACATGCTTGCTTTGCTGTCCATCGATTATATAACCAAAAAGAAGTTGAAGCTGAGCTTTGTCATTCATTAATCAATCAGCAAGTATTTGGGGGCCTACTATGTGCCAGGTATGTGGGAAACAGGAGTGGGCATAACAGCTCAGTGTTGCTCTCCTGTAGTCCTAAGTGCAGTGGGAGGAATAGAGAGTAGCATCATCTCACAAGCAGCAGTAAGTGCGATGAAGAGAAAACACAAGGTCTAGAAAGAATGCAGTGAGGGGCCTGATCCAGTCTGGAAGATGGGGGAGGGGAGTGCTCTAAGGGGTGAGTAAAAGGAAAGTGTAGGGTGAAGGCTGAAAAGAATGTTCTTATCAGAAGAAACATAGCACTGAGAGTGGGAGGAGCATGAGGGAGATGAAATTAGAAAGGCAGGCAGGGGCCGAACAAGCAAGACCCATTATCAGACACTTCCTACATGCCCAGTGCTCTAAGCTCTTTTATGCATTTTTTAAAAATGCATAAAAAATGCATAAAAAACTCTTTTTAAAGAGTTTTTACTCAAGCCCTGGAAGGTAGGATTTTTATGTATTTTTTGAGTGTGGAAACCATAATTCAGTGAGGTTAGATGACTAGTAGTTCTTCACAGCTAACAAATGGCAAAACCAGGACACAAACCCAGAACTCTGTAAGTCTGTGCTCTGCTTCTCTGGATTTTCCACACTGCCTCTGTTCAGGACTAGAATCATCCTTGTAGGGAAACTCCAAGATTAAGTTTGGGGAACCAACAGCTTTGTACAGATATTTTAGGAAAAATCCTATAGAAGAAACAGACCAGAGCACACACAGAAATGTTAATCTGTGGGCCTATTAAAGTGTGAAAATGCCAGCTGGCCTATAGGCCATTAGGGAAAGCTGTTGATAATAGCCACCCTCATTATCAATACCCCATGTTTGTCACTCTTATGCATAGATTTATTCTAAGACAAAGCCCTCTGGAGTCTCATGGCCTTAGTTTAGTGATCACAGTGGACGGTGACTTTCTCCGGAGGTGTCTTATGTGAGATCATTTTCTGCATATTCCAAGGACTTCTAAAACTACAGCACAGCCTTACCCACCCTCTGAGACTCCTTGCCTTGGTCAGAGTGACTGATTCTGTTGGTTAAAGAAAAACAATAAATTGATTGTATGCTCCTCTCCTATACAGGGCAGGTCTGCTAGTGCAGGTATATGAGTCTGAACTCTGTAGGAGTCAGGAAGAGACTGATACAGCAGGAAACTCTAGACTCAGATGAAATTTCCCACCTGATTACTCAGAAGCAAGCAGGCTGGTGTGGGCCATACAGCCATCGTGTCAGCCAAATGCCTTCCCTCTCTGCAAGCTGCAGGCTTTTAGCTTTCGGATCCTGTCCAGCTGGAAGCTCAGGCAGAAATGATAAAGCAGAGCCACAGCAAAGCTTTATGAAAGGCAATCTGTTAAAAGCAGACAAGGAAAGTTGCTTGTCTCAGACTATACAATGTTTCTTGAGATTTCTGCAGATCTCCCCCGCCCTCCTCCAACTTTTCTCGGCTTATCTGTGAACTTGAAAATGAGACTAGGGATAAGTTGGTCTCAGTGATGAACTTTGGCTCTCTGAGTATGTTATTGAGTGTAAGGATATTTGCTGTTTGTAAAATGGGTCTCACACCTTATCCCTCTCTTTTACCTTTTGGTCTTTATGTTTTATTCTATTTTGCATTGGTAGTGTGTGTGGGGGGGGAGGGGGGAGCAGAATTACAATTCCAAAATGCCAACAGGGGCCAGACAGGTTCCATAAATGTTTAAAATGAGTTAGGCAAGAGGGACTAGCATAAACAGAAAAGTATTCTTTAGGGAACTGGAGATTTCCTCTCTAGAAGGGACAGCTGCTACTCAGCCCCCAATTCATTATTGTCATGCAAAAACTGGGACAGTATTGACAGATCTTATCATTCTTAAAGGGAAATCAGAAATCCTGATTTATGGACATTTCTGTATTCTAAGAAAATATAGGGACCATAGGAAATACATTGAAAGGCAGATACAGCCTTGTAGGCTACCAGTTTGCAACCTCTGAAAAATAGCACGGTCCTTGAAAGCAACAACTTAGGAATCCACTGAACTAAATTTGCATTCTGCGTAACTGTAGACCTTGAATAAATTATCTAATCCTCTATTATCATCACCAACTAATTCACCCATTGAGATGGTTTGAGAATTAAATGTGCTTAGCAAAATGCCTGACCTATAGACACTCCCAGGAATATTTCTATTCTACCTTGATTTCCTTTGAACAGACGATTCCCCATCCTTGAAGAACAGGTTTGCAAAAACTCCTGGTGCTGAAAACTGCCCAGCAACAGGCCCTGCTGGGAGTGCTGGAGCTGTGAGCTCAGTGGAGCAGCCACTTGCTTTCCTGCAGCTCATCCAAGGCCAGAAAACCTCCCCTCCCCCACTAGGCATGCCCAAAAACTATAGATTCTGCCTTAATTACTAGCAATTAAGTCAGCTTCAGTCTGCAATACAGGATCAGGCTCCTGTACTGTGGCCTCCTGAGGCCCTTATAGGAACACAGCCCTTCCAGGGCCTCCTCCACCCCTAATCATTTATTTAGTTTCTGATGGCCTTGTCCCCAGGCAAACATGCCTGTTGTGAGAAACACCAAAGTTAGTGAAATCTGAAAGCCTTGGTGGCTTCTTCCCTTAGTTCTAATTTAAACCTCTACATCCAGACCAGAGTTCTCAAGGGCAAATCATATCATAGCTCACCAGATTCTCTTTGGATAAGATAATGAAAGACGAAGGATTCTCTGCTTGTCAGCATATTTTCTTCATTTGCTAAAATACATTTGTAAGAGGGAATTTTCTTACAGTCAGGAAGGATACATTACATTCAGTCACATGGAAAAGAAAATTGAGAACAGAAAGATAAAAGATCTAGTAAGAGAGAAAGGCAGAGAAGCAATGGCAAATACATTTATTTAGGGGAGGACCCTCACTTGAAAAGTTGAGTCAATTGGGTGGGGAGGGGAGAAGCAAGGGAAAATGAACCATTTAGATAGTTCCCCACATACACCCTCCTGGTCTCAGCTGACACCTGTACACTTTAAATAGCATAATGGTGAGAACCTCGGGACTCAAACTTGGAGATAGATACTTTGCTAAAAGCATCTACCGTCTGGATCTCAAGTGTTCTGAGATACAGGCAGGTGGGAAGTGCTTAAATAAGGAAGACTGGTTTTCCTCTGCCCTTTCAGCCCTACATTTCTCACTCTGCTAAAACAGCTGTGAAAATTCCCTTTCCTGACTTCAGTTTGTACTGTCGGTTTCAAGACTATTCTCCTTAGCCCTACAGCCACTTGACATGTGCCCAATACCTGTGTTTGATTCTGGAGTCCCGAAGCCAAAACAAATTGGTGAGCCTTCCCTGGTGATTCAATGGGTTAAGCAATGCACTATGAAGCAAACCGCAGCCACTGCAGCACAAGTTCGATCCCTGCCGCCGGCCAGGGAGGAGACCCACATGGCATGGCAGACCTCTCCTGCCTCGCCCACTGCTCCCCTCAGCTCCCCTCAGCAGTGTGTTGCAGTTGATCTGCCTGTTCTCTTCCCCGCTGTCTCTGGTGAATCTCCTCACCGCCCACACCTCTGGCCTGTACCCCAGTTCTTGTATGCATAAATAAATAAATCTTAAAAAAGAGAAAAAAGAAATTGGTGCTCAGGGCAGCTGAGCTGTCACTACCTGCAACCCAAAGTTACGATGAACTCCTGGGATGGCAAGGCAGGAGCTTGCATGCCCTCAACCGCACAGATGGTTTTGTTCTATGTACAGATCGAGAGTCAATGACATTTTACAATTCATTAGTTCAGTAGTTACTAGTGTCTGTCAGCCTATTTTTAAAAAATACACAACTGGAATCTAATAATGTTTAAAATGCATTTTAAAAATGAATATTTAATCCAGCTTCTTCACATATATAAATCTCATCTCTCAGGCATGTCAGTGTTTACCAAGGTAGCTCAGACAAAGAAAACTCAAACAGCTTCATCTCTCTGATTACTTGTCTCAATAGACACTTGTCTCTTTCTTTTTCTGTTTCACTTTAAGATTATGGTGTGAGCTCTTCTGTCACAGAACCTGTCCATGGCTGGACACTGGGTGCTTTACCCATGTAGTCTTTCCTCTATCCTGCAAACTCATTAATGGTACTCTACAAGTGGCAGTTCTACAGCCTCATTGAACATAATGTTAGACACACAAGGACAAAAACTAATTTGCAAATGCATCTTAACCTCCTTAAGCTTTAATCTTTCAGAAATCATGACAAGCTAATTAGAAGTTTGGTAAAATTAATTAAAAGTACTGGTTATTTTCAGAGGCCTGAGAAGTTAAGACAATGCCAACCAGCAACTTCTTACACTTATATATATTAAGTCCAGATTGGGGGATGCCAGGTATAAACTCACTGCAGGGAAATTCATGCACAAACCAAAGCATGTTCCTGAGGAAGTCCTTTTACTGCATGGTAAAAGTGGTCATATGGTGAGAGAGAATTCAAGTGGTAGTAGAAATCTCTTGTGTTAGAACAGTACACCTTAAATTTATAAAACATTTTATATCAACCTTATCCACAAGAAAGAGGAAGGAGAGAAATGTTAAGGACAGTCCCACAAGACTCATTTTACCCCATCCCAAATTATATTGTGGGTCCTGGATCTCTGCTACTTAGGACAAATGGGCTTCTACTCTAACTCTGCTTTCTCAGTTGCAAAAGGAAATGTTTAGACTGGATGTTACTTGAAATCCCTACTGGTTGTAATATCCTGAAGAAATTCTTTCTTTCTTTGTTCTCTAACCTCCCTAACCACCTTATCTCTACCTGTGTGATTTCATAATCTCAATAACCTCACTTCCGTGGGAGATGTATCACTGAGTTGAGAGACCACTATCCCGTAACTACAATTTCAGCACCACGGAGAGCGACACAAGCACAGAACAACCCCCTCCTGCCCCATTTTACCCTTAAACCCTTTGAAGTGATAGACTTAAATCAAAGTACTTTCATCTCTCTGTATCTGTATATTTTTATTTTTAAAATTTATTTATCTGTTTATTTTTATATGTGGATCTTATCTATGTGTGTGTTTTAACATATATGAAATCCCTTAAGTTGGAATTTTATATACAATTCTGTTTGCTCCTGTAGGTAACCTTAACTCAGTTGTCACATCACATCACATCACAACAGAAATATTTTATTGCACAGTCAAGCCCTCCGTCAACTGTAGACTATTTGAGCTCAGTGAGTGTGAACTCTCCCCAACATAGGAATCTTCCCTAGTATCTCAGATGGGCACTATCAGCCTTCATTCTGATTGTCACAGAAAACGTGGTACCTTATTGACTATTATAAAATACCCATTTTGGAATTATAGAATCTCTATTAAGAAGGTCTTTCTTTGATTAAACTGACGGCTACTTGCTAATAACAATTCTATTGAATTCATACCCGTAAGGTGGCCAATTCTTACCCCCTCTACCACTAGCCGTCTGGTCCTAGTCACATCATCTTTCACCTAGATTGTTGCAGTAGCTTCTTAATTGTCTTGCTGTAGCTGTCTTGGCACCTTGAAACCCATTTTTCACATAAAGCATCTCTTTGCAAAGGAGTAAAGACCAAATTCTTTATAATCATTGAAAAAGCCTGTCATAATTTGCTTCTCACCTCATCATCCATCTGTAACCTCATCCCTTACCACTTTCTCCTTCACTGCCTCTACCCGAGGACCCCTCATCTCTTTTGCTGTTCCATGAACGCCAAGCACACACCCACATTATATGCTTTGCATTGGCTATTTCCTGTAAAAAGGATGTTTCCCCTGCTCCAATATCTGCAAGGTTAGTTTTCTTGTCTCTTTATAGTATTTGCCCAAATACCTTCTTAACATCAAACTTAAGACCACAGTCCCCATCCCTATTTCATTCTTAAGTAATGATTGGTAAATGTTGTTTGTATGTTTAGCAATCCATTCATGGGGTGCTAATTTGTATCATTTGCTGATTTTTATAGTCTAAGTACGCCCACCATGACCGACTTCAAGCTTCAATGTGAAATCACTGAATGCAGAGTTAGGAAAAGCTAATAATCAACCCTCATTAAATGATATAAGCAAACTCAGCACACTACTGCAGCCAAGGAGGGAAGGAAGATGAAGTTTACTCCTGGGGTTCAGTGAATAACCCCAGAGGAAGGAAAAATTCATGGGAGATGAATTTTGCTTAGTAACAGGGTGTATTTAGTCTAACTTCTCTTTTTCTAGCTGCTTTTGGAACACCTGGATGTTCTGTAAACTCTTGAATGCTATATATTAAAAACCAGACCCTTGCTTATCCTCCCAAACTGACATTCATCATTTTTGTGCTTCTGTCCCGGGTACCACAATTCTTCTCATCTTTGACCACTTATTCTTCCTTGCTCTACACATGTACTTTCATTAGTGTTGACCTTTTAGGGTCATAGGTTCATCATGTCCTGAGATAGTTTGCCTCTAAAGCTTGTGAGGACATGCTCGTAGACATCTGAGTTAACTTTTCACTGGTTTGCCTGTGCTCCATTTCCCTGCCTTTTACAACCTTCATGTTGAGACTTCAACAGAATCATCTGCTACTCAAAGACAATTCAATATGTTGCTTTAAAAGCAAAAACAAGAAACTTATGAAAATCAACCTTTTGATTGAAGCACAGACAGATACTCTTTATCAGGACTCTGAATTCCAGTTGTACACTGCACATTTTGTATTAATTCCTGATATGTTACCATATTGTGGGATTTATCAGTTGCCTTGGCTAGTTTTCAATACATGTTCATTAGTAATTATAGGAACTATTGTGGAAAGAATGAGGAGATAAGAAGATTAATGTGTGCATGTATGTGTGAGCACGCAAGCATGTAAGATTGCCTATATCTCAGAAAAAAGGTGTGCATCTGAGCACTTATGGCACTTGGGGAACACAGAATTTAAAGTAACACATTCATATCACATACACAGTCATAAGTGCAGCACATTTGAGAAAAAAATTAGTAAATGCTGTATTAAAACATATCCTATAAACTTCTGCTTCCCCTTTAGAAGCCATAGTGAATTCTTCTGATAAAATATAACCCACTTACACCAATATGCTTCCATCCATAGCAGAGAAATTGAAAGGGATTTTACCTGTGGCCTGACTTTTAAAAATTGAGATATAATTCACATACCATAGAGTACACCTTCTTAAAGTATATAGTTCAGTGGTTTTAATAGATTCTCAAGGTTGTGCAGTAATGATTACTATCTAATTTCTGAATATTTTCATTATTGCCAAGCGAAACCCCATTATTAGCAATATTTTCGACCCCCCTTCCACCTGTTGTTGTCAGCATTTCTCAATCTGCTTTCTGTCTCTATGGATTTGTGTGTTATGGTCATTTCATATGTGTAAAATTTCATGTCTGACTTCTTTTGTGTAGCATAATGTTTTCAAGGTTCATTTATGTTACAGCAAACATCACTACTTCAATCCTTTATATGACTGAACGATATTCCATTCTATAAAATACTACAATTTTTTACCAGTTTTTCAGAGGAGGGGCATTTAGATTGTTTCTGCTTTTTGACTATTAATGAGTAATATTGTTATGAATATTCTTGTACAGTTTTTGGATGGACACAGGTTTTCATTCTCATAGGTATATATTTAGGGATTTCTGAGTAATATGATAACACTATGGTTCACTTTTTGAGTAATTGCCAATTGTTTCCAAATTGTCCATCAGCAATGTATGTGGTCTCCATTTCTTCGTCTTTGTCAACACTTGTTATTGTCCATCTTTCTGTTGTTGTCATTTTGTTATTGTTAATTTTACCTGTGACCTGATCCATTTTATTGGGTGTGAAGTGGTATCTCATTATAGCTTTAATTTGCAGCTCCCTGATAATTAATAATGTGGAGCACAATTTCAAGTGCTTATTGACCGCTTATCTTCATTAAGGAAAAGTCTATTTAAATCCTTTGCTCATTCTTAATAGGATTACTTGTCTTTTTATTATTGAGTTGTGTTTTTAATTTATTCTGGATGAGGACAAAAAGCCCTTGACTGTTTCACAGTCCAGAGAGACACTGACCCTGGAGCTTAGTAACAGCTTATGGAAGGGGTCTGTCTCAGAAATCACTCCCCAACACACACACACACACACACACACAGAGAGAGAGCTTCAGGTCTATGTTTTATATGCAGGAACTGGGAGGTATGAAGAAACAGTGGCCAAAATCCTCAAGAGTACTGTTTTCACCATGAATGACTTTTTATTCTCTTTCCAAAGCCAACTGAGATAAGTGAGGGGCTCCAGAGATTCACCTGGGAGAGGTAATTGTGAGGAGAGCGGTACTCCCTCCTGGAGCTGAACATCTGCTAAGGAGATGACTTGCTGGTCTGCAATGGGGAAGAGAGTTCAGGCAGAGTAGACAGGCAGGAGGAGAGGTAGCACTGGAAGAGCTTGGGCACTGGCCTAGGAAGGTGTCCTGGATGGTGTCTGGGCTTTAACCATCTCCCTAGTATACTCTAAATACCTTTAAGAGGGTTGTCTGTGGGCCACAGAAATTCTAAGAGCAAGAGGAACTGGGTTAGTAGGTCTAAGAGCTGGAGTCAGAGATGGGTTCACTGAGACGGAGAACTGGGCAATGGAGAAGCTGCAGAACACACATACCCTCCAGTGTCAAGTCAGTCAGGGAAGCCACCCTGTCCCTATTGTCTGCAGTTAAACTGGTGCAACTAGGGCCTCACATATTTGCTCATGTCAGATGTCACTCCACCCCAAATTAAGCAGTTAGAAATTAGAAATTGTATATAATATCCTTGGAAAGAGGTATATTGATGCGCCAAGCCTTTTTCAGTCACCATCTCTTAAGAGTTCTCTGCTAGACATTAAGAGTCCAACAGCAATATTAAGCTAAATGTAAGGTTAGATTATGAGTGTTACCTTTGCCAACAACTTACTGTTTCACCTAATCGCAAGGTAATTGCCATTGAGATGAGATAGGCATCTCACGTAGGCAAGACATGGTGAATGATAGGAAAAGAATGCTCAGTCCAATATAAAAGCCATGTTTCCATAAGAACTTAGGTTATTAGAACTCACATAGAAATAACCAAAAGAAGTGGAACAGAAGCCTACTATGTTTTTTTTTAGAGAATTATATTGTCAAGGAAATCAGGTGATGACCTAATAAAATCTGTGTCCCTGTAATTCCCGGGTCCCCAAACCTGCACAGACAGACTATGAAAAACGTCCTCAAGAAGAGTGTTTATTTCCTGCTGGTGAGATGAATAGTAATGATGATCTGATGACTGTATTATGTGACCCATTCCGTGTTTTCCAAATGGAAGTCTAGTTGCACTTTTTTCTTTCTATTCTGACATTACATATCAGGTGTGTGTTCAGCAGTCAGCTTGTTTGATAGTGCCAATCTAAAGGAAAAGGTTACAAAAGATTCTGGACTTCCGCAGAGTATAGCAACTCCTGTGCAGGAGATAAGGGTGCATTGTTTGTGGGATGGGGAGTGTGTTGAGATAAAGAAGCAACTTGTAGAAACTGCTAATGGTCCCTGATATTTGTTCTCCTTTACATCCACAGTAATACAACTGTCACTGGCTACGTGGCTGCCTAGAATACAGACTCCGTTTCCCAGACAATCTGGCAGGTAGGTGTGCCCACATGACAAGTTTTTGATTATTTGGTAGTAGCAAAAAGGATGGTTAAGGACACTGGGAAGTGGCCTTAAAGAACACTTAAGGGGAGGGGGATGATTACTGAGTGAGTATGACAAGATGGCAGAATATAAAGTTAATATACAAAAATCAACTGCTTTCCTATATTCCAAAATAAACAAGTGGAACTTGAAATTAAAAACACATACCTGATAAATTTGCATCCCCCACAGCAGTTGAACCATTTTGCATTCCCGCCAACAGGGTATAATGAGTCTGTTATTTTCTGGGATTTATGAGTAGCCATCCAAAGAGACTGAGATGATAATCCATTGTGGTTTTGATTTGCAGTTCCCCGGTGACCCTTGTCCCTGTGGCTAGGAGCAGCGTGGGGTGAGCATAGCCTTAGCATGAGTATAACAGTGGGACCAGAAGGTCAGCAGCTGGGACTCCATCTCCCAGAGCAGGAGAGCTGAGTGATACATTTTCATGACTCTCTGTAGACTGGAGAGAAGCTTCATCCCTTTTCCAATTTTCCATTTTTTTTTTAAGATTTTATTTATTTAATCTGGGGTACAGGCCAGAGGCACAGTGTGGGGGGTGGGGGTGGGGAAGGAGGATTCACAAGAGGCAGAGTGGGGAGCAGAATAGGTAGATCAATGGAAATACACTGCTGAGGGGAGCAGTGGGCAAGACAGGAGAGGTCTGTTGTACCATGTGGGTCCCCGCCCTGGCCGGGGATCGCACTTGCATTGCAGTGACTGTCGAAACCCCACAGCGCAGTGCTCAACCCCTTGCATCACCAGGGAGGCCCCCAATTTTCCATTTCCATTGCTGTAAACCCTGTCTTGTGTTTTTAGTTGCTTCTGGGAAACAGGCTCCTGGACTGTTCAGCAGTGGCCCTAGACCATGTCTGAATGCTCTTAGAAAAAGCACAAATCCTCTCTCCTCTCCATGTTCACACTGGACATTTTCTAAATTTTTTTATATTATTTTTAAAAAAGATTTTATTTATTTATGCATACAAGAGCTGGGGTACAGGCCAGAGTCCAGGGAGGTGAGAGGATTCACCAGAGACAGAGCCAGGAACAGAACAGGCACACTGACTGAAACACGCTGCTGAGAGGAGCAGTGGGCGAGGCAGGAGAGGTCTGCTGCACCATGTGGGTCCCCTCCCTGGCTGGTGGCAGGGATCGAACTCGTGCTGCGGTGGCTGCGGTTTGCTTCATAGTGCGTTGCTTAACCCACTGCGCCACCAGGGAGACCCAACACACTGGAAATTTTAATTCTTTGTTTCTTACCACATTTCCTGACTCTGAGTAGAATGGAAATGTCAAGTGCAATGAATGGCTATCTTGGTCTTTTCCAGTCACTAATTTACAGGCAGTTCGGTGACAAAGTCTCTTGGGTAAAGCAGACATCTGGATGTCTGCATCAGCCAAGTAACAACATTTTCTCGAGTGGCTTTGGTTCTGAGTCCAACCTCTCCTAGCCTCATGTTTGGTAAAAAAAAATTGTTTTAAAAATGCTTTCCCGAGAGGGAAAATACAGCTTTTATTTGATACTACCTTGATCACAAGAGCAATACTGGAGCAGGCAATTTAAAACACTAAAACAATCCATTTTTTTAAATGAATGAACTGCTCAGCCCCAGTTACTTATGAGGTAACTTTGTTTGTATCTGGTCTGGGTTTGGCTGAGGCTGCCTTACAGAAAGAATATGGTCCTTCACCAGCCCAGACAGCAGCCAGACAACTTACAAACGTCTGGAATTCCTTCCAAGCTTGACGACAGGATGAGTCAGGTGAGGAAAGGCAGAGATGGGCTCCACACAGTGGTGATGGACGTCTTTCTAGAAATAATTATTAAAAGACAGTCATGGGAGCACGCGAGGGTAGAAAAAAACAATGTTATCACTCAGAGTCAGAGGGGTTCAGTTTATCAGCCTGTCAATTAAGTTATTAAAAAAATTATTTTTTTGTCTCTAGTATAATGACCAAAATAGGCATGATTTCTTTCATAATGGTTCTTTCTGCCCAGTAGGGAGGAAAAACAGTAACAATGCCTTTGCCAGACTGCTTGCCTAGGCAAATACAATAGCATGACTTGAACAAAGAATGTGACTGTCTCATGATATTCTTGAAGGCGAAATGGAATAACGTGTCATCCCATTTTTATCCCTGCAGCCCCAAATTTAGCTGTTCAGGAATAGAGATAAGGACCTGTGGGCCCAGAGAAGATTTCTTAGAAGAGATTTGGAGAGTCTGAGGAAGAAAAGCCAGCAATTCTTGATGAAGACCCAAAGGTGCTGGGCCAGAGCCAGCACTACAGGCCTTGGAGGGTTAACAGTGATGAAGAGTTGCTGCAGTTGGAGACACAGTGGTCCAGGGGGATAAGCTAGTGCACCTAGGACATACCAGCTGTTCCATTAGGTGTGGTCTAATCCACCACTGTAGACTTTTTAGGTAACAGTCTAATTAGAGGGCTGTTATCAAAACATACCACATACATTCTTGGCAGATGGCCAACAAGGAGAGGTCGCAAAATATAATGCATGCTTGGATTAAACAACACCAAAAAAGATCTCACAAATAAATGACTTGTTATAATTAATGAAAGTTAAGTCCAAAGGTTTTTAATTATTTATTTATTTTTAGCATATTGACCTAGGTAATACTGAGGGCCTACCACTTGGCAACATGCTAAGTGTTTAATATGCTTTGGCTCCTTTAAGACTCAGCACTGTATGAAGTCGGTGCTACTATTATTTCCATTTTGCAGGGAAGACACTGAGTTTTAAGCAAGATTAACAATGCTGAGTGGCAAGTTCCTCACATACACATCTGCCTGGCCCCATAGCTTCCTGTCATTGCCACTAAATAACACTGCCTCTTGCAAGAAAAAAGTTTTTTCTTATAAATAAGGACATGACCAACATCAGCTTTTTTAAGAAAATGAGAAGTGGATTTTAATAAAAAATGTGTATAGTTTAGAAAGCTCATCAGGTAAACCATAAAGTCTACCTTTTTTGTTTGGCTTTAGCATAGTAGGAGAAATTCTGTTTCAAAGACACATTGCAGAAAAGGAACGATGAGCGGCACCCTCACATTTGGCGATAGTCTGATTCTCTAAAACCAAGACTTGTCTTACATTTCATGCTTCAGTCTCAATATTTTTAGAAACTAAAGTCCAGTTATTTGTTTTTCCTTTGTAGAATTTTGATTTTGTGTTAATTTAATACAGAACAGGTTTAAGAACGAAGCCTGCCTTTTACTTTCTCAGGCTCTTTGTGCCGCATGCGCTCCCACAAACAGGGCTTTGGGCTCTGCCGCCTCCCACTCTGCGTGCTTTTGCCTGGGAGCACAGGGACTTCACTCTGCTGACGCCCAATCCATCTCCTCAAGGCACCTCTAGTACTCCTTTTGCCAGGTACCGCTTTCCCAAACTCCCTTGCAGACCGAAGTGGCCTTGGATCCAATTTTGGTCTATTGTATATATGGGGGAAGTCTGCGAGGAGGGCTTTAGGAAAGACTTTATTTCCGAAAAGCAGTCTTGTCTCTTTTCTGCTCGCTTCTTATGTGAGCGCAATGCCCAGAGAAGCAGTCGCCATCTTGTCACCGTGTGGTAAGAGGCAGAACATTCCTGAACAAAGCACTAGAAAGGCCTGGATCCTCGGTCTCCTCACTGAACCGCTGAGCCCAGCCTGCCTTTGCCCACTCATCATTGCTCGTCCATGCGAAACCCATTCTTAGTCGTGCCGCCACTGTTAACCAAGTTCCTTTCACCTTGGCTATCAAAGACTTGCAAGCTGTTCCACATCACAGATGTGTGTTAAATTTGTAGGACAAAACAGCCCAGTGACAATATCCACGTTTATTTGGCCAGTGCCATCAAGATTAGAAGTCACAGGCCCTTGCATGCGTGGTCTCTTCCCCTTCCTGGCATGACAGGTCACTTCCAAAAGGCTGGTTATCGTATTATAACAGGAACAACTCTATAAATACACTTAATAGTTTTCATTCTTCATTATGAAATACACTTCAAAAGAACACCTACCGTCAGCATTGATTTTTCCTTCAAGGGTCGCCAGTGAACATCTGAAGGACCTGAATTGGGATAGACAGCACCAGCGAGCGCCTCTCTCCCCACTTACAGCCGTCCCCATGGCTACTGCTTGCGCCTGGGGGAGCCTGAGGAGCACCACGCTCCGCTGTAGTGGAGTGTTCATTAAAGGAACTCAAACACGCCCAAGATACAATTCCAGAAGCTCACACTTAACTTGAAGCAATTGTAGCATAGTGCTAGTGTGTTCTCAACAGTTGGTTTAATTAAAGCCACCGTGACACCTCACATGGGTGCCCCAGAACCCATCTGAGGCACTGCAGGGCGCAGAAGGGAATGGGCGAGTGATGCAGACCTGGGATGATGAAAGGACAAGGACACAGGCTGCTATCTTGCTCCCCTGGGGAGGGCTTCCCGAGATTCCCCAGTGAAGGATTGGGAGTTAACATCAAAACTGAATTACCTGTTACTTGGTATTAGCCATAATCTTGCTTAGTAAATTCAAGAAAAGCTACATTCATTTCCTATTTCGTAATACATACCAGTCATTTTCAACTGATCATCTTTTTATTTTCTTTTGTAAATTTTCAACTGTAAGGGGACCCTTCAGGGTAATACTGAAATGGGTGGATCCAACTGGTAATTTTAGTAAAAAATTTCATCCCTTAGAGTAGGCACCAGTAGAGAAACAGAAGTGTCCCCTCCTCCATCCCACTTGATGGACTCATGTTTACAAAGCACCTCACAGAGTCAGACACTCATGGTAGACACCCACAAACAGTAGCTTTCTCTTCCAGGCCTTACAGAATTCTTTCTCTTCTTCCCCATGAACACCCACCATTGTCACGGGTGAGGAGGATGATCACCATTCCATATGCATCTCTCTCAGGGCATTCCCTAAAGAGAGCAACACACTGTAAGAACAAACAAGAAAAAATTCTTGGAGCTGAGACTAAAATTTTCCTGAGGAATGGCCAGTATAGTGGGGATATTTAACTGGGGCTAAAGAAACCTTAGAAGAAATGTATTTGATAGATGTTTTCAACTCTGTGAAGGACTGTTGTGTTGAGAGGGCTGACTTGTGTTGGGGCCCCAGCAGATGGAAATAGAATCAATGAGCAAAAGGACTATGGATAATATTCTTTATGATGGCATACTTAAATGGCTCTCAAGAATCCCACACTATCTTAATGGAGTAATGAAATTGTTGTCTTGAATAGTTAGGAGATACAGAATCAGACCATACTGTTGTTGTAGTCTAAATCAGACCACAGAGATTTCAACAAATCTTAAAAGCTACAAAACTGAACTCTGTTTATGATCCCACCCCCATTCTCCAGATGACCCATAACAGAAGGGACAGGAGACAGAATCTCCACTTGTCTTGGACTCTTCTCAGTTCTTCACAGTCAAAGATTCTTCACACTAGCACAAGATTCAGCATTATGCTCTGAAGACACAAAAACCCAAGTATTACACATGCTAGGGAAAGAGATCTGCTGCAAATATTGTGACTCTAAATCAATTTGTTGGAGTTAATAGAAAAAAAAGCAACTAGAAAAGTCATTAATGTAAGTGTGAGGTTATTCATAGCCATTCAAAACCACCTGCCTTGAAATTATGTCATTTGGGGGGAAGTGAAAGTTGTCCTCCAGCCTAAGTGATTGTCCCTCTTGCCATTAACATCAGAGATGTGTGATTGTTGATGTTATTTCTCAACAATTCCGCACTTTTCTTATCCGACTAAAAGTCACTCCTCTCTCACTGGTGAGTGTTCTTTGTCCTTGAAGCTTAGACTTTCCCAGCATCCATTATTCTGCCAACACCACTCTAGGTTTAGAGCAAGGGCTCACAGCCACAGAAGAAGAGGTGGTGCTCACTTGAGTGCAGGGTGGTGATGGGGGTGGCAGTTCCTCTTCCTGACCTCCACCCGGTGTCCTGAGATTACCAGGAGTCCGATTAGACTTCCCTTTGAGCAATATCTGAGCACAGCTCTGCCTGCCTACAAAGAAAAACCAGACAAATGTCTCTCCAAAGGGCTAAAAGGGAATTTATTTATAGCATAATGAACATACCTTCATGCACAGAGTTCTGAATGCTTGATGATGATGGTAACAATTATAGAGACTACAGTCAGTAATATTTTTACGAGTAGTTTTATTTATTTACATGTAATATTGGATCCATAAAATAACCCATTGAAAAACTATAATTCAATGATTTTCAGTAAGATTTCAGAGTTATGCAAGAATCACTATAATCCACTTTTCATATTTTCTTTTCCCCAGAAGAAATACTATACCCACTTAGTCACTTTCCCCCTCCACCCTCTGTCGTAGGCAAACAGTAGCTTCTTCCTCTCTCTCTATAGGTTTGCCTATTCTGGACACTTCATTTAAGTGAAATCATGTATTTCATTTACCTTTTACTCTGACAGCTTTTGCTGAGCATAAAATTTTTGAAGTTCTTCTGTGTTGTAGTATATATCAATGCTTCATTCCATTTAGTCAAATAATAACCCATGATATGGATATACCACTTGTGTTTATCCATTCATCAGTTGATGGACATTTAGGTTATTTCTACTTTTTTATATTATTAATTACACTGATATGAGCATTCAGATATAACAATTTTGAATTTTAAAGGTTTATTTGAAACTTCATGCTTTCTCTTTTAACCAATGAACTAAAAAATTTTATGAAGAGCCAAGTCTTCTTTCCAAGCACCACCATTTGAACCTGTTAACTGTTTCTTGTCTCCGTTACTGTCTGCCGTTGCCCATTCTTTTGCAAGAGTGTCCAGTACCAGACCACCTTCTCATTCTCTAGAATGCCTTATAGGATCAACCAACATTATTATTTAAAATGTTTTATTCCAAAATGCATTCCAATTATCTGAATGATCTAGTCAATTACTTTTCCTTCTGTTCTAAGATCTCCCAAGTCCTTCTACCATGGTCTCATGAGGCAAAACGCAAAGGCTTTTCCCTAGAACATGTAGACACAAAGTAAAGCCTGCTTCTTTGTGGCTTTTAGGTGCAAAAATCAGATTCCAGATGGGTACAATCACCAGGAAGAAACAGCCCCACCTTCTCTAAGATAACTAAGTAGTTTGGTTTATACCAACACTGGTATTTGGGGGTAAAAGAGTCTACTCTGTTTTAGAAAGGAGCCAAATTACTAATTTATACTTAAACTACATTTAAAAATAAGCAATACAACTATCAAATTGGTATAAAATAATTTTTCTCTTTTATTTGTATCTCAAAATGTAGTGCATATTCACCTCTTATATTTCCTACCAAAAAAGTAAAATTTGCACTTATTCCAATAAATGCCTAACTCATAATATGATCTTGATCTTGATCTTGATCTTCAGAAAATTGGGCTTCAATAGCTAAAGGAAGGAGAGGTTTTATTTCATGCCTCGGTATGTTCAAGCATATACAAAAAGTATTAAATTTGTCAAAATGAGCACAATTGCTGATCTTTTTTTCTTAAGGAAGGATCCTTTCAAATTCTCTAAACTGAACAATTCCGTTTGGCTTGCTGCCTCCAGGAACATCTTCAGGGTTCTCACCCATGTGCACAAGGGAAAGATTGGGCACATGGGTAGACAGAGCTCAAAAGCTGAGGGAAAGGTTGTGACAAGAGCCAAACCTTCTTCTAAGACTTTCTCTCAGGTCACGCCTGTCCCCTTTGGATAACCACTTCCAGCACTCAGTGGGCATTTTCAGAAGGCGAATTTTCCAACGACTCTCTAGACACCAGTCCCTGCCATCAAAAGGGGTGTGGTGTCCCCAAAGTCCTTATTTCTTTAATTAGCTCTCTCAAGGGATGATGTTGGTTATTAACAGTCGGTTTGTTCCTTCCAATATTTCTGGGCATGAACACTTTCCTGAGTACGGTTAAGGAGGGGACAAAATCTCATTTTTCCATTTAATCTGTCTCTCTCTTTGTGGTAAGAAAGACTTTTTCTCTACTCAAAATTAAATCCCCTATTGCAACCTAAGGGGTGATCTTTGGCATGTCACCCCAAAACATGTCAGTTTGGCATAAAGATTATTTTGAGCTGAAGGCAATTAAAATCAACCGATGTAAAACCAATTCTCTGCCTTCCTCTTCTCTACCTAAATGCTAGGCATACCTTTCTCTTTTTGAATTTCCTTGGTTCCTCACACTTTCCTCCATCATTCATACCAGGAAATGCAGAGCACAGTTATCACTGGAGCAATGAGTATACACCAACATCAGTTTGTGTAAACAGACCTTACTAAAATCATCCTCACCTTTCATTAATTCCCCTAAATATTTTCCAGTTACTTCCCCACAGTCTATTGTCTCTTGAAGCCCAAATCTCCTCTCCAGTTAAAATCAAATATAAGATCCCAAGCCAAGTCATGTCTTTGAGATTTACTTCTTTTCTGTGAGTTCTCATGCATGTCAAATATTAATAAAAGCTGTGACTCTTCTTTGTCAGTTCTTTGTATTTCATTAGTTTCATTCACAGACTTCCTATTATTGAACCTAAGAGGGTAGGGGAAGTGTTTTCCTCGCAGACAATCTCCAATCTAGTTTCTGAACTTTTGTTATTCAGGCGAAATGTACACATGTACAAAGATATATCCAACCCGTGTGTTGGATAAATCTCTTAAAAGTTCTCCCCCAGCGACTTTTTCTACAATATGACTCATACAGATATCTAAATTCCTCCCCAAACCCCTTCCTCTGTGAATGAGGCCTTCGAAATCTACTTTGGAAAGCCCCAGACTTGTCAGAGTTTTCTACCTCAGTCTGATTGAACTCTGTCCTAATTCAGCCCAAACTGCATAGACCTCTTCACACACCATACCTGCATGGATACTCCATAGTTCCTATGGAGTAACTTAAAGAAATATAGAAATTTTGGTCCCTTGTGATATGGAAGACAGAAAATTCCCTTTTAGAAACCTTCATAAATTATTAAATTGTAGTATTTCCTCAAGTCATTGATAGTTTTCCCTTCATCCCATCATTGTTTATAATACCAATGTTATTTTTACAAAAATGAGCCTGGTAAATACAAAAACAAGCCAATAAAAGAAAAAAGATGCCATTGCACGAATGCAGTGCCAGTTCCAATTACTTATTGTATTAACAGATAACGAGGGACTATAGAGTACTTGAGTTTTTTTCTTAGTTGATTGATTAATCCTCCTTGAAAGGATTATTTGACTTCATCATGATTATTAACATTATTCCTCAACAGTTTAGGGTCCAGAAAAGTGTGACCCATATACCAATTAGAACTACTCTGGACTGGGAGTCTTGGGAGCTGTCTAATGCCCCCTGCCAGTAGTGTGTTGTTAACTGAGGTCATGAATAACCTCGAGCAGTCACCATTTGAAGTGGTTATAAAAAAGATCATACTCCATGGGAACAGCACAGGGAAATTGGGTCCAGCTTACGTCTAAGGTCTTCGAAACCCCCACACTTTCACAAACCTCTGGTTAGTCTCAGATGGCAAAAGAAAGTCAGATATGAACAATCAATATGTTGATTTCACTTTCTAGTCACCCCCTAAGTTCTTCAGGGAATTTAATATGTTTTTCCTAGTTTCATTGATTGTGTAATTCTGGTGTGTGTGAGTTTTTAAGGAAGTCTCATGATTTATCAAAACCTCTTAGCAATTTCTTTTTTTTTTTTTTTAGCAATTTCTTATAAGTAAACTACAATACCCACAAAAAATATTGATGAAACAATTTCTGTCCAGGCCTTCTGATGAGGCACTGATATAAACTCTGTTTTATTCTCATCTGTTTTTTATAGCCTGATGAATAGACTTTGCTTTGGGAGGACACAGACAGCTGTGCTTTGATTTGATTTCAGGAATTCTGAGGCAGTTTCAGTTCTGGTCCAGGGAGTTTTACTAGTATCTGACTGAATCATGTTTCAGAAAGGAGCTCTATGAATTTGTCCTGTGAAGCATTTTTAAAGCTTTTAGGCTATAGTAGATGAATAGCTGTAATTCAGAATAAAGCAAAAGTTATCTTTTATCTCATTCCATTGATCTGTTTAAAGATTATCATCTGAGTGATTGAGGTAAAAACACATTAATGGGGGAGGGTGGGAGAAGAAAATTAAAAAGAAACAGCACATCAGCTGTTCCCAAACTAAGATGAGGACAGCACCGTGGATCTGAGAGCCACTTCCAGGGCAGAGAGTATAGGGAACCCTACTCTTGCCCCAGGTCTCAGGTGTGACATTTCCAGATAAAGGTGAAGAAAACATGACTCATGCTTCTTGGGGTCTCTTGGACACATTCCTGCGCTGGCTTGAGCCAGGACTCTGAGATTCCTGAGCAGAAGTGTTTCTAGTGACTACTGGTTTAGATAACAGGCCAAAGGGTTTGCCAGTTTTGCCTGGGTAGACTTGGGGGAAGAAACAACGGCATCTTAATGTGTTATGATGAGCACTTGTTTTTTGTTTTCTTGGAAGATATGACGAGATGCCTGATTCATCCTAAAACAGGAGCAATTTAGATGCGGTATTAAGAATTTCACATGTGAGGTCTTGGACTACCTTCCTCACAAGGTAGAGCTCTGCCAGGGGACTCAGGCCCTGTCTGGAGGTGGGAAGATGAACTGTATCACCACTCAAGGTTGCTCCTGGCTACAGAGTGCCATAATTTCTTTTGGGTATGGTTTCTATTTCTGGAGCAACAGAAAGATTTAATTTCTAAGACAGATTGGAAAACTGCTTGAGGGTGAACCTCTGGGGCAGGAATTCTTAACATCCCTTCTCTCTCCCTGATGGGCATGCAAGGCCTAGGAAGTCTCTGAAATTACGTGTGAAATTGTGTCTCTGTGGATATTTAGGGGAAAACATTCATAACTGCCATCAACTCTAAAAGGGAGTCGTGTTAAAAAATAAAAAGAAAATCAGGGAAGAATCACTGCTGCAAGGGAAGAGTTTATTCTCGAGGATGATTCATCAACTGATTCTGGTTGACCCACTGCATTGTAGTGAGAAAATGAGCAAGACAGCTGGGGAGGTTGGGACAGAGCTACCCTGATTTACCCATTCCTTTGTTCAACAAATATTTATTGAGCACCTACACTGTGCCAGGCACAGTTAGAGCAATGAACAAAATACATAAAGATTCTTGCCTTCACGATCCATACATCTGGATAGAGTATGGCAGATAACAATAATAAATACAGCACCAGTATATTGAGTGGTGGAACTGAGTAAGGAGGACTCACTGTGGGGAGAGGAGGGTAGTGGGAAGCAGGAAGTTTGTAGTATTATCCATCTTCACTCTCATAAAGAAGGAGTTACTGGACCAAAAACTTGAAAGAAGTAAAGGCACTAGCCTTGAAGCTGTGTTGGATCTGGGAAAAGAACATTCCATGAGTAAACTGGTGGATTGTTCCTACGATGTAACATCAAGGGAATATTTAATGAGCTGTAAAGAGGTCGGTGGGGCTGGAGCTAGAGTAAGAAAGCGGGGAGGAAGTAGGAGAGGTAAGTGGGGGAAATGGAAACAGACCATGTAGGACCTGGTGGGCTTTTACGCTGAGTCAAATGCACTGTCATGATATGGGCTTGAGGGGAGGCGGTACGTGACCTGACTTACACTTTTATAGGATCTGCATGGCTGTGTGTGGAAGATAGATGATTGGAACAAAGGGAGGAACCAGGAGGCCAGCCAGAAGTGATCCAGATGACACCACAGTGTTTTGGACCAGGATAGCAGCAGTGAAAGTGAGAAGAGGTAAGAAGTAGATTCTGGGTGTACTTTGAAGGGAGGGTCACAGGATTTCTTGATATACTGGGTGTGGGGTATGTATTGCTATTCCTCAGCTCCCCCTCTTCCGTGCCTTCTCATCACTGGGTGCTGAGCAGATACCATCTTGGTCCTCACTGGCCCACGCTGGCCTATGGTCCAGATCAATGCTGTCCAGAACATGCGGCTATTGAGCACTTAAATATTGCTAGTCCAGCACATTGAGATGTGTTCCGCGTGTAAGAAATATACCGCATCTAGAAGATTTACTTCCCCCAAAAGAATGTAAAGCATTTCAATTTATGTATTGACACATTATTTTAGATATATTGGGTTTGTAAATAAAGTAGATCATTAAATTATTTTCAGATACTTCTTTTCTCTTTATTCTACCCCTTTTTCCACCTGAGGACATGGAGAGAAGATGGCTGTCTATGAGCCACGAGGGAGGTCCCCACTGGACACGGTCTGCTGATGACTCAGTCCTGAACTTCCAAGGCCCCATAACTGTGAGAAAAAAATTTCTGTTGGTATAAGTCACCCAGCTGATTCTTCTCACTTTTCTAAACAGCTAACAAGAAATATTTTTATTTACATATGTAGTTCACATGATAGTTGGTATTTCAGTTGGATGGCACTGAGAAACTGTTGGTCACATTTGAATCAAAAGTGCCTCTGACTCTTTCGTTTGAGAATGGAGAAACTGATTTGAAACTCCTGCCTGAGACTGATAAAGGGCCACACATTCCAAAATACTTGTTCTCTGGAGCCTCCCATGCCTCTTCTTTAAAAATAAATGAGCAGTTTTTCGTATGCAGAAACCCTGCGGTGGGCCCACCCAAACCTGAACATTCAGTGAGGGGACCTGGCTTGTAGACACCCTGAGAGGTGCAGGTTCCAGACAGAGGGAGACTGAGTCCCCTCCATCACCTGCGGCAACACCGTCGACTCCACAGCGGCGTCTCCTCGGGTCCAGCACCATCCCTTCCCACTTGAAGCATCTCTTCATGTGAAGCTAATGGGTTCCTGTGGACATGAATCACTGCCCAGGAGGAAAACGCCCTCCCCACCCCCAGTCCCAGACAGGCAGTTCTACTCCCTTGGTGGCTGGGTGGCATCTGAGCAGCCTGGAACATGGGTGCGGGCTGGAGTTGAGCATTTCTGAATTCTTTTTCCTGCTTTCCTTGTTGCTTAGAGAAATTTAGCATAGTCAAGCATCTCTATTTTCGAGAGGTTGATGCTGAATACTGTGATTAGTAAAGGCCCACTGAGCCAGAACCTCTGACGAGGGAGGCTAGGGCTTCACATTTTATCTAACTTTGCAGGTGATTCTTACAGCCCCTGGAGTGCTGCAGTGAACAGCTATAGAGGAGTGGCAACAGGATTGGTGTTTGCAGAGCCTGTGTTTCTACCAAGAACCTTATTTCTTTCAGGCTTAGTCTACAGTGCCCCGAACTGTTATTGCTGTGTGTGTGTGTGTGTGTGTGTGTGTGTGTGAATTGAGAGAAGAGGAGAGAGCCAATGGTAGGAGATCAATAAGTGTGACCATACACTAAAAACTTCAACCTATTTTCATTGCCTGGGAGGAAAATTCCACCCTGAGTCCCAGACAGGCAATTCTAGGCAGCTCTCAGCCTTGCAAACTCAGGATATTCAGGCTTCTCCTTCTTCCTTGAACTGCCTGCCCAGAACTGCGGTCTGCTTTGTCTTTCACTCTGGGCATCTCTGTTAACATTCCTATCCCCTATCCCCCTACCATTCCAAGCCCTGCCAGTATCTTTCTAATTTCTCATCTTTGTAGCTCAAAGCATCCCTAGGGGATAGCAAATCATCCCCTCTCTGAGTGTGGGCACAGGAAGTTTAATCCCAAATTCCCAAATCCCCAAATCCATTGTCCTCCGCTCAGCAGCTAGGCTCACAGGCCAGAGCCAGTACACACAGCACAATGTGCAGGTGATGCCCCCCTCCCCCAACAGGCCCAAACACCTCTCTGTTCCCCCAGTGTCTCCCCCATGTTTCTGTAAGTTCAAGGAGTCTTTGGGGAACAACATGACTTTGGTTTTCTGTGGTGAAATTGACCCATGGGCCACATACCCCAAATCAGTCTGTTTGCCTGGATCGCATTGCTCAAGAACAATAGCACGTGGGCAGCTACCATTGTCTTTTTAACATGCAGTGAGCCTGCCTGGGCGCTGCTCTGCCTGCTCTGCTTCACTCTGTCTTCTGAAAATGATGAGGTTTTCATGTGGTCTGAGTGGGACTTGAGAACAGAAATACAGCTCCCTGAGCCCAAGGAGAGGGAAGGATGTTTCCACGAGTGATGAGTGTGGGTGGGGGAAAAGAGGGGGTGCGAAAGGATGAGGGGCAGCTCTGGCTCCGGGCGGAGAGGGCAACCAAAGCGATTGTCCCTGAGATCCTGTACCAGATCATCCTCTGTGTGCCAGGAGGGCTCCTCAATGGGAGACAAAGGACAGGAGGAGAATGCTTTTCTGAGACCCCGAAGTCCTTTTCAAGATGCAGTCTGTAGATGGACATGGCCCACATTCTGTTCTGTCCATTGCAGCCTTCCCATCAACTATTTCAAGACTAGTGCAGGAAACATTTCACATTTTGTGGGATTATCCTGCTTTTTAATATTTCTGACGGGTGTCCTGCGGGTCCTTCTGGAGTGGCAATCTGTCCCTTTCTTCTGTTATGCAAATGTGCTCACCCTATTTTGGTTGTCAGGGAGAGGATCAAAGATGAAAGATGTCCCTTCTAAACAAGCTCTCTGTCACTGGTGTATTTAAAATAGTATGAAGCAGCCAGCAGGGGCAGACAGGCTTCAGAGCTTGCTCCTGATTACAGGCCCTGCCATTTCTTTCATGCTTTTACTTGCACGGTTTGATGTTCGCCTTGCTTTTCTACAGAGTCCCCTCCTGGCTCTGTGGCTATGGTTTAGAGTGTTCATTTGTATTTCTAAGCAATATGACTTCTAATATTTGACCTTTGCTGCACCAGAAAGCATTTGAGAATGCTGGGCTGCGGGAGGAAGGAGAGATGACGTGCGGCTGTGTAGGAGCAAAGCAGTCTGACCCTCGCATCTGTATTGGGTTCTCTTTTACACGCGCCACCACATTTAAATTGCGTTAAAATAAGCATAGTCTCAGAGCCAAACTGTATTTTATTTTTTGCCTTTAAAGGCAAAAACAGACTTTTTAAAAACTTGTGGAAGAGCAAGGAGATTGGAAGGAAAGAAAGATGTGTTGGCAGATCACCAGAGCGTGGAGTTAATTATGTCTCTTGTACAAACCTGTCAATATTTTTCTTCTCACGCTAAAACCACTCTCTCTCTCTTCTGCTGCTTTATCGATGATATTAACCATTATGAGTCTGCAGAGGAGGCAGAGTTTTATTTGGGAAGAGTAACAAATGCAAAACAAATAGGGTGACCATGATAGGCTGAGTCTTGTGTGCAAATCACTGAAAAACCTGGCTGAACCAGAGGTTGGTGAGAAGGCAAGAAACTTGAGAATCATCACTGCTTTCTGTTTTTTAAGATTTATTTTTATTTATTTATGCATATGAGAACTGGGGAGTCATTGTTTTCTAATGAGGAACACTGTCCTTAAATTACAATTATAGGTTCTAAGAGCTAAGGAGGACCACTTGATTCCTTGTCCCCAGTCTTTGTCCTCCTGTACCAAAGCTAAGAAACTTTGTGCCCTTAGAACTAGCCTTCGTTTTGAGAGGCTCTCTGCCTTCCTGTAGCTTCCACCCTTTGGGACTTGTCTCTCAGGGCTTTGAGGACATCAAGATCACTCTTGTCTGGCAGCTGTGACAACTAAGCTTCAAGTCAGGCTAGAACGGATGGCCCCCTTACCTCTTGGGTTCCCAGGAGGACGTGCCAATTCCTTGGCCTCAAGCCCCCTACGTGCTAGAGTCAACAATGGAGTAGCCACCTACAGCCAGTGTTAGCGTCATGTGCACCCCCGCCCCTTGCCAGTGTCCCTGTGGTTTGAGGATCACCCAGCACTTCTTAGAAATGAAAACTCTAGAGTTCCACCCTGGGCCACTGGACTAGAATCTGTTTTTCAACAGGATCTACAGAGTGGAGGACTTGGCTGCACATCTGTATGCGTATCCTTGTGGCTTGTGAAGAGCTCCTGAGGATTCTGGCCATGTGCCTGCTTGGGGGCCCAGAATGTTGGTGCACAGCACAGATGCGATTCAGCAAGCCTGTTCAGGAAAACCGAACTTCCACACTGGAGGTAGTGCTTTCAAGGAAGTTACCTTGAAAGTGACAAGGACATCAGGTGAGTGATTGGAGGATGTCCCCTTGAGGAAGTGAACTTGAGGAGGAGCCCTGTGATGTACCCCTAGAATGGGTGACATGAGCTTTTAGAAATCTGCCCTCCCCCTGGCATAGCCCCTCAGGCCTACTTACTGGGAAGACATCCAACTTGATGACTAAGAGAATTATTAGATTCTGGAGCTTTGTAAGTTTCCCAAATTTGTTGGTATTCTACTTGTTGGTATTCTACTTAGTCTCCATTTAGTCCTATTCTTTGTTTCAGAAAAGATTATAGCAATAAAACCACAGTCAGGACTGACTGCCCAAAGATGGCAGGTAATCAGGGACGTGGTGGGTCTATTTATTACTCAGAGCCAAGTTCACAGAAAGAGGAGCTCTCTTCAGGGAAAAGATGGTGTCATTATGGTGAAGAGGAAACACAAAGTGAGGAGTTGAGGGAGGGAACACTGGGGGCCTAGAGGTGGTCCTCTGCCAACATCCCCTCAGGGTTTAGGTGACAAGAAAACCATGTGGCTGACATTTCGGTTCCCATCCTTGAGATTATTCAGTTACGTTAGACACACACCAGAATGTATTAAAAAGTATGAGGTGCAGGTTTGGAGGCCCAGCTGCTTACCAGTGCTGTGACCTTGGAAAACCCCTGCTTTGTTGTCTCGTTTTCCCATCTGCGAGATGTAGATTGTAACAGTATTATTTCATGGGGCACTGTGAGGGTTGAAAAGGACTTTTGTGATGAGTATAATGTTCTCTTTCCAGCAGCCATTCCACCCCGGTTGCATTAATTTCCCATTTTCATATACCCCATACCAAAGTCAGCCTTCATTCTAAATGGCAGCACTACCTGAAGGTCCAAAAATAAACCCTTAATTCAATTCTTCCATAATTGCCACTACGATGATGCAGTTGGCACTACAGTCAGTTCCAAATTCTTCTATTTCAACTGTTCTGAACTGGTTTCCCTCCTTGCATTCTTTCACTTCTCAATAATCTACCACAGACCTTTGCTAACTCATAAAGCATCATTTCATCGCGCACATTTCATCTCAATAGTTTGCAGAACACATTTCTTCCATAAAGATGTGATAGGGAAGGGCAGGCCTGAGCCAAGTGAGGGTCTCCTGCAGAACATGAACAAGAACACACACAACCCCGCACTGCCGTTCTTCTGACAGTGCCTGCAAGCTGAAGGAAAGACAGGGGCACCTTGGGACTTGACTGATACCCTTGCACCTCTGCACAAAGCAGCCCCAAAGAGCTGATTTTTAGATTCCTAGTCATGTGCCCTGACATGTTTCATTTTCCTCTAGCTCCATCGGAATGCAGTTTTATACTTAGCCTTTTATACTTATACACACTGACACGAAGCTGCATGTAAAGTGCTTAACATGAGCCAAGGAAGCTCTTGAACGCTGTCAGCTCTCATTATTATTAGTACAGACGGTGTAGAAGACACATGAAGACCATGGCTGGAAACAAGGTCCTAGAGAGGCACAAAGAATAGGATATCTCTTTATGGCAGGTTGTAAAACAGCAAACAGTAATCTCATTTAGCGGTAACCAGGCAACAGGAATTTTTTTTTCCTTCTCTCTCCCTGCAACCCCCTCTCACTTTGCACAAGAAATTCACAAGAAAACTGGCTGATTGAAAGGATTCAGTGAGCTTTCATCAGCAACAATACCTAAGCTGTGCCTTAGCCTCAGTCTAGCTTCAGGCCCTCACTTATCCCTTGACCTTCAAATTTATACAACAGGAAATAAAAGCCTGCCCATCAGAAGACAGGAGACTGGACCAAACGGTATCTTTTGTTTGTTTCTCTGCATGTTCAGAGCTTTTAAAAAATATAGAAAGCAGAGAACTATCAAGCAAACACTCATGTAGTTTTACTTCATTTAATAAAATTGAAATTTGCAGAAAATGATCTGAAGACTGACCAAGCCCTTCTTTGAACTGATGAAGAGGACTACAGATGGGTTTGACTTATATTTTTACAATTTTTATTCATGAAACCATGAACAGAAGATATTATTATGTTTTTAGATGTATCCATGTTGGTATGTGTAGATCTAGTTTGTTATTTTTGTTCAGCGTTTTAACATATACATATAAGTACTTTTATGTGTCCATTAGCTTGTTAATGGCACTTAGATGTTTTCAATTTTTTTCCATCATAGGTAAGGTAACAGTGAACATCCTTGTATGTGATCCAAATCTTCATGAAACCTTTAGCTCAAAGCTTAATGCATAAAACATTTAATTCATCAACACATGTTTATTAAGACTAAGTTGGTATTAAAATCAAAAGTTGAATCAAAGAATCTTCATTAGCAGCTCCAGAATTGTATAGACATATAGCTTAATAAGTTGTCAGTGCAATTAGAAGTAAATATTTATACCCAAGAAAACATAGCTAATAATTCAAGGCAGGAGATGTTAAGTATCAAATTAGAAATACCATCAGTGTTATTAGAACTCAAGAGCTATATGAGTGTGAAATAAAGTAATCACGAAGCAGAATGTTATGCTGGATTTTGAAGAATGAGCAGAATCTCAATAGGCAAAGGTGTGAAGTGTATTGAAGACAGTCAATGATACCAGCAAAGGTGAAGAAGCAGAAAGCATGATGATGTCTAGTCTCTGTTGAAGGGGAATGCTGGAACTCCAGCTCACTCTCTCCAACCTAGATGGAATTAGAAATCTTAGTACTTAGATGTAGGACAATGATGGGACCATGGTTTGGTGGTGAACAAACACACTGGACTTTCTAAAAGTGGGGCACTCGAGTATAGCACTCTCTGCTGCCTTTTCTCTCCAGGTGCTAGAGGGAAGGCCAAGGGCCATTATAGCTAGTGGAGCCATCTTGCCTGCTTTCATTTCTCTTTGATCATGAGTTTTTGGGCTCTCTGACTCATTCAAGTTAGGTTAGTGACTGGTATTAATCTGTAAGTTACTTAGAAGAGGAGGAGGTCCTTTATAGGCTGAGGGCCTTGGCCCCAGTTCCAGCCCCCTCTACCAGTCAGTGTTATAGACTGGATAGACATGTTGACAGAGAAATTTTGCATAGAAGGTAAAAGAAATTGACTTGAAAGGATAAGCTTTGGGCCAGATTATGATGGACACTGAGGAGTTTTGACCGATTCCCAGGTAGCTACGGATTTTTGAACAAGAAAATATGGATTCAAGGAATATTCTAGGAAGACCATTCTGAAGAGTGAGTTAAGAGACTACAGAAGAAATCTCAGTGTGTAATGATCTGAAATTCCAGTGGTGGTGGATCTAAACAAAAACAAAACAAAAAACCATCTGTGATGATTCTCAAGGATTTTTGAACAGGGGCCTTCCTGATGACACAAGGGGTTAAGTCGCAGCACTATGACGCTATCTGCAGACACTGTAGCATGAGTTTGATCCCTGGCCAGGGACGTGACCCACAAGGCGCAGCAGACCTCTCCTGCCTTGCCCATTGGTCCCCTTAGTAGTGTACTTCAGTCGATCTGACTGTCCTGCTCCCCGCTCTGTCTCTGGTGAATCCTCTCACTTCCCACGCCTCTGGCCTGTACCCCAGCTCTGAGTAAGATAAAAATGAAAGAATGAAAATATGGTGAAACTCACTGGTTCCTCCAGGAGTCAAGCAACTTCTTTACTGAATTTGGTATTAATTTCCATAACGAAACACTTCAAGTCTTTTTCTCTAACTTCCAGGGAGGCTTCCTTGAGTGAGAGCCAACATGGACAGCAGTATGGCAAACCGTCCAAGGAGAGCAGCCACGACACAAAGCCCAGTTGCTCCAGGATCTGTCTTTCTGTATAAGTAATCAGCACCAACAATAGATGTCGAGGGCAGGGCACCAAAGCCCCATCATCCTTTGTACTTTATTAAGTCCTTGATCTAAGGTGCTTAAAAGAAGGCCATCTAGTAATGGAGAAGAGAGAAAATGGAAGCAGAACTAGAATTTGTAGGCGCTTTTGAGAGTTGAGGAACAAAAGGAGTAGAAATTGCCAGTTTATTTATGAATTTATGTATGCATACATATTGACATGCCTATCTGTACCGCTTTACTCCAAATTGAATTGATTCACTTATTCATTCAAGTATTTATTGAACTGAATTCCAGACATTGTGAGCAAAACCAGACACACACACTGTCCTAGTAAATTGCAGCTCACAGTTTAGTGGGGAAATCAACTCACAACCCCAAATCACACCAGTAGCCAAATGATTGTGAACGGTAATATGTACAATGCAGGAAAAGCAAAGAGCCAACAGGGTGGTGCGAAGGAGTCAGGATGTTTAGTGATGACTAGTCCGTGCTGTTTAGTGAGAGTTACTTGTTAAGTTCCAGTGAGGTTATGAGCTAGTTGTTAAATGCAGCCACTATTAAAAATTAAATTAGACAAACTTATAATGAAGTAACATGTCAAAAACAAGGTGAGAGATTTAAAGCACATCACGTTCTATTTATTTTACAGTTCACTATTACCTATGCTCCTGGGGCTTATTACAGCTTTTGTATCTACAGTACTATAGGACAATGTGCTGCTGGGCAGCTTGCCTTAACTGTTCACTGACATCACATTGGTAGCTTGAAGTTGACAGTAATGGGGATATTTATACTAAAGAAACTGGCAAGAGCTGCAAA
The DNA here is from genome assembly GCA_019455555.1 of Galemys pyrenaicus. Lineage (NCBI taxonomy): Eukaryota > Metazoa > Chordata > Mammalia > Eulipotyphla > Talpidae > Galemys > Galemys pyrenaicus. The sequence goes on from JAGFMF010011381.1 coordinate 13,528,165, forward strand.
TCAGCGTCCTTATTTGTCCCCGAGAGCTGGTTGCTCACCATTTTCCTGCACACTCTGCATGAGGCCATATAGTGAGGAAGGTGCTTAACCTGGAACTGGTAGGTACAGAGAGATGGTGAGGGGAGGCGTAGCAGATGCCACGAGCTGTTTACCCACACTATTCTTAACTTTGCCCTTAAAGCACAGCCAATTTATGGTGCCAATTTGCTTGGCTAAAAAACCACATATCCCAGCCTCCACTGGAGCCGGGGGTGGAACCATAGAACCACATGACCAATGAGATGGAAGTAGAAATCAACTGCAGATTTCTGGGAAAGATCTTGATTCTTGATGTGGGTCCCTTCCTTTTTTTTCCTGCTGCTGCTTCTTCCTGCCTGGAATGCTGGCTGGGTAGAACAGCACTCTTCTGCCCAGGGAGGGATGATGAGGATATGACAGGTAGAGGGGCAGAGGGAGCTAGCCTGTGGATGACACCCCGGAGGTGGGAGACTCCTGAACCACCCACTTTTAAGGGAAAAATAACCCTTAATGAGGGTTAAATCCTCAGTTGGGGCTCTTTATAGGCACCAAGCTCTATCTTTGACTGAGACAGATGACTTTCATTAACAAGTGATTTTTGCGTTGATTTGAGGGGCAGACACAGGAGCACTTATGTGCTCAGTTAAATGGAGCATTTACTTTGTACCAGGCGAGCAGGTTTGCTGTGTGGTAGAGCTGTCAGATTTGCACCCCCTGAGCTCTTGACCTCTTCCTGGTAAAGATGTCTGGAATTTGCCAGGAAGAAAGGAAGAACACAATGAGGTTGCTAAGGCAATAATACTTGCGCTTTGTCGCCAGGGTGTCACCTCCTGGGTTGGTTGCCTCGGTGGTGGGCTCCCAGGAGGCAAGCCCGAGGATGAATTCAAGCTGTCATCAGCCCACCTGGCACAGCAAGTAGCATCCCTTCCTCCTCCCTCTCCCTACACCAGTCCACCAACAGCCTCCGCACCTTATTTCTGAATTCTCAGTCCCAAGGAAACTAGCCTCCCCTTTCCTACCCCACAAAGGTACTTTCTTGGGGAGGGGCTTTTTGAATTCAAATACAGAAAATCCTCATACCAAAAAAAAAAAACAACCAAAAACCTTCCACTGGTTGCTAGGGTTCTGTGCATCCACCCTGCTTACTGAGATTTCCTAGGAAAGAGATTCGTCTCTATAGAAACAGCCACTTCACGGGGACTCCACCCAGCAGCTCTGAGATGGGCGCCTCCTGGAGCCTCTCCTTGCAACTGCCTGGGGCCCGGGAGGCTCCCGGGAGAGGCCCTGGGTGTCTTCCGGGGCTTTAAATCAATCCTCTTTCTCCACCACCTCACCTTTCTCTTGCAGCTGGATAACCGGCAGCTTTCAGGGTGCTCACTTAATAGAACACGTAGGGTTTCCACCTTATTTATGAGGACTTAAGGCCAACTCAGTCCAGTGTCCCAAAAAAGTCTTAAGTGTTCACCAGGCGCAAGTTCACACTGAGAGAGTTTGGGGGCTAGGGACCCTTTTTTGTATCTTGGAGAGGAATGACAAAGTATAGCTTAGCAAAGTTATTATCCTTGTACACTAAAATGCAGCTAGGGAGATCATAAGGCTTATCATCCAAATGAGGACACCCACGACAGCTCTGGTCATCGCTCTGGGACAGTGGCCACACATGAGGAGTGTGTGGCAAGCCAGTAACTTGACCCACCCACATAATACTCAGAAAGCCGTGTCTTACAAACAAAACACAAGAAAATGACTTCCTGCATGCCCACTGCTCCTGAGATTTTTGGAAAATTGGAAGCTTTTGAAGAACGTGTGGCTTTGAACAGGGTGAAAGGAATGATGTGAAAGGGTTAAAAGACAGATTTTTCTTTTTTTTTTAAGGTTTATTTATTTATGCATACAAGCACTGGGGTACAGGCCAGAGGTGTGTGGGGGGCGGTGAGAGGATTCACCACAGAGAGCGGGGAGCAGAACAGGCAGATAGACTGAAACACACTGCTGAAGGGAGCAGCGGACACAGCAGGAGAGGTCTGCTGCACCATGTGGGTCCCCTCCCTGGCCGGCAGCAGGGATCGAACTCGTGCTACAGTGGCTGTGGTTTGCTTCATAGTGCATTGCTTAACCCACTGCACCACCAGGGAGGCCCCAGATTTTTCAATAAGAAAGTGTGTATCCAATATTTCATGCACGCTTTTCTGAGAGTAAATACCTGCCTGCAGACATGTACAGTGCCCGCTTCACACCTTATCACCTGTGCCCTCTTCTGTGGTCATCGAACTAAATCATTCTCTTATGTCTTCCTCTGTCTCACCTTCCTACCCTGCTCACAGCCAGAAGTTTATCTTCTTGAAAATTCAGTCTTGATGAGGAGAGAGGCTCCAGACCACCCTCAGCCTGGGTGAGAAGGAGGGGAGAGAACCAGAAGGTAAGAGGAGATGACTTAGTCCTAGTGGCTGCAGAACTCCATTAGGCAAATCCCTCCGCACTGCTTTTCTTTTTCAGAAATTCTGCCTATTCAGGACTATCAATGTTTCCAAACTAACTTTAGCATCAGCTAATTGCTTCCTTTTTTGTTGTTGTTGCTGAAGTATTTTATTGTTTTGAAGTATTAAATAAAGGTTGGCCTAGGGGGAAATGACATCTTTATGTTGTTAAGTCTTCTGACTTTCTTACATAAGAAATTGGTTTACCTTTCCATTTTCCTTGTCTTCTTTTGTGCTTTGGGTTTTTGGTGGTGTTTTTTTCGTTAGTAGAAGTTTTTGGACCACAGCTTTGGATAATCTAATTTAGTGTTCTTGGAGCTGGACCAGTGAAGAGAGCACCACGGGAATAGCAGGGGAGCCCAAGAGCTCGACACACAAGTTGAGTGTACTTTATTTCATGTCATCAGTTTTTAGATTAACTTACATTCTAGAGTCTGCCTCAATGCCTGTATTTGGGAGCAGATATTTTTCCCAAATTGCAGTTTTAATAATTGTGGGCAGAACAGCCTTTTACATGTTGAACAAACCTGGCCAAGCGTGCTGCGAGGAAAGAGACGAGACTTGGACCCCAAGAGTTGGGTTGGAGCTCTGAAGGTACTGCCGTGAGCATCAGGAACTTGAAAAACTTAACAAACGTTGTCTCTTTTCCTTCATCATCCATAATGTGGATCGATAATACTTCCAAAGTTGTTGTGAGGGTCAAATGAAATCACATATCCATTTACATGTAAACAATTGTACAACATCTACATACTATAAAACATGATGCAAACGATGTCGTTATGATTCTTTTTCTAATGGGAAGTTATATTTTAAGTTATAAACATATGGCCTCTAGCTTTTCAAATCCAGATGCCTCAAGTTCAAGATTCTTATAGACTATAAGAATTCATGCCTGTGTTCTCTGCATTTTCAGGAAGGAAAAGGATTGTGGTGCAATTATCCTTAAGGATCAACAGCAAATGACAACCTAAATCCATGGTTCATTCTGTTTAGCCTGACTTGGAATCTCAGAGCAAGAGACCTTTAGCTCAATATCATCAATAGCAATACATATACAGGGTGGTTTGTTATTTAAGTGAAATTACAAGTGAGAAATCAAAGGTCAGACTCATCTAAAAATGGTACCTCCCCCACTCTCGTTTATTGACTGGCTTCCTGGTGATTGGCAGTCCTCAGTGTCACATTCTAATGATTTTTGGGCATGTAAGCCTCATTGCACATTCTTCTGATCTTTAAGTAAGTACCCACTCACCAGGGGAACAGCCAATTTTTAAAATAAACATGAAGTGTATGAAGACTGAAATACCAAAAAGTACCTCATCATTGTAGTTAATTCATGGCCCAGAGGCTAACTTATGGAATAACGCCATTATGTGCCAGAAAGTTACTGGGAGAGCAATAACCTCTTTTTAGATTGGCCTCAAATGAGAAACAATCTTCTTTCAAAAAGTGAAGAGATGTTCTGATATCCCCCTCTGGCCACACCCGTGGGAGCTCAGAATGTAAGCTGTTCTTCACCTTCTTCGTTCTCTTTCTTTACATTTCCATCCTGCCCTTTTCTTCTAGAAAATATAAAAATTTGTTTTTCTCTTAAAAAGAATCACCTCCACAGCTATAAAATTGTTTACTCTTTTGGGAAGTGTTAACAGCATCATGTGACAAAAACCACATTGAAGTGTTCACGTTCTTGGGTTATTAATGCTAATCTTGGGAAACGTTCCCAAGATAACTGAGGAGAAGAGGAAAAAAAATTACGTGTAAGAAGATATTTGTAGAAAAATATTGGAAAATGTCCAACAATAGGGTTAAATAAATGTGTGCTGAATTTAAAAGATAAAAAATCATGCAGACGCTTTCCAGGAGAAAAGGGAAGTTTTGTAGAAACCTTTTTAAATTGCTAATGATGGCTGAAACATGAAGGAAACAAAACAATACACATATTATGTTGTGGAGACATGAAGATTGTGTTCATAGGTGAAAAGGATGGGGGAGGGCAGGGAGGGGGAGGGGCACAGTCTGTGCAGCAGCTTTAACAACAGGCATGAAAAACAAAGCTGCTCTTACTGCTTCCACTGAGCAGCTCTCCCTTTCTTCCCATCTCTCCAGCCTATTGCAGAATATCCTCAGAAAAAGGAGGATTTGCATCCAGTGACATTACCGTTTTTATTGGCTGCAGACTAAATTCGAGTCTCTCACAGCTTCCCATTGTCACGGCAGCCACCCAGTTGTCATGGAATAGGCTCATTCTGCACCGTCCTATAAACATTGCGTGGGTAATATTAAATAAAGGAGGTTTTATCCACTTTTTAAAGTGGTGTCTTGATTTCCCTAAAGCAAGTGCCCTCCTCAGGCTTGGGGGTGTGCGTGTCTGTGGGTGTGTTGGGGGGTATGTATGTGTTGCATAGCCGACGTGTATTATATGTTTATTCATTTAAACTTTTTGCTGAGACATTTTTTGAAACTAAAATGTCATTAACACTGTTCCCAAATTTTGGCAAACATAGGGCTCACACCATACCATACCATGAACCAAAAGCACAGGCAGGATGTACCAATTTGCTGTAGCTCAAACAGTTTATTTGTTGAGTCATAAACCTAACCTAAAAAAAATTAGTTTAAATTGGAACAAAACCTCCTTAAGAATAAAATAAAATAGGACAGAAGCATTAAAATATTGAATGAAAAGAAGGGACGCATTATTCTCGTCAAGTTCCTACATTGAAACCCTACATTTTTCCTAACTACTTTGTGAGTCTGCACCTATTCTGTTTACAGGTAAAAGGACTGAGGTTTAGTACTTACTGCCCACCAGTTAGCATTTGTCTCAAGTGCTTTATGTGACTTAACTGGTTCAATCATCCTAATAGCCCTAAGAAGCAGATGGGAAATTATCCCCATGGATGCAGATGTGTACAGGGAGGCCTAGAGAGATCACGCCACCTGTATGTAGGTGAGCCAGGAGTGAGACCCGCTGTCTGATCCGTGTGCTTGGCTCTGACCTCCTAGCACCCTGGCCCAGGTCTCCAGGAAAGCGTTCCAGGGGAGAAGGGTGGCACTGCCAGACAGGAAACCTGCAAGTTGAGGAGGCAGCACATGGCTTGCCCAACCGAGGCAAGACACTTAAGCCAATTTGTGCCTCAGTTTCCTTGTCTTCCACAAAATGCTTGCCTACCTGGGTTCACAGGCTTGTTGCAAAGACAAATTTGGTGGAACTGTTTACTAAATTGCAGACTTTCTGTTTATCAAGTATTATTTTTTCACCAAAGTCAAGATTTCTGAATACCTAAATTTCAAAGGAAATGTTGCTAAAATATATTGCAAACTTTGCAGCACTTTTAAAAAGTGCAAGGTTTTTTCTTGATGACTCAGTTTCAAGTTGTATATAAAGAGCTGTTTGTCCTACATTAAGGGCCCCAGTTAGGCTTGATGGTTTTTTTCATTCATTGGCCCCCAAGAGGATAAACGTAAGAGAGCAGAGTTGGGGAGTCTCAAGTTTATTCCGCCTGTTGTCTTCCTTTGCTAAATTCTCTCTTTTAAAATGGGAGTCTGTAAGTGACTTTGGACTGGGAAACAATGAAACAAAGCGTGTTGGAATTAGGCCTAGAACAAGAGAGTCAGCAGTTTCTAGATAGGGTCCTGTTGTTCCTCTCCTGATAACAACTCAAGAGCTTCAGTGTTGAGATTTACTTACGTGGTGGCTCAGAGACTTTTCTGGTGCACTGCCCTATGTCAAGGTTGATATAAAGGACCCAGGGAGTGGAATGAATGATATGCCTCGTTTAAATTGACACTGAATCCATAGATTTGTGCAAGATTAACACTTTCTTAAATAAAGCCTTATCATGAAATCTTGACTTATCTTTGGTCTGGATGATGAATTCTAAGTATCAGAAAACAACTTTGAGGGTTTCACTGACCAACCAGTCCTTCTTCCATGAACACTGACTTGGTCCTAGCAGCCATGTTTGTCCTCTATTATCTCCCTCAGGCCACAGTAGATAGAGCCAGGCTTTACTCCCTGGAGAAGCCGGGCATGTGAGTTGTGAAGCAATGTACATGATTCCACTGGAACACTATTTGAAAAACAAAAGACTTAAAAATATCTACATGTCCATTACCAGGGGAATGGATAGTAAATTGTGGTATATTTGTTTATACAGTAGAATATTATATAGCAGTTAAAATGACTGAACTAAATCTGCATATTATCAACAATGTTATATAATTTACAAAACATAATTTGAAAAAAATGGGAGTTGTAGAAGAAAAACAACTGTAGTATAGCACCATTTACTGAAACTTAAAAGTATGTAAACAATATTTTGTTTATAGATGTATGCATAAAAAATTAAAGAAATGTATAGGAACACAAATTCGATAAAAACCGAATTTGGGGGTACTAGTTAACAATGTGTAAGTAAGGTGGGGAATTATATACCCAGTGTGGTTTTTTTTCTTGAATTGGGTGAATATGTATGAATGGTTATTACATTTTCTCTGTGTTTCTTGTAAGCAAAAGTATTCCATAATTTTGTACATGGACATACAAGGGAAAATACACTAAAATATAGCCTCAATTCTGAGGTATAAAATTATAGGTGAAATTATTTTTTTTCCTTCAAAAATCCCCTCATTGGTCTATTATGACATTTATTTTATGAAAGAAAAAGACTGATCTATAAAAAGGAAGTCTGAAAATTTTCTAATCAGGTACAAAAGTGTGTTTTCCCATAATAATGAACTAATTTTATATGTATAATCATATATACAAATATATGATAATGTATGTGTGTGTACTCAGAGCCACATTGACTAAACTTACTAAGATGTACATGATTGATTACTTGACTCAGGAATAACTCCTGGTAGAAAATGGAAGAAAAGAGAATGAATATTTTGGGGTGAAGGAGGTATATATGTGTGTGTGGTGAGGTAAGGGAGGAGCTTAGGAGTTGAAGTGAAAAATAAAATCAGAAACAGTGATCACAGTTGGGAAAAGACTGGGGACCCCAAGATAAAGTATACACTGTGACATGTTCGGGCAAGCCCAGTCCCTCCCACTCATCTGGCAGGGCCCTGTGCTCTACATGTACTATGGACACTATCAGCCTTGTCCCCCAAGGGGGCCTCTTGCAGTGAGGAAATGGAGACCTGGATTTGCCGGGATGTTGCCTCTTATCTCCCAGGACAAGGACAGGCTGGTTGGTGTCTGGACTCCTGCTGCCCAGTCAGCTGAGGCCTGTGGCATCTCACCAGGACTTGCTTCTCTGGAATTCTTTGGCGTGAGCGTCTGCTCTACCCTCATCACTGTAAACAGAAGCACTTGACTTTTAATTAATGGAAGCGGATGCATTTCTTTAATACACAGTAAAGTAAAAGATTGATTTATGTCTTTTGCACACACAGAGGGATGGCTTAATTTAATGGAGTTCATGGGGGTGGGAAGAGGGTCTTAGCAAGACCCATCTGGCCTGGCTCCTATTTAGCATGGATCACTCCCCCTCTGACAGAGATGCTAATTGTGAGCACTACTTCCCGACACCATAGGATGTGATGTAATTACACTGTTCATAAAAGAATTTAAAACAGGGTTCTGTTTTGAATTTGATGAAACATAATGAGAAATCTCTGTGGCAGATGACAGCATTCTTCTTTCAATTAATGGGATACTTGCTCAGAGTCATCCCCCAAATCATTAGACACTGATTAGGGAGATTTATGGCCTTTGAAAGGACAAGCACAACCATTTCTCAATAAGAAAATGTAGTGAAACTACTTCCTTTGAGGACATATGGGGGACATTTATTTAAAGGTGAGAAGACAGAAGAATTTTCTAGAGCAATTTCTATCCAGATTTGAAAATCAGATTGTCCAATTGCAGACTTCATTAGGCCATTTATGGAGAGCTTCATTCATTCCTTTTCGCCTTCAGTCATTCATTCATAAAAACCCAACAGATATCTATGGAACTTTATTATGAGTCAGGCGTAAGGTGATTCATGCAGAAGGGAAAATTTCCCATGAGGACTCTGCATGTTGCAAAGAAAACAGAAGTGAAGTTAGAAATCCTCAATTCAAGTTCAATTCTTCCCCATTGATAGGTATGTGACTTTGGACAGATCACTTAAACCTCTCTGAGCCTCAGGATTCTGAAAGGGAAGAAAAAAAAAGCCTGCCTTTCAAACCTCATAGAATTGTTCTGAGTAAAATAATGTACACAGTAATGACCATAAAATACAACAGAAATGCTAGAGGTATTGATGTTAAGACATTTACTGAAAGAGGGGAGATTTAAAGTACACCGAAATATTTATAATACAAGGCAAACTGCCAATGCTATTTTGATAGAGGTACAATTTTATTTATTGTTTCAAAATATCTCTTAAACTCTAATATGATCCAGATGATGTGTCCAAATGAAGGAGCTCAGAAGTGGACAAGTTGTTCTTTAAATATTCCCCAACAAAATTATTACCCAGGTCTTACAATATCCCAGTTACCAATGTGGCTCTCATTTTTTTTTTTAATATTATACAACTTCATTGTGCACAGTTTGAGTCCTTCTTATTATAAGGGTCTGCCACTGCTGTGAAGACAACCTTCCTCCAGCAATCCCTGCCCTCCTCCCTCCTTCTTTCACTGAAGGTGAGAAGGTGAGAAGGTGGATTACATTTGCACATACCCAGACAGGTCCATACTCTGCCTTGACCAAGCTGTGTGACCTGAGAAAATTACCAAGTTATCTCCAAGTGGTGCTGCTCTTCTTTGTACTGTGTGGGAAATGACACTGACCTTGAAGTGTCCTTGTGAAGTATTAATGGCTTAATTAATTTTAATCCATTCTCATTTCCTTCATTTGTGGAATGACTCAGGTTTTGATAGAAAACTGATCATTTAATCAAATACAATTATTGATTATATAATATATATATATAGGGTTTTTTTCATTCACTGATTCTGGAGAAGAAAAATCAGCATGGTTAAGTGTTTCCAGTCACCTTTAAGTCAGCTGTTGTTTGAAATCTGAGACATGAGAAGACGTGTTACAAACAGAGCACTTACTACTTCTTTAAACCTCCCAACTAGAGTCCTCTTCTTTGGCTGAGCTATTTTTAGTCTCAGTTTTGTTGTGTTTTTTTTTTTCCCTCAACCATTTCCCATATGGCCTTGTTTATATTTCTTCCAGCAAAAACAGGGGATGTTACTTTTTGGGTTTGGCCTCTCTAGCTTCAATAATTCAGCTTACAATTATATCTTATGATCAAGTATATAGTGAAATGGAAGTGCAGATCACCCTCTTGTTTAAAACAGGCCCCAGCAGACACCCTCCTGGCCTAGTGGATGCACAGCTGGAAGCAGGAGATGGGCAGGGAGGTTGTGCGGCAGTACATCAAGTGAGTTTTCAAGTGCTGCGAGTTAATGGTTTCCCATGACTCCCTCTGGATGTCAAGAGGACCGCTGCCCTTGGTAATTCCAGCAAGACCGGAGAGAGATAAGATTTGGGTCAGTTCTCATCCAATCAAGACTCAGGAGCACAAGTTCAATTACGGTCCTTTGCCACTCAGCAGAGAAACTTCCACATCATGGCAGAGAACAGAATTTGATCTGACAAGCATAAAAGCTTTCACAAAAGTTAATAAAACTTGAAATGATGGAGACTCTCAAAAAGAGCATTGGACTGAAGGTTTCCTCCATGACAGTTATTCTCGCTCCCTTGCACTGAAAATATTCTGCAAGTGGATACTTGAAAGCCTGGCCCAATCACTTCCTACACAACAGTGATGGGATTTTTTTTGTTGTTTTGTTTTTTTACTTTTATTAGTGGAGGAGTTTATTTGCCATTTTCTGAGGCCTACTGTGCCATTTTGGGTCCTCTGAGCAGCAGATGGCAACCAGAACAAAACATACAGAAGGGAAACATTTGTGGAGGGTACAGAGGAGTGGGCAGAGCAGAGGTTGGCAGGAAGAGCCTTTAGACCCCTATGCAGGGCTGATAATGGTGCAAGTAGAAGGAAAAGTAAGTAAAAGAGGTAAGTAAGAGGCTGAAACAGATCAATTTCAGATGGTGAAACTGATAAAGTCTCAGAAAGCCAATAGGGAGCCTCATTACAAAGATGACCCGCTAAAGGAGTCCCACCAAGGCCAGGGATGGCCAGGTTCTGTCCCCTTACTGAGCGTGGCCACTGGGCCGGAGCAGCTCCTGGAGAACAAGACCTCAGCACAAATGCTGTCGTACGTGTCAAGGTGCACACTGGAGACTGCCCACACACTGCATGGCTTCTCTTGAAGGAAGAGCTGGGAGGAGTCTCTGCTGGTTGCACGTCCTCATTGCCACACAGGTCCACGTCCCTGTGTCCAACTTGCTAATCCACTATGACATTCGATCCTCCTGGAAGCAGGATCTTCCAGGGCCTGTGTGCCTCCTGTAGAGGAAAACCTTACAAGAGTTTAGTTAGGCAAACCCCAGCCCGTCTCTACAAAGGGCTGTTGTCTCCTACAGGACACAGAGGGCCCTGCTGATCCTCCAGAGGATACTGTCTCTCTCCTCCAGTGGCCTCTCCCCTCAGGGCTATCTGGGCAGTTTTGATGGCTCAGCCAATGGCATGACCCAATCTCCCCCTCCTAAGATGTGTGAGCATCCAGGACAGCTGGGTGAAGACTAGCAAAGGTCCCGTCCCATTGGCTCCACTGCTTTTCATACATATTCTCCTCTGCACCATGTAGAAGAGCAGCCTCCTCCCCCTGCCAAAATGATGATTCCTAGTCTCAGCTGCTAGTCCTCGGACGCCAGAGCTCCAAAATGTCCTGGCAGAAACTCTCACTTGTAGTTCAGTGATGTAGCTCCTGATAAGAGTGTACCTGATGAAGAGACTAGAATCCACAAAGCTTTGTGGGTTCCAAGCCACCAAAGGGGGTCAACCCCCTTTGGCCCTCCAACTCTCCAAAGCTTTCTTCCGGCTCCTAAGAGCAACCTTAGCCATGAGTTTTCCCCACACCCAGGGATTCTCGCCTGTGTCCTCAGAAAGTTCTCCCAGCCAATGAATTCTTGCTAATCCACTATGACATTCTATCCTTTTTGATCGAGCACCCTAAAAATTCAATCCCAAGAGTACTCCTCGACTTGTGTTAGTGCAGGCTAGCTAATATTTTCAACTCCTTTTAGTGCAGTCTCTGTTCTGTTCCATTAGGTCACTCATGTCCCTTGGTGGCTATGATGAGATTTAACTCCCTCTCCCAGCCTAGCCAGAGAGCGCATGTGGGAGGCTAGTGAGGGAGCATCTGTTGCTTTGTGGAGAAGAGGCCTCTTCTGTGTCTTTTTACAAGGGGCAAGCGCCAGCTCTTGCAGGGAGGGTTGAGTTGTTTTGGCAAGTTCTAAAAGTTCAGGGGAGTCTACAAATCTAAAATTCAATATGTCACCACCCAAGGTTTCAGGGCCTGAGGTTTTTCCCAGTCAGGGGACATAACAACCCTGTCTTGGCTGAGCATTTAAATGTTTCTGGAGTCCCTAGCAACTATTAAATCTTGAGTCTTGTCTTCAACTGTGATCATTCCTCCACTATGGGAGTTGATATTATTTGTAAATGTCCAAAAAAACCCATCTGGCTCTCACATTTAGTCCTGAATTATTTAACAGCCCTCAGTTTCTAATTACTTCTCCACAGGGTGTGAATACAATATGGTAATAAGCGATTTTGTAGTTGTTGTTCCCCTTATATAGTTCAAATGCCTGAACACTTGATTTGGTAAGTATTCTTTTCCATAGGCTTATCATCCCAGGTCCCCTCCCATGAAGCTCAATGATTGACCTACACCATTGCTTTCCAGGGACTATCCATAGCAGTATTTCACTTGGGCTGACATTTTCTTTGCCAACAGTGGAGTGGGGGAGCTGGACCCCCAAATCACACTTAGTATGTAAAAACTGTATCAGTTTGAGTCCCTCAAGAGCAGACACCAAGATCAGATTAACTGTGCTAAAGATTCAGCAGTCACTGTTTATGAAGAAAGAGCAGAAATAGGTGGGAATTGCATTTAGAGTATGATACAGAAAGAAGGACAAAGTTAAGAAAGGAGGACAGAGGGGACATCCCTGGTGGTGCAAGGGGTTAAGCACTGCACTATGAAGCTCTCTGCAGCCGCTGTAGCACTGTTTGATCCCAAACTGTGCCAGGGAGGGGACCCACATGGCGCAGCAGACCTCTCCTGTCTCACCCACTGTTCCCCTCAGCAGTGTGTTTCAGTTGATTTGCCTGTTCTGTTCCCCACTCTGTCTCTGGTGAATCCTCTCACCCCTGCACCTCTGACCTGTACCCCAGTTCTTGTATGCATAAATAAATCTTAATACAAGCAAAAGATTCTGATTCTCAAATATAACATTGTAAAAATAAGGTAAAAAAATCCTTCAATAAAGATAAAAGAAAGGAGGACCGATATGAGAGCCCCAAGGCTGGATGACAGAACTGAGGCAGCTTCAGCAAGACGGGCATGAAGCCCCAGAGCAGAATATCCCATCATAGGAGTTTTGTATAGGACAGGAGTAGGGCGACTTGTGTCCCCACTCTGTTCCGTCCTTGGAGAGCATGACTGCAGTGTGAAGTCTGCTGATGACCCACATCTGCAGCAGCTGGAAGCTATCTCAGCTACCCTCCTCACAGCAGGTTCTCTGGAAAGGATACTGAGTGCATCCCTCCGTGGCTGACACATCTCTCTACAGAAGCAGGAAGCCACATGTTTGGGTATAAGACCAATGGCCAAACTGCAGTGGGCCAGAAACTTGGAGAACTAAATTAGTTCCCCATAGGTTAGGTGGAAGTTTCAAGCCATGCATGAGTCCTTCCTTGAGTCACTTTTAGGGAGTAAGTTTCATATCTGTACCTCTGTAGGCTGAGCCTGATGTAGAACAAGTCTTCTTGTCTTCTCTCTAAGCAGCGGAATATCTCCAGGTCTTCTTGAGCCAGCTTAGGTGGGCTTGGAAATTGAAGAAGATATTTTTCATCTGATCTCAAGGGGAACTAAATTCAAGCCCTTAAGAGAGTTGACTCATTGTAATCCAATCTGACCAAACTATCTCTTTCTAAACACCTGATCTTGGGCTTCTCTTTAATTTTTACACTAAACACGTTATAGATTCTCTCTGATAGCCCTGCTTCAAAGACTAGTGATCTAATTTATTTGATTAAGGAAACAAGCAAATGAAAGCTTACAAATTAAAAACAAGTAAATCAACTAAATTTTTTCTGAGATGAGGCTGATGGAAGAGACTATCTGGGTAATTACCTCTAAACATCTCTGTATGGGACAATGGATTTTTCAGGAAGCGCATTTTAAGGGAGTTATAAATAAAACCCTCTAAAGACGAGAGCATAAGAAAAACCACAGTCCTTGGTGAGGAGGCCGGCAAATGAAGACTGTGAAGCAACAGCCAGGCAGTGCATTAACAGGATGTGCGTGGGCTTCAGAGAGCAGGCTTGGCTGGCTGCGCTCCGAGCTAGCTGGAAGACTGTGGGCATGTTGTCCAATGACTGAGCCTCCATTACCTTATTTACAAAATGAAGTATGAGAAATACCTCCCGTTTATTGTGCAGCTAACGGAATCAAGAAACACAAAATGGAATAGTGTAATAAGAATAAGATCTGGAGTCAGAAATCCCAACTCTCCATTAGCATTTTGGCCTTGAGGAAGCTGCCTAACCTTTCTAGAATCAGGTGATCCCTTTAATGTGGAGGTGTGAACCCAAGCCCTGGCGATGCTGAGTGTTAAGTCAAATATGCACAGGAAGTGCCCAGCACAGCACTGTGTTGGAGACCTTCTCATGTCCCATCTGCCTTCCACTTTGGGGAACCCCAGCTCTACTGCCAATGGCCTCCACTTGCAATTCTTTTGAGAGCCTTTTCCTGTTGTTGGATCAGTGTTGCTGCCCAAGAGGTGGACTAAATATGTCAGAGAATGAGTGTCCCCCAAGGAACAGCCCTCAGTCATTGTCTAAGGTACTTTGGTAAATAAATACCCTGTAACCTTCCCTCCAGGATAACTCAGGCAATTGTTCCCCAAATGGTCCCTGGCCCCAGAAGTCACCTTTTATTAGCTTTTTTCCTTTTCACATCCTTAATTTTCCCCTCCATTTCCCTAACAAACTCTTGCACTTGCTTTCTCTTCTCAGGCTCTGCTTCTAGGGGAATCTAAGATAGCCAGGTGTGTGTGTGTGTGTGCATGCACACCAACAAAGTTAGCTGTGATTATTATAGGAAATATGCTTTATAAAATACAAATCATTATGTAAATATTAGTACTAATTTTAAAATGGTCAAATTCTTAGTAGAAAAAGAAGGCATCTAACACTCAGAGGTCTAGGAAGAACCTGGAAAGTTATCTTGTTCATTCTGACCAGCAAGATCTACACCATCCAGTAGGATGTGTTCATACTACATCATGGAGCTCTGCCTTTTAAGTGTGATTGAGTTACTTTCTGGGGCCGACTAGCATATGGATAGAGACATCTCCACACTGCTGACCTTCTCAAGTCAATTTCCTACCTACTGGGTCAAAGTCATGTTTAGAGCTACCTACTCCAACTACTACATCAACCTACTACATCATGGCTACTCCATGACAGATAAACAGCCCCAGGGAGAGCTGGAGTTCCCAGGAAAGGGATGGATTTTAAGCTTCTGTCCCAGCAGGAGGTCTATTCTCCCCAATCCTATGAGTTTTCCAACTGATTCTCATAGCACAACCTTGGTAGGTAGCCTGGAGCCCAGCCTCTGCAGATTGACAAGATCACAGTTTCTGCAGCAGCCTCACTGCTGCCTCCCCTGCACCATCTGCCCAAACGGAGCCTGTCTCCTTGAATCCCACTCAAGGCGTGTAAGTGAATGAATCCTGCTTTATGTAGAAATGAAATGTGGCCCGAAGGATTTTGTTTTTTTTTTTCCAGGACTCACTTTGAGTTCCTTTAGCACATCTTGGCCTATGGGAAATCCCAAATGCCAATACACCACTTTGCAACCAGGTGGGCTGGCCTCCCTCCACATCTTGAGAGCACCTGCCTCCAGGCAGCAAGATGGCTAATGGAGAGAGGGGAGAAGATTTGACACTGAGCCAATTTCTAAATCAGGAGGAAACCTGTGATTCCAGAGGCTCAATTAAGCATATTAGAATTTTATAATATATGTGATGTATAATTGAGAATTAACCTTCACAAGGGCAGGGATTTTGTTGTTGTTGTTAATTTGTATAGTTATAACCCTAAAATCTGGAGCAATGCCAGATATATAGCAGATACTCAATACTTATTTGCTTTTTAAAAAAATCTATAATTGACATATAGAGAAATGCACAGATCATGAGTGTATGATGAATTTTGACAATCATTTACACCAGGTAGTTCAAACACTAACCAAGATATAAAAGATTTCCATCTCCCCAAAAGGCTCCCTAATGTCCCTTCCCAATTAATAACCACCCCCCCAAAAGACAACTGCTGTTGGATTTCTATCACAATAGATTAAATTGAACTTTACATAATTGAATCATGATACAGTTTATACTCTAATTTCTGATTTCTTTTGTTCCACTTAATGTTTCTGAGGTTCATTCACCTTCTTGGAGACTTCAAGAATTTCTTAAACAGATTACATTTATGAATATGAATATTATGAATATTTGGTTATGAATATAACCACAGGTTATATGTCTATTCTCCTGCTGATAAACCGTGGAGCTATTTCCAGATTTTGGTAATCATGACTCAAGTAGCAATAAAAATTCTTATACAATGTTTCTGTGGACATTTATTTTCTTGGTTAAGTACCTAAAAATGGAAGTTGTGGGTTATAAAACAGGTATATGTTTAACTTGATCAGAAAGAGTTAAATTTCTTAAAGTATTTTATCAGTAACACAAATTTTCACTAATGTTTTACATCTCTGATGGCCAGTAATGTTGAGTATATTTTCATGTTCATACAGATCTTTTGCTTATCTTCTTTTGTGAAGTTTCTGTTCAACTCTGGTGAATTTTTGTGTTGGGTGTTCATTTACAGTATTGATTCTAAGCTCTTCATTAAGTATTCTGTTATAAACCCTTTGTCATAAAATAAGTATGTCACAGACTTGGCGAAAATTGAGAACTTTTTGGTGTTGAAATCCAATTTACAAATTCTTATTTTTCATGCTTAATACTTAATGGGTGTCCCATCTGAAAAAATAATCTTTGCCTATTCCAAGCTCTCAGTGATATTATCCTAAGTTTCTTTATGAGGTTTCATGAGTTTACCCTTTATATTTAGGTCCATATTCCAACTCAGATTAATTCTAGTATATGTGATGCAGTAAGAGCTGATGTTCATATTTTGCTATACAGTTATCTAACTGTCCCACATCATTTGAACAAAAGGTTTTCCTTTCCTATTGAATTACTGTGGTGCAGCTATAGAAGACCAACTGGAGAGAGAGAGAGAGAGAGAGAGAGAGAGATCTAGACTCATTTCTGTACCATTGGTCTATTGGTCTATAGTCTCACATTTACTCTCAAAAGTAGGGAATATACGTTCTCCACTTCTTGTCTGATTTCTCATTTAAAGCTGCTGTTTCCTTGTTGATATTCTGTCTGGTTGATCTGTCCACTGAGGTAAGTACGGTCTTGAAGCTCCCATACTACTATTGTGTTGCTGTCAATATCTGTTTCTAGGTTTGTTGATAGTTGCTTTACATTTTGATGCTCCTTCTTTCAGTGCATATATATTGATGAATAGAATATTTTTCTAATGTATTGATCCCTTAATTGTTATTTAATTTCGTTGTTGGCTCTTGTTATATTTTGCAGCTGAAAGTCTATGTTATTTAAGTATGACTCTCCCTGCCTTTATTCCAGGTATTATTTACTTGTAGGACTGTTTGCCAATATTTTATTTTGAGCCTAAGTTAATCGTTGAGTCTTAAATGGGGCTCCTGGAGTGTCTGTTTGGGTTTGGTTGTTTGGAATTCTTTGAGCTTCCTGAGTCTAAATGTCTGTTTCCTCCCCCAGTTTGGAGATGTTCTTGATTATTATTTCTTAAATAGGATGCCTGCTTCTCTCGTCTTCTTTTGGAACAACTATGATGCAGTTCATATCGATGCTGTCTCATATATTTCTTACGTTGTCTTCATTTTTCCTAATTCTTTTCTCTTTTTGCTTTTTTTTTTTATATTACCCACTACCATATCTTCTATCTCGAGGATTCATTCCTTGGCCAGTTGGTATCTTCTAGGAATAGTGGAATATTGAGGGCTAAACATTGGTGACTGTTGTCATTTGTACATTCTGAGACAGTAGTGAGTGGTTAGATTAGCTTCAGCAAGTGGGAGTTCATTCTGTGCTGTTAGTAGACCATTTCTGTGTTCTATGAAGCTGCCTGCCACTACACAGTATATTTTATAAAACAATCAGTAAATTCCATAGTCAAGTGTCCAGTCCCCTAAGTCCTTTGCTGTGAGGTCAATCCCCTGGACAGATTCCTTTATCTCTGCTACTGTTTCAAGTGTGTTCATGTGCCCATCATTTTAGTTCTACCGTGTCTAATGTTGACTAACTGAAACATTGAGTTTACTTTATTACCCAGTGGCTCTTCTCTTGGATACTTTTTCAGAGCATTAATGTGTGATAGAAAAGTCTCCATACACTACTCCTACACCCATGTGTCCATTCACCAAACTTTAACTTGGCCAAATCTCTGATCTTTTCTTTCTAGAGCCTTGACCACTCAGGCCCTATTTTACTAAACCCTATATATATAACTTTCCTCAGATTAATTCTCCTTCCACTCAAAGTGAATGACCAGGTGTGTCACAGCTCTGCTTACTGCCTGCTACTGCCTATCTTTCAAGGTCATACCTGAATGTTGATATAAAACAGGACAATCTGTTATTAGCTTATTGCCATGGCCACATCAACCCAACTGTACACCAAATTCAGGATTCTTTTCCACCCTTCCCTTCAGTTGATCTCATGAGATCTTCCTTAAATCAGGAGGGAGATTGATGCTACTAGATGATACTGGGTGACACAGAAGTGTGGGCAACCTTCTCGTGTAATTGACTTGTGTTCTCTGTCCCAAATAGGCTTGATCCTCTAAAGTTTACCTTTTATACTAGGCTACCACTCAGCCTGTCCAATCTTATGACCTGACAAAGCTGGTAAACCCCAGATCAGGATGGATAGGTGCAAGATGATTTGGTGCTTCAAATAACCTAGAAGTCTTTCTCTACTAGACCCAATAACATACTAAGAGTTATTTTTAAAAATGGCTATTTTTCTCTGATACAGGTGATGACCTTGATACAGAACTCTATAAGGCTATGCTATCTATGATTGGTCCACAGAGGTTTGCCATAAAATTCCATACTGCATCTTTTTCCATCACTGGTACTTCCCACACCAGAGGATACATTCGATTGTGTGGCCTAAAGGGCAGGACTGCTTGCCCCACTGCCTAGACTGCTCTAAAGCTCTTTCCCACTCTGGGCCATACACAAAGCTGGAGCGTTTCTGTGTCACCAGGTATATGGTCCACAGCAATATTATTAGATGTGGAATGTGCTGTCTCTAGAAATCAAAGTGGTCCATAAGACAGTGTACTTCCTTCTTTGTGGTGCAGGATGTGAGATGCCATCATTTTTACTTTACTCTGATTAAGCTATCTTAACGTATCACTGACCACTATACCTTAAAAACTTTACTAAAATGGCATATTCCTGAATCAGCATGGGTGGTTTCTCCTCCTGTCTGGAATCCAGGAGTCTTAAATGGACTTCTGTATACTACCTCATTTTTCCCAATCAGCATGATATAATAGATCAATGTAATGCTTGATGGGCTGTCTAGACATTCTAGATCCTTTTAGAATATATTATGACAGAGGGTAGGAAAGTTGACTTAGGGCAAAACTTTAACTAAATATTCATTATACATTCCATATAAATAAGAAACCTAACTTTTTTTTTAATCAAGTAGAAGAGAGCACATTCACAAAAGTCAGTGACCTCATACCTTGTTTCTGAGGAATTATTAATCAATTTTCTATAGCAAAGATCCCCAAATATACCATAACAATTACAATTAAGATTCCTACCTATTTGAGTTTGCAGCAGTTGGCTGTCATTTTTTAGGCTCAATCTGGTTTCTGTAGGGGCCAGGCTGGTTAATTAGATGGATATAAAATAAGGACCATGACCCCTGTGGTTTTTATGTCTTTAGTGGTGGCATTATTCTCTATCTTCTTATAAAATGTAATGTATATATATACACTTTAAATTTATTATTTGTTTATTTATTTACTATTTATCTGGGGTTGGGAACAGTTGCAGAAGCTTCTATGTGGCCTTCCCTGCTATGATGGCCCTTACTTTATAGACCAAAGACGATATGCCAAGTATGTTGATCCTAATTACACACACAGGACTTGGAGGGAAATGACCACTGAGTGGATCTACAAATTCAATCTACACTCTGTAAGCTAAGATTTCATTATTTCTTATCTGGTCCACACTAACCTTTAAGGTACCAGGTAAACTATGGTGAGTTGATGGGTCTCTTATTATCAATAGCTACACAAATTCTGCATCTAATAACCCTTTGAATGTCTGGGTATTCCTTTTTCCTCAATATATATTCACCTGAGCAATAACTAAAAATTTCTTTGGCCAAAGAAGAGGGATTTTATTATAGTATATGTCAGGAAAAACATATCTATGTCTCTACTTTGAGGGATGGTAGTACAAAAAATTTGGGTGACTACACAGAAAACATGTGTAAAACTGGAAAAATGTATAAAAGCAGCCATTTTGGAGAATGGAAAAATGACCAAAATCAGACAACAACTTAAAAAGTGTTTATGTTTAAAACATACCTTATTAGACAAGAACAGTGAGTTTGTAGCCTTTGTATCAGAGGATGTGCAACTACACAGCTCTGCAGCAAAACCCTGCCATTTTATTGGCAGGAAGCAGCAGGTTTGCATCAGAGCTTATGGAAAAACCGCTAGAAATTTAAGGGAAAGATTTTTGACACAAAGAAGCATAAAAGAGCTAATACAACAAACTATATATCCCTGTATAACTGCTAGACTGCTCTGTGTGTGCATAGGAGACATTAGGTAGCCTAGTAAAGATTAAAAAGCTAGGGGGACTTGCCAATTTTCTTGAGAGCAGAAGGTGTAAGTCTTACTGGCTGATATGGCTGAGCATACCTTCTGCATGAATAATTGGCTGACTGCAAAACTGTACAAGCACAAAGGAGACCTTGAAGGAGCCAGGTTTTTAAACAACAACATAAGCAGAGACATTCGCGGTTTCAAGCATAAGGGAAATATATTTTGAAATTATAGTCCAGGCAGTTTAACTACTACTAAAACAAAAACAATAAAAGTAATTTTCAGAAAAACAAAATTCAGAGTTGCTTCTTCCCAAAAATTACCAGACAGTCAAAGAAATAGGAAAGTGTCATCTACACTTAGGGGGAAAAGGAGTTAATAGAAATGGTTTCCAAGTTGGGAATGATAAAGATTTAGAAAAGACATTGAAGCAGTTACTACAAATACATCCAAAGAACTAAAAGAAAACATACTAAAGAATTAAAGAAAAGACATTAATAATGAGTGAAAAGATAAAGATTACAATAGGAAAATGGAAACAATATAAAAATGAAATTCTAGACTTGAAAAATACACTAAGGTGAAGATGTTACTAGATGTACTCAATGGCAGATTTGAGACAGCAGGGGAAAGAATCAATAAACTTGTATGAAGCCCAAGAACACAGGGGGAAAAAGATGAAAGAAAAATAAACAGAAACTCAAAGATCTATGGCAAAACATCAAGCATTTCATCAGGTATATAATTGGAAACCAGAAGAGAGAGAAAGAGGCAGAAAAATATTTGAAGAAATAAGACAAAATTTCCCAAACTTGGTGAAAACATTAACTTCTAGGTCCAACTTTTTCCATGAATCCCAGTAGTATAAACACAGAGGTCATAAGAACTCTTGAAAGCAACAATAGAAAAATGACCATCCATCAAGAAACAAGGATACAAAGTGAGCAACTGGCTTCTAATTAGAAATGGCAAAAATAAAAGACATTAGAAAGACATTTTCAAAGTGCAGAAAGAAAAGGTACTCTTATCCATGAATTATATAATAAATGAAGAAAGGATTATATAATAATGTAATTATATAACAAATAAAACTATTCTGCAAAAATAAAGCAAAATAAGGAGTTTTCAAGGTAAATAAAATGAGGAAAATCAATGTTTAGGAAAATGTTCTACAAAAAATGTGAAAGGGAATCTTTCAGACTAAAGGGGTACCATGTATGATAAAAGAGGGAATTGAATAGAGTTATATCACAGAAAAGATATGTTTTATTGAAAATAAGTAATTATTTACTTAAAGTTGATTTTGATAAAATAAAATATATATTTTAATCTCTAGAATAACCACCAAAAGATAATTTAAAGAAACTTAGCTAAAAGTAGAGATAATAGTATGAACCAAGATATTTGTGGATTTAAAGTAAGAAGTAAAGCAGGAAGAGAAGAATGTAAGACAAACAGAAAACAAATAACAAAAGGCATATCTAAATCCAAACATATCAATTATTATGACAAATGTGAAGGCAGTAAACACTCCAATCAAAAGACTCAGATTTACAGACTGAATAACAAAGGGCGATACTAGTACATTGACTATAATCTTTCAGGGTGACAGAAGTACTCTAAAACTTGATAGTGATGAAGATTGCATAACATGCATGAAACCAGTCACACTAAATATGTTCAAAGGGCCAATGTAAATTGCACTTCAATGGAACTAAAAAACAGATATTTTTTAAGAAGTGCTCTTTCTGTGAGTCTAAAATATCCATGATAACAAATACAAGGGAAAGAGAAGTAGTTCAATATAACTAGTAAAGATTGATATAAAAATCCTAAATTAAGTATTAACAAAGTGAATCCAGTGATGTCTAAGAAAGTTAAAGCATCATGAGTATATGTCAAGAAAGTAAGACTGGATTTGCTCTGTGTGTGTGTGTGTGTGTGTGTTCATGTTCAAAGAGCTAAGACTAATGCTACTGAAGAACAAAGTGGAACTGGGAACTGGAATTAACCCTCCATGATCTATATTATAAAAGTATAGAAATTAACATACTACGGTATTGGAGTGGGAATAAACGAATAGATGGCTGGAACAGACTAGAGACCTTCAAAATACACTTATTTCTGGAAACGGGGTTTATAACAATAGGCATTATTGTGTACCAGCTGGGAAAGGATGAGCTGTTTAATAAATGGGATTTAGATAGATAGTTTCACATATGGAAAAGTGAAATCTGATGATTACTCTATACCCTACACAGACAACAATCCCATATGGATTAAAGACTTAAATGGACACGGTAAAACTCTAAGATCTCGAGAACAATATAAGAGAAAGTCTTTATGAACACAGCACAGAGAATTACTGACTAGATATGATGTACAAAGTACAAAGCACAAATGAAGCGAGCTCTCTGAGCACAGAACTCTCTGTGTTCTGCATGGCCTCTGGTTGGCGGTCAACATCTCCTACCTCTTTCTATTCAGCAGCCCTTTGGGGCATGGGGGAGACTGGAAGATGCAGGAGAAAGATGGCTGCTTTCTTCTTTGCAATCTTATAGCCAGAGAGTCACTCCATTTTCCTACATAAAGAAAAAGCATTCAAGAGACTAGGAAGCTGGTTTAATTTAGAAAGTATCTTTAGAGACACAAGTAATTAAGCTTTGAAATGTTGCTTCCCCAGTGTAATACCCTCTAGTCGGGTTGCACATTTTCTGTGACTCAGAGTTAATGAAAATCCACAAGAATGTGGGAGAAGGGAAAGATGAGGGGGTTGAGTGAGGAAGAAAGAGAGGCAAATGAAATGAGTGGGAGAGAAAGATGCCAATCATTTTAGTCTACACACAGGACACAGTGTCAGTAACCAGATGTTTGTGGTCACAAAAGCTGTGTCTCACTGCTCGAGCTGATGGTAGCAACAACCAGAATTCTTTCTAGCCAACAGCTGGGGTGTGGGGGGTCTGACTGTCTTGGCTCCGATGGACCTAAACCAAGGGAGGGCTCTGGTTACATCTCTTTCCTGCTTCCCTGCTCTGAGGAAAGGAAGAAAGATGTGCAATGAAACCAGAATGTTAACTGGAAGATGAGCTCTGAGAAACAGAACCATTGCTCATCCTATCATGGTTTTCTACCAAGCCATTACTTACCCTTGAGAGTCCGGAGTTCTAAATTTAATGTCAAAATAATTTTTGTTGTTGCTCAGGTGCCTCCAAATTTATTAGAATCATTTACATTAAACCCTTTCAATAAACTTTAACATTGTCTCTGTTATCTAGTAGGTATTTAGAACCAGTGTTAAGTCCTGAGGCCATCTGCTAGCACTATCAGTTTGCCATCTGTCCCTGTTTTAAAGACCTGCACATTTCTACCATGACTCCGGCTCATCATAATGAAGTCTTTGAAATATTAGCAAAGCATTCCAGGTAGTTAATGTGAGACATTACAGAGACACAAGTGAGACATGTGAGACAAGATATTGGACAGTGGCTCCAGCTGCTAAAAGGAAAAGAGTAATGATTATACTTACTCATATACTTTAGTTTTCACCCTACCTAAGCAGCCTCAGGTGATAAGGTAACTACTTATGAAGGAATTTTAATAAACTGAATGGTACTTTGTTATTCCTAGTATGTTCCTAAGGCCTTCATGCCTTCATCTTCATTGTGTTCTCATCAGAAACATGCCCCGCCCTACCTGTCCAGGCGGTCATCCATCAGCTGAGCGTGTATTCTTCACCTGACATTTATAACCCCCCCATATGTCAGAATCTTTAAGCAATTAGGTTACAAGATATAAAACAAATAGTCCTTGTCATAGACAATCTGAGTGCTTAGTGGAGAGTCATACACACAGTGCTAAGGATATGGGCTTTCATATCAGATGAGTTTAAATCTATCTCTGGTGCTTCCCAATTATGTGACCTTGAATATGTTACTTAATTTTTCTGAGCTTCAATACCCTCATCTATACAATGAAGATTCATTTGTCTAACAAATATTTTCTGAGGATCCACTTTGTGCCCAGCATAGATTGAGTGCTAAAGATCCAGTTTGAAAGAAGACAGACAAATCCCTTGAAGGTGAAGCTGTCACTCAGATAGTAACAAACATATTCAGAATGAAGCAACAGAAGCGTACTATGCTGGGTACTGATAAGCACCATGAAGACAAATAGAGCATAGTAAAAAGACAGTGAATGGAGGAAGCTGTTTTAAATAGATCAGGGACTATCCTGAGGGGGTAGCAGCACTGGGCAGGTATCTAAGTGAGTCAGCAGAGGACTCTTGTGAGAATCTAGGAGAAGAACTTTCTAGACTCTGAAGCAGGAGCATGCCTGATGTGGCCAGCTCATAGCAAGGGGGCAGGATGGCTGAAATCAATGGGCAAAGATGGCGGGGACCTGGGGGGCAAGTAGGAGGAAATGAGGCTAGGGCCATGTCATATCACAGTGGGCCATATAGACCCTGAGAAGACCAATATTAAGTAGGGTCAATATCTGCAGCTTCCTTTCAGGGTTGTTGTTTGGGTGAAACAAAGTCATGCATGCAGGGGCAAGGCATTCAATAAGCACCGGCCCGCATCGGCTGCTACAGCAATGGAATAAGGACAACACCTGAGCTAGGCGCCAAGTGTTAAAAAAGTATAGCAGAGGGCTCCGAAGTCTCCAAAACGAAATAATCCATGCCCTGAAGAGGTTTACAAGAGGAGAAATAAGATGAGGCTCAAACGCATACTTAGAGTATATAAAATAGGGCAGGCACCTAGGAAAACTCAGTCTTCGGCATTTCAGAAAAAAGGACATGAATTTTGTCCCCATGAGAACAGAGGCGAACTCTTTTTATTCATCACAGCGTCCCTGAAGTCTAGCACAGTGCCGCACCCCTAATAGGCACTCCCTAAAATAGGCACTCCCTAATAGGTACTCCATCGGAGTTTGTTGACTAGTTCTACAAACTGGTATAACAAGAGTAACCACGCATGCAAAAATATTTTTACCGGACAGTATTAGTGTTTTAAGCTATCAGACACAAAATGAATTTTACATTTTCATAGGGCCAATTCACTGAATGTTTAACTTGACTGCTGGGATTCTTGGAAAGGGATGAGAAAGTATCTCTTTAATGTAGTGGTTATAAGATTGCACTTTGAAGATGATATAAGGTTCCTTGTGAAATACCCCAGTTATACTTCATGGTAGCTCGCATTAGTGGTCCCATTTGATGTGTCCAGTGTGAGGCCTAGACTCACTGAACAAAAGTATAGCAAGGGCCCTCAGAGTCATTCTGGTCAGTACTCAGAAGCACTATGCTTGTACAGTGAGCATCATCAATGTGAAGATTTTTAAAAAACGACAAAAATACCAACTTGTTCTATAATTTTCCAACTTTACCCTGGCTAAGGACCAATATTTTAAGACCCAGCTCAGTCTAAATGTGGTTACAGGACACATGGTGTCTCCAAACCATCTACTCGGTACCATTCTATTTATCTTACTACTGGCCAGGAAGACCACTGTGGGTGTCTTTAAGTACCCAACAGTGAGTGTCAGAGTACAGGGGGTCATGAAACAGAGGGTGAGCGTGCCTCTGGTAGTCACAAGGCTGGTAAAAGAGTTCGTCCCAAACTTGGGGAGAAGTTCCAAAGTTAGAGAAGGAAGAGCGACTAACCCAGCACAACTGGTATCAAATGGACTCACTAGGAGACAAGATCTATATTCAGCAATCCTGGGAATCAATGGTAGGTGACAGCAGGAGAGCAAGCAAAATATAAATGATTCCAGGAAATTTTTAGGTAAGTGCTTAAATTGTAAAGGTGCCAAATCAACTTTTTAAAGCAATACCAAAAAATGAAATGAAATGAGCTATTTGGAAAGAGCCAAGAAATGTGAACAGAAATGGATAAAAGGTCAAGTTTAAGCTAATAGATGAATCTCTCATTGCAAAAATGTGACAACTACCCTCAAACTCCTTTGAATAGTCTGATGCATTTTGTCACTCTCACAATGAGAGGTCCTGTGCATCTCTACAATATTCAGAAAGAAAATAAGATGCTATGACTACCGGAGAGAAGTTAAACTCCAGAGCAAAGACCTGGCTGAACCTGAAATCTAACCCACAATACTCCCTGAACTTTTCTACTTTGTGAAGTAACTGCTTATACTGCCTTAAACACTTTTGGCTAAAAGTGCTTCTGTATCACTATATAACCTCTTTTGAAAACATAGTAAAGATTCTTTATACTTCATGTATTTTATTATTATTCTACTCTCTACTCCTCGCTACTTCTGCAAAGGATTTGATGTAGGAAATATTTTGAATTTTGAGCATTTTATAGAATGAGTTAGACCTGTTCTACTCTTTAATTTTCTGCTTATACATACACATAAAATACTGATGCTAACTATTGTTGAAGGTATAGTTGGCTGGGGAGGTTGGAAATACAAAATTGGAGTGATCTCTGAAAACATAGAAATTAAATTGTTCCTACTAGTCAAACTACTAAATCCATAAATGTTGAGTCAGAACAGAAAATGCATCAATTTTAACGAAGTACTTTAAAGTGCATCTGGGCTTCCAGGTTTCCTAATTTTGGCTCTATCTGATTGAATATATCATTGCATTTAGAGTAAGAATGGCCTACCAAGGGGTCAGAAAGTCTAAGAAAGAGAGCATGAAGAAGCAAGTTTTAAGTTTTGGTAAAGACTGTTGTGGCTTGAGAGAATAGTGGGGCCTAAAGAGGTCGAGTCTAGTCCTATAACAGCTGATGCCTTGATTTAAATAAGGCTTTCTTTGAAAATATGCTTTTGAGGAGGAACTGCACCACCACCAACATATTTATTGAAGGGGGTTGACAAGCAGTGATGTTGGTGAGTAAGCTGTCGTTCAAGTTGGTATGTCCAGCTAACAAAAGTTTAACATGGGACAAAGCTGAACTCCAATCATTTCTGACTCTGAGGTCCCAAGAAACTACATGCCTAAGACTTTATTACTAAGAACTGACCCAGGGCCAGACCTGCATTAGTAAAAAGAGGGGGGAAATTTTCACTTCTCATAATTTTCCCTTATTCCCTACCCCATACCTCTTCTATATCATACAGATATTCTATTATTAGACTCTGAGTTTGTATTACCATTCAGCGTCATTATTGATAACATAACTTCAGAGGACTATCCTGTGAACCACACACTGTTGTTTCTATGGGGGGAAAGCATTGTTGATTCCAATAGCTGATTCTCAAATGAATTTTGGATCATGATCCAGTGATAACTTGGGCACATTTTGTTCCTGTAAATTGGTCTTTCTAGCCAGTGTCTGGGAGCTGCCTGGGAAATGCACTTAGTAAATCACTTCCAGTGGTTTGGGGAAGGACAGAGAACGTTCTAGAAGAGATGAGTCAGGTTGGGGTGTTGGGAGAGCAGTGTGGAGGGGGAAGGAACAGAGAGTCAAGCAAAATTCTGAAAATGGCACTGTACCCAGCCAGAAATAACTGTCTGATCAGGCCTAGCTAAAGATTTTCTGAAA
Source organism: Galemys pyrenaicus (assembly GCA_019455555.1). NCBI lineage: Eukaryota > Metazoa > Chordata > Mammalia > Eulipotyphla > Talpidae > Galemys > Galemys pyrenaicus. Next base: position 13,556,311 of record JAGFMF010011381.1, read on the forward strand.
AGATGAAGAAAATATTAACAGAGAAATCTTTAAAAGCCTCTTTCAGTGAAGATTACCAATGGGTATATAAATAACATACTCTGCCAGCCAATCTGATAAAACCTCATTGTCCCTTCAGAGTAGGAAATTGGAGCTTTCTACCCCGGTAAAAATACAGTATCTGACACAGCGCCCCACCCAACCACTCTTACCCATGACTTGTGATGAATGTGATGATGTCATGTGGATTCTAACAAAACAAAAGGACGATGGCCAGCTCGTCTCTAAGCTCCTAAATAGAAATGGTAGTCTGAGTTAGGAGAAGTTCAATTACTTACTGTGCTACATCTTACCTAAGCTAGCGTGTGAGACTAAGTGCGTGAGCTTGTTTGTCAGGTATGGAAGGGGTCTAAGATGTATCACTTGCTATCAAGAGACAAAAGTAAGTATAGTGGCAGTTACCACAACCTGCCCTTCCTAAAATAAGGCACATGGTTCCTTTCCAAGGACATTTAACAGCCTTTCTGTCAAAGTGCCTTGAAAGTTTCATTCATTCATTCATTCATTCATTCATTCAACAAATGCTTACCAGCTGTCTGCCATGTCCCAGGCATGGCTGGTCTAAGAGAGGCACAAAGGGTAGAGCCACAATCTTGTCGGAAAAGCAGATCGGGCCAAGACGCTTCAAGAGCACAGCAGTCAGACACAGAGAGGAGGGATGCAAGAGATGGGCCAGCCAGCTCAGCCCAGAGCGGTCAAGTCCTAACAGAGAAAAGAAAAGCAGTGCTCCAAAAAGGAACGGGGCGGAGGGTCTGACTCTGGGGGAAACCAAAATGAAAAGAGTTGGAACTGAGCCCAAACAAGTCACACCACATAAAGGACACAGGGTAACCATCTTGCAATATGCCCATTGCAGGAGACCCGTCGACGGCCCAGAATGACATCGAACAGGCTTTTTTCCAGAGAGACGAGGACCAACCTGGCAAGGACAAAGCGCACTGTTACTCTGAACAGTGCCTGTCACTGTCAATTTACTCTAAGTGTCTCCTCCACTTGAGAAAGTTGGTGCAACTTCCCAGATAATCTGACACTTGAGAAGACGCTAGCCGGGCAGTTACCAGAGTGACTGGCTTCAACCTGGGCCAGGGAGAGCATTTCAGGCCCTGGAATCGGTGCTGAGTTTCTAGCAGAGCCTTGCAACCTTCTGGGCCTCAGTGTCCTCTTCTGTGAAATGGTAAAAATAGTAAGACCCACGTCTCCGAACTGCACATCATAAGCAGTCTATGTATGTCAGTTGTCATGGTTACCGACAATAAAGGAGGGATATTCCTACTTGCTCCCTGGAAAAACAGTGCTGCCCCCAGTGTAACAGAATGCAGAGCTGCTGTCTTTAGACAAGACAGAAACAAGCCGGGGAAGGGAACTCTGTGTTCCCTCCTCTGTGGCTCTTTACCTGCCCAAGTCCTATGCCAGAGAAAGGGGCACATTCATTAAGCAAGGAATAGTGACCATTTGGCCCCTTGTCTGGCCTGCCTGTTATTCAGGTCCTCCCTCACAATGCCCCTCCACCCCCAACACACACACACTTGCAGACAAGCCTCAGGACTCCTGCGGATAGGAACTTCAGAGAAGGACAGGAAAGCAGCCAGGAGGTATCTTTCTGAAGAGGCATGGGGGAAAGGAAAAAGATGGATTTAGCATGAAAATGCCTCTGCAGATCTAACATGCCATCAAAGAATGAGAGCAAAGATGCTGAAGCCCTCCTAAGGCCTCTGCAGGCAGGAGAAACAGGCTTAAGATGGAAAAGACCTTCAGCTGCATTAAGGGGCAGGCGGTTTATGGGCCCACAGGAGCTGAGGACCTATATCCTGACAAGGCCACATCTCAAGTTCCCGTAAAGAGCAACAGCCAGGCCAGGAATTGTCCGGAAGGTAGAATGAGGATCTGTCAGAGATCTTGTGAAAAGCAATGCAGAGCCTCTGGAAAGCTTTCAGAGATGCAAGCCAAAAACGAAGAGAGGACTGGGAGAGTGAGGAGTGAGGGCAGGACCTGGCTGTGGCTACTGCCCCGCAGGGTCAAGGATGGGAAGGGGCAAGGGCAGTGAGAGGGCATTGCTGTGACTTAGACAAGCAGTGAAAACGATACACACTAGGTAGTTTGGGGGGTTTTCTATTGCGTTGGTTCATTTGATTTGGGATCTTCCTGAGAGTTTGGAATTTAATGTCAAAGAATTGGAGTCCGAACATGGGAATTAACCCAGACAGAGCATCTCAGCCATCTTAGTTCATTGTCTTTGCTAACAGCTATTGGTCCCCAAGCTCCTTCCAAAGAAGAAGGGCATCGCCTGCAAGACAATTTGAGACCTGCCCAAGCAGAGCCACTGGGCAGTACTGCCTGGGTGCTCAAGTCCCTGAAGGGAAGGATGAAGTGTTTGGATTCACAAGTCGCTTCCTTCCTTGCTCCCTGAGAAGCAAGACACTGACCCCTCCCTCTTCGCTCTCCACTAATAATCTGAAGGTTCCTTGGACTCAGTCAGTTTAACTGGGTTGGTCAAAAGGTCAAGAAGTTAGATGCCCAGTGATGATGGTCGGTTTAAAAAAGAAAGTAGAAAAGTGCTGTGGATGGCCCCTGGTTTAAGTTTTTTTCACTTCTTAAATTTCTAGTTTCTTCTTTAATCTAAAGAATGTCTATACAAGTTAAGCAACTGTCATAGGGCTTCTTAGAGTAGAGACTTGGTGATCAAAGGGAAATCCAGTAGGACCCTCTTGCTTCCTGCCCCGCCACCCCCACATCCCACATCTACCCTAAATCCTAGGTGTAGGCTGTTTCTTACTGCCAGGATTCTGAAGACTTGGGGAAAATTTTATACAATGGCTGTATAGAATTCTTCTAGAACTTATCCTAGACACTTGATATTTGGGGGGACCCTATCATCATTCATCCTGTATACAGTGAAGCGAAGCAAGAATCTGGGGTGCTCAAGAGATACCCATGACAACCAACATGGCAGAGGACTTCAGTGCCTCTGATTGTCTACTCATATTTAAAGATGAGAAAGAGCCCCAGGTTAGTCAGCGAGCCCTTATTCTTTGCCCTTTAGGAAGCTTTTCACAATCCCTCCAGAGACTCTATCCTTTCTCGTATTTAGGGTGTCAAAGAAACTTCCCAGTCCCCTTTCCAGACACGTGCTTCTGGCTCAGGAAAAGTGAAGGCATGACATGATGGTTGCACACATTTAATTAACACAATGCAATACACGGGCATATTGGGCCAGGAGATGACACAGAGAGAAGAAACAGTAAGGAGCATCTGGAGGGGGAGACCTTCCTAGTATTTTTTTCACCATTACAGATTTTCAGATATAGTGGAGAGTTAATTGTATGTTCAGAATTATCATGTTCCTTGGGGGATATTTCTTCTATCTAATGTTCCTTAAAGTAGAGGATATATTCTGCCACCTGAAAGAAGATATTCCAAAAACATAATCTTTGTGACAGGGAATTCAAGAAATTCTGATTATTTTAAAGGAATAAGACACTTCAGGAAGATTCAGGAAGACACTTTTAGGAAGATTATTAGAAAATTATTAGAAAATATTCTGGGCCAAGAACACCCTGCAGAATCCCCCAATAGAAGATGAGGCATGTCAGCCGCCCACAGACTGAGAGTAATAAAGTGTAAATAATTTAGAATTCCTTGATATTATCCTGCCTACTCATCATGTACTTCTTTAATATTTAATTCAACTCAGTCTTTAAAGAAATTCTCTCTTTGTAACTTAAATCATTCTCTCTGTTTTGCCTGTTAATCAGAGGTCATTTCCCGTTAGAGAGTCATCCTTCCCAAGCGAGGTGCATCATTTGCACAGGAGACATTTTCCTTCTGCTGTCTGTTTCCATGGATGTATTCTGCACATGCTCAGTAAACATCGTGGTTCTGAGCAGGTCTCTGCTTCAGCTACTGACCATTGTCAGGAACTGCTTCAGTGTTTTCTGACTACTGGCATAGTTCCCACAGCAATCCCATTACCTCCCATTGTTACTCTATTTTACAGACGAAGAAAATGGTGAAATACTTTGAATAGAATATTCCCATCACACCTCTCCTACCCCCAGCACTGGAAGATCATTGCTGGCATGTTCACCATGGGAACAAGGCCATATATAACTCATCATCATGTTAACTGGGTTAATTTTGTGTAGAAAAAAAAGTCTCATTTCAGAAGAAGATGGTCCCTTTAAATATCTGATTACTGAGTCCTGTTTAATCTTTCACACACAGAAAGCCTTGGGGGATGGGGAAAGAAAAATGACAGGGTAATGGAAATAACTGGAAGAATAGTGATATCAAATGCTTCCAGTATAAAACACAGGGAGACACCAGCTGCAGGAGAAGATTTAGAGGTGCAGGGAAGGGAGTGGGAGCATGTTTTTGATTTGGTTTATGATTTGTAGAATGCAGTTTTCTCAGAAATGAAAATTATCTCTAGAAGGTCAGAGACAAGAGGTTGCTATAGATGGAAAACACGGAGTTAAACAGAAATCCCAAGACTTAAAAAAATAATTAGATCAAGCAAATTACAACACTATGTCTCCTATAGTAGCTTACCAACAGCAGAGTGCAATTTATAGTTTTGATGTCCTAAGGCTTTGCCTCTTAAAATACTCTTAAAAATACTTGAAAAGGCAAAACAGTACCATGTATTAAGGAAACTACATATTATGTTTTTTACTATATACATTTATTTCCCATTTCACCTACATAAGCAAATTTATTCGAGGCTTTTAAAATTAAGATATAAGATATAGAAAAAGAAATATGCATACTAATCTTATGCATGTAGTCTAATGAATTTTTACATATCTATCAATGCAACCAATTTTTAGATCAAAATATTCCACCATCTCAGAGTTCCCAGCAATATGCACCCACCTTCACCAGAAGTCAAGACTGTCTTATTTTGAACACCATGGCATATTTCAAGTACCAGTACCATCCTCCAAAACAAAACTCACACTCAAAATCGGTGACCTGTCTATGGTGGTGTGCTCCAGTAGACTGACTACATTTCTCCAGAACCAGTGACAGAAGAAAGTCTCCACATAACATGGTCTTCAGTTCCACACTGACAGACTTCCGTGCTTCTGATTCTTGTAGTTCTGTGGGTTTAGAGGTTCTGCTAGCTAGAGTCTACTGTACAGATGAAGAAAGTGATTAAATGCTGCAAGAGTGCTAGTGCACTAAGCTGCTGTCTGGGCAGTTTAGGCTCCTTCTGCCAAGAGACCAGTTGGCTAGAAAAGAAACCACTATCCTGGCAGGAACAACTGACCTCCATCATCAAAAGAAGGCAGGAAAGTGTATCACTGACATCCAGGTGATCCGCTTGAAAGTCTCATGATATTCCTGTGTTCGCTTTCCGAGAACACAGGGACTCGGTTCGCTCAGGAATAAGGATCTGGGTCATACCCTCAAATGAGCACTGAGACTTGCAGAGCTGCTCACTCAGGGTTCAGGAAATAAAGACCAACTTGTAGGAAATGGGGAAGGTAAGTATTAATCCCGGCCAAAATAACAGAAACTAAAGTTTGTTCAAGAGATTCAGGAGTTACTCTCAGAACTTTATGAAGAAGTGAATGTACATTGTAAAAAGGGTGTACCATGGGATTCCCTGGTGGCACAACGCGTTGAGCACCACACTGTGAAGCATCCGTGGCACATCAGCCCAAGTTCGATCCCTGACCAGGGAGGGGACCCACATGGCGCAGCAGACCTCTGATGCCTCGCCTGCTGCTCCCCTCAGCAGCGTATTTCTGTCCATCCGCCTGTTCTGCTCCCCACTCTGTCTCTGGTGAATCCTCTCACCTCCCGCGACTCTGGCATGTACCCCTGCTCCTGTATGCATAAATAATAAAATAACATAAAAATTTTTTAATAAAAAAAAACAAAACAGGGTGTACCGTGGTGGACTGCAGTGGTCCTCCCAGATCTCCCTTTAGGGCCAAAGGCCGATCTCCCTAGCTACAGGACACACAGGGCTATCTCCCTGCCGCAGGGCAGCCATTAGCAGCCAACCCTCTGCAGGAGGGACCTTCGCCAAGGAGAACAGTCTCTCCAAGGCCACATCTCCTCCCCAAGCCAAGCTACATCAAGAGCGGCACTAAGGTATAAAACCAAGCCCCAGTTCAGAACAATTTGGAACAGCCATTCCAGCCTTAGAGCCCTTTGGGAGGTCCTTTCTGTAGCCCATTCTCCCCTTCACTCCAATCTCCTTCCTGCCCTTCCTTTCTCTTCCCTTTCCTACGGTTTATCTGGAGAGCACCACCAATAAATGTGACCACAGAGTTTGCTTCCCGAGCAACTCAATCTGCAGTTTTCCAAAGTGGCTGATTCAATTTACATTTCCATCTCCAATATATGAAAATTTTAATGGTTTCATATCCTCATCAAATGTAGTATTGTGAGCGTTTTTAATTTTAGTTATTTAAAGGGTAGGCAATGGCATCTCATTGTGGTTTTAATTTGCATTTCCTGATGACGAATGATATTGAGTACCTTTTCAAAAGCTCATTAGGTATTTGGGTGTCCTCTTTTGCCTGTTTTTATTGAGCTCTCTGTCTTTTTCTTATTGATTTGTAGCAGTTCTTTACATGAGTTTAGATGAGCCCTTTGTCAGATAAATAGTGCAAAAAAAAAAAAAATCCCTGGATATGACTTGCTTTTTCACTCTGATGATCACAATATATTGTTTTCATTTAAAAAAAAATTGCAATTTTGAAAAAATAAGGTTCATAGGACATTGCAAAGGCAGCACAGAAAATTTGCCGTTTCCCCATAGTACTTCTTATGTCACTACACACAATATAATATATAGTACTTGGTACAATGTGTATATCACACGAATGGATCTGTATAACAACCACTGTGGTCAAGACACAGTACAGTCATCCCACCCTTTTCCCTAACCCCCACTACGTGTGACCTCTGGCAATCACTAATCTGTTCTTCAGTGTCGTAATTTAGTCATGTTATATAAATAGAATCACACAGAATACAACCTTTAGAGACTCCTTTTTTAATTTCCCCACTCAGCATTATGCCCTTGAGAACCATCTAAGCCTTTTTGTATTTAGAAAATTATGTTACTTTTGTCACTTTGCATTATTAGAGTTATCTTACTGTGTTTGATAAGGGAATTAGCATGTTTAAATTTTGTTACTATAAATAGATTCCCATCTTTCACATAAAAACCCAGGAGCAAAAGTCCCTGGGTTCCGAATGTCCAGACCTGTGTGCCAGGCACGACGATTGTGAAGAGGGTCCACCCAGCACCCACGTCTGGCGGACCAGGGAGGGGGTATGACCTCCTCATGTCCCCTGCATCGTGACCATGGTCTCCCTCCTCGCCTGTGGTCCTTGGGGGTCTCTGACTCCAGGGAGGTGTGGCGAATAGGGACGCAATAGAAACACTTGAAACGTCTCTTTTTATTGTTTGGGGATGATGAGAAAAACAACTGACTCATTTTGCTTTTAAGAATGATTAAACAGTTTTCAAAATGGAGCATTTAATAACCTCACTTGTTTTTATCACTCTTAGAAGAAATTAGAATCTCCTCCGTGAATGCAAAAGCGGTGGTGATGCTGGCTTTTAAGGAGACAGTACTTCTCTGAAGTCTGGTGTCCCTTTCTGTCCTTCATGCCTCTGTAGCTCCCTTTATGAGGCCGCCATGTCCTCACACCTTTTCTAAGGTGTTTGCCATGAGCACTGAATCTTGATTTCTGTGACCATGCATGCTAATCAACAGTCCGAAAACCTCTCTGCCCTTCACTTTGCAAGGGACAAACTTGGTGGTGTTTTATTTCAATTGATTCTCTTTGCATTTCAACTGTGGATTACAACGTCACAGAAGGTCACCCAAGACAGGCAAGAAGTGGCTGCTGCTTTCCTCTCTCAGTCAGAGCAGTGGAGGGGGGAGCAGGTGTGTGTAGGGGTATGGGGACAGACAGCGAAGGGGTTTTCTAGAGCGGATGTTAAGTGTGCAAGGAACAAAATGTTTCTACGTTAGCTTGAGTAAGTGTGAGGTTCAGCTGGGAGATAGCACCTTGGGCATTCATGGCACTCAGAACAAGAGCTGGGGACCAAGCTTCTTGGGCAATGGAGCTGGAGGCTGTTCTGAATGCAGGGTAGTGTGGCGCCCCCTGCAGGAGGGCTTTATGGTTCTTTAAAGCTGTCTAGTCATGCCTTAAGGACGTGATGCCTCTTCTGTTTTCTTTCTAGTTTACTCTGCATTTCTACTTACACACCTTGTAACTTTCTATACTTCCTAGTTCAAAATTCGGGGGTATTTTATTCACTGAGCTAACCATTTTTACCAGGCCTGGGTATGGAACAGCTGCTCTCCAGTCAGGTAACAGCCTCTGGGTGTGATCTGATACAGACGTGACTGAGAAAGTAGGTGCCTGAGTCTGCCCCTTCACCAGCAGCTGTGGTGCATTTTCTCCTAAGTGTGTTTACACATGCAACAGTCTTCGTGGTTGACATGTCTCATATAAAGGAAAAGAAATAGACATGGACAAGCAGTTGATTTTCTCTTCTGCAAAGATTCGTTCCAAAAGATGACTCCCAAGGAAAGACAATGACCGTCAACTGGGGCTTTCAGTGAACGAATCTGTTCCTAACTCACAAATCAATAGCACTGATCAACTTATTATATGAGAGGGTAACTAAATTTTCAAACCACATTTGTGAATTTCCCACCTATAGTTTCCATGTGGGTTAAGCAGTGATTTCTATACTAGCACAGCATAGCAGATACAACCTCAGTGACCTAAATGACCATATTTATTTCTCATTCATGGATCTGAATTCCGGCTCTGTTGAGTTTGGCTGGTAGACAGGGCTCAGGCTCCAGGGCAGAGTCAAGTCTACTCCCTTTGTCTCTCACTCTGGGCCCAGGCTGAGAAGCAGTGGTGCCTGCGGGCGTGCTCTTCTATGGTGGATGGGACAGACTCAGCCAGACTGGCAAAGCCTCTGGTCATACTCTCTTCCAACGCTTTAGTGACCGAAGTGGGCCTCAGAGCCAATTCTTATGTGGTTAGGGGAGTAAATTCTTCCCATAGTTCAGGGGAAAGGAAAGGGAGAGTGAATATTTGCTGGATGATAATGTCATCTGTTAGACCATCTATTTCTCTCTACTGCCTTGAGTCACAGAGAATCACCAGACAAGAGAGTTGGTGGCACAGTGACAGGCACTGTAACCTCCTCAAAGAAGAAAGCATATCTCAACTTCTTTCATGCTGTCTCAAAGTATCTAAGACTATGTATCACTTTCAAAATGTGCTCAGTAGAATTCCCTTTAATTTACCAAATGATGGCGTTCTGGACTAGGAGCAGCATCGATCAACATGTGACTATGATCAAATAAATTAATATTTTCTGTACTTGAAGGGTCATATATGTAGGAATGAGTAGGCAAAAGGTGGTAGGTAAGAGCATGAGTTCTAAAATCAAAATCTCTGGGTCCTAATGCCTATTCACCACATCTTTGCTGCAAGTTACTTAGCCTTTGTGTCTCAGTCTCCTCATCTATAGAGTGGTGATTTTAACAGTGACTACCTCACAGAGTTGCTCTGAGGATGGCATGGTATATTCTCGGAAAGTCTATGGAGCCAGACCTAAGCCATAAAAAATAGTCAATTTTGTAAGCAAGCTTAAAGAAATAATAATTTTTTAAAAAAGCAATGTCTTTATTTATTTTCCTTTATATATTTTTGACATCAATTGTGGTCCCTGTGGGTTTCTCTCACACACACACACACACACACACACACACGTAATGTCTGCCTTTTACAAGAGGCAAGATGATAAAGCACAAAAGCCTGGGATTTGGGGTACAAAAACCTGTGTTGAGTCCTGTCCTTTTGTTCACACCACCCATGACCTTGATAGAGTCCTGGTTTCTTCACCTGTGAAATAATGACTCCATACCCTGCTGGCTTGAGGATCAGGTGACATGTGGAAAGGTGCCTTTGCAAAGTGAAAAGGCATCAGAAAAATGTGAGCTGCATTCATCGAATTATTCCAGCTTTTTGCATTGCTTCTCTCATGACAGCTAATGGACAGTAAAGGGATTCTCTACTGGGCTTTCCTAATCCATCTTTAGAGAATGCCAATGAACTATGCATTTCTCTGAAGCTTTCAGTTGAGTAAATCACCCTCTCTAATCAAGCAGACACCCAGCAAGCTGATGCTGACAGATGCCCACAGACAGAAGCGTGTTCCTCCTACCTGGGTGAATACTTGGACTTTTCATTATTTGACCACATGGACAATGGACACCCTGTGATTTCCACTGAACATTTACATTGAGCTACTGTTTGGCTTCTAGCCGTTGTCTCCAATTTCTTTGCTTCCATTCGCTCGTGAACTTCCTGTACTTTCAATACCCTGCTACAGCTGCTCTAACCAAGGTCACTGGTGACTTCAGCATTGCCAAACCCAGTGGTCCTTGTTAGCAAATCTTTCTCAACCTGTCAGCAGTTTTGATTTGGTAGCTGCTGACTGCCTCCCTCTTGAAAGACTTTCTTCAACTGACTGCTGGGACACCACCTTTGGTTCTCTTCCTCATTCCCAGCTGTCCATTCTCTAGTTCCTCTGCCAGCCTGTGAATGTGGGAGTCTCAGGCCTCAGAGCTTCTTATCTTTACCTACACTCACTCCCTGGGTGAGCTCATTCAGCCTAGTGACCTAAAATATCGTCTTCATGATGACAACTCCAAAGTGTAATTCTTTAGCTCAGATCACCCCTCAAAATCTAGAGTCATAAATCCAACTGCCCGCCTATCACCTCCATGTGAGGAACAAGTGACATCTCCAGTGTAATGTTTCCAAAGCTGACTTCCTACTATCCTGACCTTAATCTGCTTTCCCCTAATCTTCCATGTCCCAGTAAATGGCAACTCCATTATTGTTACTTGGTATAAAAACATAAGAATCATCCTTGCTCCCCTCTCTCTTACATACCTCTTACCTACCTAACACGTAATATGTCTATAATCCTTTAGTCTCTGCCTTCCAGTTACATGCAGAATCTAACTTTTTTTTTTTTTTTTTGCCACTTCCATTCTCATCTGATGCATCTTCATCTCTTGCCTGGATTACTGAAATGGCTTTCTGTTTCTTGTGCTGCCCTTCTGCCCTCTCCCAACAAGTCAGATCCTTTCAGAAGATAAGTTGTATATGTCACTCACTTGATGAATACCCTTCAGTGGCTCTCTATGTCATCCAGAATAAAGCCACAAACCCCGAATCCCTATTGTGACCTGAAGAACACCTAAGTCTACCTCTCTGACCCACTCTGCCCATTTTCCCTCTTGCAGTTGACTGGGGCCACATGAACCTCTTTGTTCCAACCTACTCTTACCACAGGACCTTTGCACTTCCCATCAGACACGGTCTCTCTTTCAAGACAGTTCAGATATAAACTCATCAGAGAGGTGTACCTCTCCAGAGGCAGGCTTTTAAAAGCCACCATTTTCTCCTTTAGGCGTTTTAAAATTTTTCAAATCATTTTCAATGAACACCTTGCATTTATGTTGTAATCAGAAAACAGATATGGTTCAAATTAAAGCCCAAATCGTGAAGGACAAAGGTGCATATTTAAATGCTGTTGTTCAAATGTATTGTTAAAAAGCTGCCTTGTCTCCAGTACCGGCTCTTCTTGCAGCCCAAAAAGCCCCCACAGACAAACCCACACATTGCCCCTGGGTCTCATTCTCCCCATCCTCTTTGCCTCTTCCTTGTCCCCCCACTTCACAACAGGATAGTGGTAACTGATCTCCAGGTAAAGATTCTGACTCACCAGATTAATTTGCAATGAAAAGCTTTTTAATATGTAATCTACGATGATAAGTAAATCATTATTTTCCCCTTTGGAGTGGCACTACCTGTCATTCTAAAAATTAATCTTATGTAAGAGAAGTTTAAAATATAGAGCAATAATGGAGTTCTTCAGACCAAGCAGTTAATGAGTAATTTAATCAATGTGAATTATGAATCTCAGTTCTGTCGATGCTATTTTCCTTTAGAGCTGTTAATTCTTCTCCCAGTTGCTAGAGAGATTTGCATTCTGATTTGCAAAATAGAGAACATGACATTGACCTACTTCATAGAAATAAGAAAAAGTTCTCTAGTGAAGTGTACGAGATGATAAAGTTCAGGATAGTGTGGTTGAGGGTCTCCCTAAGGCTCGGAAGGGTGGGTGTCAAGACTAAGGACTCCACTTTTTTGGGAAAGAGAAATGACTTGGTGGGCCAGGCGCCACAGCAGTACTAACAGCGCCAGTTCCAACTTCCTTTTAAAACTTCACATGTTCCCTGGAAGGTAATTGGACAGAGAATTGTGGCCTGAGATGAGAAATGGGGTGGGGAGATCCATTTGTCATGGATTTTATTATGTGTTTCAACCTTTTGCATATGTCTTTGAGGCGCTTCAGAAATATTAAATTGAAATCTGCTTTTAAATGTCAATGGTCTTTATGAGGCGCTGCAGTTTGTTCTGTTCCTTGTGAGATTTGTAGAGTGAAACAGGCTTCACGGTGTTTGTCCTTGTGGCTGCCACTGTACCGCTCCTCTGAGGCCTGGGAACCCGTGACATGAGGTGTAGCTCTCGCTAGAGTTAGCAGACTTGGGTCTCGCCTTAGAAATGGGACAGGTGCGAGTTCTGAGATTAGCCCCATAGCTTAAAGAACTCTCAGATTTCACCAGAACTGACTTGGCTTAAAAGAAACACCAAATAGGGATGGTTTGTCACCCTATCTGCAGGAAGTTTGGCCTCTCAGCGACTGTAGGTGGCTCAAAACCTCTACTTTCTCTGTTCAGAAATGGTCTGTGCTCCCACCTCCCCCACCACAGCACCCACCAGGGGTCCTGTAACTGCTCAGTCACCCAGGGGCCACGCCTGTCTCCTTTGTTGTCTAATTCGGAGCCAGCGACAGAGCTTGCGTGTATAAATGCTCCATCAGCATTTATTGAATACTTGCAGGGGTGGATTAGCAGGTGAATGCTGTCACATCTCCTCTGCAAGTTCCAGCAAATGCTTTCTCCAACTTTCCCTCTAGGGTGCCAGCAGCTCTACACTGTATTCACATAAGGCTCACCTGGGGGAGGTGGGGAGTCTGACAGACTGTCGGCTTTGGCTCCTCATCACCCAAATGATGAGGCAAAGTGCTCTGATTCTGTCAGTCCTGCCCAGGCCTTGGAAAGTTGCGCTGTAGCTGCTGACAGAACTAGACAAAAGCAAGGATGAACTGACTGGTGATTCAAAGTTCGCTAACCTGTATCTTGGCACTGCTGCCTAAATCTCCATGTTGTTGCTTTTAATGACCGGGAGAGTTGCATGAAACAGCTACCCAAGAATCAGCATCTCCAAGAAGCTACATCTCTAAACTCAGTTTATTGCCCCTATTCTGTGCTGGTCTCGGGTGCTTCTAAGTTTTTGTTGCATGCTGGATATTGGTGTCCCTCATCTGGTGTTCTTTTTGTAAACAAGATTTCACCCTGAATGTGACTGAAATGGGACGAATATTCCAGCATCCTGGTATTGGCAGAGTGGTTTACATGAACTGCCCATTTCAGCAGTGGCCTTTATCTACAGGAGGGTCCCTCCAGCACCTAGCACTTAGGGTAGCTCACAGATTCCTTTGTCAGTCAAACTCTCCTAGGTTGGATCCAGGGTGTTCATAATTAGTAACCAGTATGTGTTTTCACTTAAGGCAAAGTAAGTACCCTTTCACTACTTCTATACAAACCAACAATGTAATAATCACGTCAATAATATGCCAGAAGGAAACAGTGCTCACTCTGTGCCAGATATAATTCTAAGTGTCTTATGTACTAAGATATTCTCATAACCACCCCACGTGACAGGTACAATTGCAGTCATCCCCATTTACAAATGAACAAACTAAGACACAAAGAAGTAAGTCATTTGCTGAACACATCTAGTAAGAGGTAGAGGCAGTTTAGACAACCTTAGTCTGAGTCTAAACTGTGAAACCCTGAGCCTTCAATGCTCATCTCCTAAGACAATAAGCTTTCATGGTGTCCCTCTCTCAAACCTGATTGTCCCTAACATACACATTCTCTCATTAGCTATTTGTGCCTCTCCGCAACTTTCAAACTTATCAATTAACACCAGTACTGATATTTAAGGTGCACTCACTTTGTGCCAGGCAATGTGGCTAATACTTTACCTCCAATGTCTCATTTGATTTTAATAATTACCTGTCAATATAAACACTATTATTGCCCTTTGTTTCCATCAAAGGGAAATGATTTGTGGCAAAGTGAAGCAACTCCCCCAAGACTCAGGGGGAGCCTGGCTGAGCCAGGATTCTGAGTGTGTTCCTGTAGCCCTGCTCATCACCCAAATTCTCTACAGGAAGCTTTCTAGACTGCTCCATCTTTGGTCTTGGTTGCTGACCTGCAGTTTCAGTGACCAGCCACCCTTTATCAGCACTCTACTATTTATTTCTTTGCTGCCAGTTGAGAGATTTTTCCATTCCCATCTCTTAACTCCCAGGCCACTTTACCATATGCAGTCTGTGAGCTACTGAAAGGCAAGTCCACTATTTTATTTTGATTTCTTTTGCTGTGCCTCCTGAGCAGTATAGACAGAGTGCACCACCACACGTGCTGACCCATTGTCTCACTGGCCTGGTCACCATGCAGTCCAAGAGGACCAGTTCTCTAACCATGCACTGTCACCTGAGCAACTGTGTCCCCACTTCTCTCTTGATTAGTCCCCCCCCACCCCCTTGACTCAGTGGCGGGTTTACATGCCTCTGAACGTGAGAAGTAAATTTGGGAAAAGCAGGTAGCTGATGGAGTTCCCTTCCTTCGCTGTCTGCACAGCTCTACCTAGTGGGGTCACTAAGGTCTAGCCACAGACCCTGGCCATCACCCCAAACCTGAAGGTGTTACTGAAAGTACCTAGTGTCCCAGAGGAAATCAAGTCTAGATTCCAGGTATGCAGGAGACAAGAAAATCAAGTTTCCCCACTGGCCTCCACTAGCAGCTGCTGAAATAACCAATACTTAAACGACTTGCCAAATGCGGGGAGCGAGCATCAGAGCCCTCTGTGGCAATAGCATTTCCAGACAACCCCAAATCAACTCCCTCAGGAAACATCACATTGCAGCTGTCTTGGGCCAGACATGCAGCTCAGAGTTCAGTGCTCTGCACACGTGAGACTGGTTTCCTTCCACTGATGTGTCACCGTTGTGATGCATGAGGCCGTGATGCATGAGGTCTGCATGGGAGCTGAACAGTGTTTATACTGGACTTTTCCCTTCAGCAGTTCGTTTAGCCAACTGACACACTTGCCAAGTCTCATAGCCTTGTGTTTTCACTCTGGGGCACATCCCATTATGTGCCTGCAAAGCATCCTTTCAGCTGATCGATGGTTTAGCTTCTCCTGGATTGCTTATTTAAGGATATGCTCTGCCACATTTACAAGATATTGTTAGTCAACCTGGGCTATTCTTACTGACCTATCATAAAAAGTAAGTCACATTCTACCTGTGAAAGATTTTATTGTTGTAGATAAAGCATTGGCTGATGCCGGTGCCTTATGTCTGTCATCAGTCTGAGGACCGGAACCATGTAGAGCATTTAGAAGAGGAATCATTACCCCAGTACAACCTACTTATCTTAGCTTATAAAAATAAATATTTGCCCAATAATGCGGCAGGTTTATGAGCTGCATTTAATATTGTAATGAAAAAGTCTATCACTGCGAGAGAGAGAGGGAGACAGGAGAAGAGTTAAGGTTGCCATGGGAGCCCTTGGTGCATCTGAGCCTTTACGATTATGAGCAATAATTAGACGTAATACTTTATGGTGGTGGAGCACCGCGAGGTGCTCCTGATAATTGTAAAGTGTTTGGCAATTAACGCACCCTCCCTGAGATCCAGCTTGCTGTAATTAGCCCCATGAGGAGAAGCAGCCCCAGAGAAGCAGAGTCACGTGGGGAGAGCCACCCTGCCTTGGGGTGGCAGCAGAGACAAAGGGAGGCCACCGGTCCTGGTGGGGTGCCATTGTCCCACCTCCATCACACACTCTGAATGGACTCCTTTCTCAGGCAGATTCAGTTCTGTTGGGTGACTGGGCCGGGTCCATGGGGCTGCTGGCCTGCACTGTGGAGAGGGCGTGGGCTGCGCCCAGCTCTGGAGTCCTCCGTGTTTCCTCCTTTGGGCGTGGACATGGAGCCACACACAGCTGTGGCAAGAGGAATGCAGAATGCACCTGGGGAGAAGGAGGTTGGGTACATGCCGCTCAGCTCTAGATGTAAACCCACACGAAACTGGTACTTCTGTCCTCTCTCCCGCAAGCAGCTGCAGTTTGAGGTTGGTTCTTAGTACGCCGACTCTTCTATTATTATCCCTGGACACAAACATGCTCTTAGGCACCTATGGAAAACTGGCAAAGATGGACAGTCTCTAGACAAAGTGTTTTTGACATTTTATATAGATAGATACAGATACAGAGAGAGCATTAGTGATATTATATATATATATCACTGATATTATATCTATCAAATATAATGATACTATAATATGTGATGCATTGTATTATGTGAAAAATATAAATGTTTGCAAGTAAATTCCTAAGTGCATTAAATGCTTTAGCTTTGCATATCAATCAAAAACTAGATCTCCATTTTCTCCAAAGGAAAACAAAGTATAATGCTTGAAATATTCAGTCAACATCCCCTTTTGTTGCAACTGAAATTTCCATGGACTGGTTCAAACATTTCATTTTCTTGGTTGAGAGTTATTGCATTCTGTGTGCTGACAGATTCCAATGAGGAAATGTGTTGGATTACTGCCATTGACAAACTTTACCTCATTCCTCACATCTCCGCCCAAGCTACCCACACAGCTCTGAGAGGGTTTGGTAATGGATCACAGTGTCAACTCCAGACATGAGGATGACAGATATATGGAACTGGCACCAAGGACAGTCTTCGCCAGGACAATGCAGAGTAGGAAGACATGCGTATTTTCCCGTGATGCAATGGTCTCATTAATACCTGTCCCAGCAAGAACAATACCCGAGCCCGGCAGTGGACTCAGCTGCGCTGGAAGCTGAGCCAGGATGGAGGGAGAGGCCAGGGAAAGCATGTCTTTTGCTGTAGTCCAAGGAAGAATCTGTGCAGCACAGGGCCTGTAGCCGATTTTGAAAGAATGTTTTGTACCAGAAAATCTGATTTGCTATGATTAGTTCCATTACATTGTGAGATTGTCACTCTGTATTTATTTGGAAGGCATGTTATAGTTCCTTTTGGTGATTTTTCTCTACGAGCCAAAGGGACTCTCTAAAATCTCTAACAACAAACAACCTGAATGCAACCGTGAATAATCCCAATGATACCTCCTGGGTCCCAGGAAATAGAAATGTTCATGTATAATGAAGAGAAGAGGATCATGAGTCACTGCAGATTATCCTGATGGAAATTCAGAGGGCAGGGAATGGAACTGGAGGAAAAAGCAGGCACGGCGTGAGAGAGAGAGGAGGGGTAGGGTCTTTTGCTTCGATCTTTTTCTTTTTGTACTAGTAAATCATTGTGTTGATGGCTGACTTCACGAGATGACAATGAGGGAGCTGCCTTAATGCCTACAAACCCCGACCTTGGAAGTCCTTCACTTCTGGCTTTACTTATGTCTGTACTCTTTGGAGCTCTTGTCACCATTTTGTTGGTGACAAGAAATGTTGGTGGTTTATGACTCTAATGCTTTTGAGCCGCTCAGGGCTGAGGTTTACGGAGCTAGTAATAAAGGGAAAAGATGCTCAAGTCAAATGCCCAAATCAGTCAGAGAGAGAGAGGTGGTCCTCGGGAAAGTTCTCAGAGAGGTAGCAGGAGTTAGGGGCGCATTAGAGGCATCGTCGGGGAGGATGGAGACATGAAGCTCCTGTGCCTGAACGTGAGAAGTCAAGCCTGGACAAAGCAAGGCTCAAGTGGAGTTCTCCCCGCTCCCTTCCTGTCTTCACTCCTCCCCTCCTCCACTCCTCCATTCCTCCTTTCTTTTTCCTTTGTTGTTGTTGTTGTTGTTTGTTTTTCATTCCTCCTTTCTTTCTCTCATTCCTCGCTCTGTCTCATGACTTTTGAGTGCTTTGCGATATAGACCCGCTCTGACCCTGTTACTTAAGTCTGCATTTCTCACTAATACCTTGTAGGGTGAGTTTCCTTTTAAAGAGATGCAAGGCAACACTAAATCTTTCACGATGACATGAGGGAAAACTAAGGAACTGCCACAGAGAGGCGGCCTTTGAATAATGTCATTTCCTTTAACATCATTTCATTGTAATGACAAAGGGGAAAAATTGATTCCTGGCCAGGGCCTCTGTCTGTACTGCATTTGCACATTCTCACCAGGTCTGCTATTTTCTCCAGGTGACTCCGGCTTCCTCCCACATCCCAAAATTGTGCATGGTGGATTCGTTGACATGTGTAACTTGTGCCAGTCTGAATGAGTGTGAATGTGTGTGTGTGTGTGTGCACGTGCTCTCTGAGGGAATTTTGTCTGTCTAGGGCTGGTTCCTGCCTTACACTCTGAGTCACAGGGACAGGCTCTGACCACCCGGGATCCTGAACTGAGATAAACAGGTTGGAAATGAATTAAAAACAATAAAATTGTTGTCTAATATTAGAGGTGCTCTGGGTCTCTATTTAGAAGTTTGGTGATGTTTTGTTACCAGAAATATGCTGTAGGAACTTAACTTTTGTTGGCATCAATCAACACATTGTGACTCTGCTTTCACAAGTCATGTTTGCTTAAAGTCAGTTTCCCAGAGCCCAAGACAGCATTAAGGATGTACTGCATGTACTCGTCTGGTTCCTATACTCATAAAAGATGGTTGGTAGGGCCTCCCTGGTGGCGCAGTGGGTTAAGCAACACACTCTGAAGCAAACCGCAACCACTGCAGCACGAGTTCGATCCCTGCCGCCGGCCAGGAGGGGGACCCACATGGTGCAGCAGACCTCTCCTGCTGTGCCCGCTG
>JAGFMF010011381.1:13575398-13623397 GCA_019455555.1 Galemys pyrenaicus
TCCCCGCTTTCTGTGGTGAATCCTCTCACCCCCCCCACCTCTGGCCTGTACCCCAGTGCTTGTATGCATAAATAAATAAATCTTTAAAAAAAAAAAAAGATGGTTGGTGATATTAATGAGGGTGCAAGAAGATGACAGTCTGAAAGGCAGACTCTACATTCCTTCACTCCCACTTAGCAGCCCTGACCTCTGGCCTTCCAATCCAGCAGTGCCCCCACACCTGCCCACCTCCCTATCCCAAGGGAAGCCCACCCACCTGGTCATTTTCCAGGCCCACCATGGATCCAGGTGAAGGCAGTGGGGTCTGACTATAGTATAAGGCACATTCTCCCATGTCTGTCTTTTTTAATTACACACTAACACATTGGACCAGACTGAGGCGGGAGCAGGAAGGAGGAAAACTATCAAGTGTAACCAGCAGTCATCCAGGCCATTTGGGAACCAGACTGAAGTCCCTATGCTCCAAAAAGCCCTCTTAGGGTGCACAGAAGCAGGTGTCACTGGAGGCAGCACCTCCTGCAACTGTCTGACCTCAGCCCTGCAAGACTCGACCTTGTACATCTACTCATGATGCTGGTTGAAAGAGCTTTCCTGAGAGATTAAAAAGAAAAGAAAAGAAAAACCAAGCGTTCACACAGGCATCTTCCTAATTACACTGCAGGCTCAGAGTGAGAGAGAAAGCACATTTGGTTTTTTGAAGCAGCTGTTCTCCCAACAGTAGTCTCTTCTCAGAGAAGCTGCAGGCTAATGCTCTCTGATTCCGTAAACTCACAGAAAAGCCTCTGACTGCTTCAAAAGAAGGATCAGGCTGATGTCCAGGGTCAAGCAATCATTCCCAAAGCCGGTAACGTGTGCTGTTGGAATCACAACCTGGAATTCACACAGACCAAGCCAAACACAAGCCTAAGTTGACCGTTTACTGTGGGCCTGGCCCCTGCTGATTCATTGCTTGCATTCTCTCATTCCTCCTCCCAACAGCTCCTCATGCTATTAGGGCCCCTGGTCAATGAGGGAACTACCTGTGGTCACACAGTGAGGAGGAGATGATGAGACAGGTTGGTCTGAATCAAAGCTCCATCTCCCTTGTGTTCTGCCACGTGCTAGACAATCACTTGGATTATTTCCCCCTCTTGGGTTATTTCCAGGTCTTGGCATAGCTGGGATTAAATTCAAATTTGATAATCACGAAAATAACGTTCTCATATTGATCCTCCTTCAGGCAGAGCTCCCTAACCCCAGCCCCTCCTCCATGTTCAGGGCAGCCAAGACTGACATGATTTACAATGTAGTTGCTGCCAGGATTTATTCAGTCCTCCTTTCCTGTAACATAGTGAGTTCCTCCAAAGGAGGAGACAGGGGAAATTTTATTCCCTGCACCCAGTACAATGTCTAATACATAGTATATTTTTAGAGAACAATAACCCAAAACATTTTCTGAATAAATAATACAACAATGTAACAATGGAGTAGCTTTATGCCATGGAGGGAACACCAGATAGGGTCTCAGAAATCTGCCTTCATGTCTATCTAGCTCCCTCACCTTGAATAAAGCAGGCTTTCTGTGCTTCAGTTGCCTTGATTTAACATCAAAGCAGTTGACCCTGAGCTCCCAAGGTCATAGCCAATGCTGACATCCTGTGAGTTCAGCCTGAGCAGTCCATACAGCTCATTGATGAAGTCACCTGCTTAGGTACGATGCTCCATGTTCAGCATGAAGGGACGCTTTTCCTCAGACCTGATGCAAAGACTTATTTCCTGGGCTCACAGCACTGCCGCCTTTCTCTCCACCCCCATGAACCACCATGTCTGCTACAACCTTTGACTTGGTGCTCACTTCAGGGTCTTTCTAATTTAGCTTCCTCCTTAACTACTCACTCAGGTCCTGGAGATAAGTACCCCTTCGCTCTGTCTGGCCCTGGTGGGCAGGAGCCATCTAGAAGCATCAGCATTTCTAATTAAAATGTCAGTCTCCATCTTAATATGACTTCCTAGACTGTAGCAGATGAAGGGGTATTCGTAAAGCGTTAATTTTACATTTGCCTTTGTGAGGTGTTATTACTATCTTTGAGCAAACAGACCGGAGGATGTGCTGCAACACAGATATTGTTCATTAACACCATTCTGGCATGTACTCTATTAATTGGGTACTTCCTGTCCTCCTTGAATCCATTCTTTCCATCAAGTGGCCTTGATGACAGTGTGAGAGCAGTGTGTGGACTGTAGGGTAGGGCCGCTCGGTCGCTGGTCAGCACATGCCCGAGACAGCTGCAGGGGCAGGGAGGGAGCCCGCTCCATCTCCCTCTGCACACGAATCCCTCTAGACCACAAGCGTTTTACAGTGAGACGATGGCAGGGGTGTAGCAACTGAGTCAGCAACTGAGTCAGCAAAAACATGGACTCTAAATTTGACATATGTGGGAGGAAGTTATTTGAATTTGTCTTTAAAATGAAGCTATTTTGAGTTGGTTTTTGTGTATGGTGTGATAGTGTGGTCTAACTTCCTTCTTTTGCATGTGGAAATCTAGTCTTCCCAACACCATTTATTGAAGAGGCTTTCCTTGAACTGAAATCATAAATTATGTACAAGACAACACAAGAGAAGTACTCCATAAACTTCAAAAACATCTTTGAGGATTCATCTCCAGAAGCAAGGAAAATATATACAGTTGGGGCTACATCAAAATAAAAAGCAAAAGAGGTAGTAAGCAAAATGAAGAGATACCTTACTGAATGGGAGAAAATATTTACATACTATACATCTGAAAAAGGACTGATATCAAAGATCTATAAGATTTATAGAGAGCTTATACAACTCAACAGGAACAAACAATACAATCAAAAAGTGGGCAGGAGGGGACTTCCCTAGCCTCTCCCATCCCCTGGATAGGTGCTCTCCCCTAAGGTATATGGCTGCAGAGAAAAGAGGTAAGAGAATACCTAGCAAGGTTATATGCCCTAACAGTGAGGCAGTCTCAGAGGACCTGGCAGAATTTTCTCCCTGACCGTACACTGCAGAATAAGTACACCTGTGTCCTTGACGTCTTCCCACCAAT
Organism: Galemys pyrenaicus; assembly: GCA_019455555.1. Taxonomy (NCBI): domain Eukaryota; kingdom Metazoa; phylum Chordata; class Mammalia; order Eulipotyphla; family Talpidae; genus Galemys; species Galemys pyrenaicus. The sequence goes on from JAGFMF010011381.1 coordinate 13,578,452, forward strand.
CGCTGTACAGCTGCACAATGTATAGGAAACAAGCTACTACCCTCAGATGACTTAAAACCTGAGGAGATAACCAAAGAATGCAAAAACAATAATTTGAAGGGACATGTGCACTCTCGTGTTCCTTGCAGCACTATTAACAATAGCCAAGCTATGAAACAAGCTAAGTGCCCAAGGACAGAGGAATGCATTAGAAAAATGGGATATAGACACACAATGGATTACGAGTCATCTATTTTAAAAAATGTACTTTTGTCATTTGCACCCTGAATGGAATCCAACGGAATAATGCTAAGTAATAAGTGAAGGAGAAAGGCAGGGCCCGCCCTGGTGGCGCAGTGGGTTAAGCAACGCACTATGAGGCAAACCGCAGCCACTGCAGCAAGAGTTTGATCCCTGCTGCTGGCCAGGGAGGGGACTCACAGGGCGCAGCAGACCTCTCCTGCTGTGCCCGCTGCTCCCCTCAGCAGTGTGTTTCTGTCAATCTGCCTTTCTGCGTCCTGCTGTCTGGTGGATTCTCTCACCACCCCCACACCTCTGGACTGTACCCCAGTGCTTGTATGCATAAATAAATCTTTAAAAAAAAAGTAATAAGTGAAGGAGAAAGACAAACATTGGATGATGGTGTCACTTACACATGGAATATAGAGAAATAAAGGGTTAAAAAAGCCAAACCAAAGCAAACCCTAGAAATGTGACTGTAGAATTGAGGTTACAAGTGGGGGAGGGGGAGTTGCGAGAGGGAGGGAGGGTACAAAACAGGGAAGGAAAGGGACGGAATGGATCCTATGCATCTGAGTGTCATTCAATGTTGTAAACCAATGTTATCTCAATTAAAAAAGAAAAAAGAAAAAAAACCTGGGGAGATAAATAAGCATGCATGCAGGGAAGAGTTAGGGAACCTCTGAACATTAGTTTATGGAAATAGTCGTAAGTGCTGTCAGTGGTAAAGAAAAGTTTTGGTCAGTCGGGGCAAACAGACAAGAGTCAAAATTCTAGGACCGCTGTCTATTAGCTGAGTGACCTTGATAGTTACTTAATCTCTCTGAGCCTCACTTTCCTTATCTGTAAAATGGGTATAGGAATACTCACTTTTAGACCTCCCTGGTGGCTCAAGGGGTTGAGCGCCATACTGTGGGGCTTCCATGGTCACTGCAGCATAAGTTTGATCTCTGGCCAGGGAGGGGACCCACATGGCACAGCAGACCTCTCCTCACCCGCTGCTCCCCTCAGCAGTGTATTTCATTCAATCTGCCTGTTCTGCTCCCCACTCTATCTCTGGTGAATCCTCTCACTCCCCATACCTCTGACCTGTGCCCCAGCTCTTGTATGCATAAATAAAATCTTAATAAAAAGAATATTCACTTTTCTGGGTTGTTATAAAGATTCAGATAACTTCATAATTCCTTAAATGTTTCTTATATGCCAATTATTGTTACATAGATTAACTCTAAATACTATTATCATCACCAATATATAAAGCAGGAAAATGAGTCACAAAGATGTAATTAACTTACTCTGCAGCTAATAGGTGAGAGAATCAGAATTCGCACCGGACAGGCTGGCTAGGCGCAGTCTTACCCTCTACAGCCTACTGGCTGCTCCAGTCCCCCAGGGCCCAGCTACTCTGTCATTGTTCCTACTGGGACCGCAGCTTCCACCACCATCACTAGTGTGGGCTGAACTTTTTGGCTGAGTTTCTATCAAGAGTAGCATCTGGATCTAAAGGTTTTGTTAGTTAAGTGGGGTGAAGAGAGGACATCCCAACTGAAGGAACAGTGGGAGCAAAGGTGGGAGCAGCACTAGCCCCAAAGAGGACAGAGCAGACCTGACCGACCAAAGTGTGCCATGGGCTGGGAGCAACAAAAATGAGCAAGGTGGAGGGGGTTAGGGCCAGACCTGGGAAGCTCCTGACAGTCGCATGGAAGAGTCTAGACTCTGAGGACTCACAGGAAACCAGGCCAGTGCTCCAGTCAGGCAATGTGACCTTGTGGAACAGACAACTTGTTTAGAAAATAAACAAAGAGCAGAGAAACAGCCCTGGCAGAAAAGCCATCAAAGGCCCTGCTGGTATCATGACGTTTTAAAGTGATAGGACAGGAATTAGAGAAGGGCAGATGGATGTGGCTGAGAGTGTGAGGGTCCAAACTTGGTGAGGGAGGAGTAAGTGAAAGAGAATGAGGAGGAGTCACCAAGATGCTCCTGGTTTTACCAGGATCTACCCTTAACAGCCCTGCGGCACCCCTCAAGCTTTCACTTTCCGGGTGGTTCTCCTCCTCCTTCGGTTGGCATGGTTCCGCGGACATTTATAAAGCACAGGTGATACACTAGCCCCGCACTAGCCTCCAGGGGCACCTTGAGGTCATGCACCTGGGGTCTGAGTACCTCTGATACCAGAGGGGAAGTTTCTCTCCTCCTGTAAAGCAGATTGGAATAGGCGAGGACTCGGGGAAGCCCACGCTTCCAAGAGATGAGAAGTAGCATAACTACACCAACAGAGGAGACACATACCCTGAAGTCTTTCGTCAACAGCCCTTTTGTTTGGAAAGCATTATTGCTTACTCTTTTGATAACACACACACACACACACACTCCTACACATTTTTTATTTTTTTAAAGGTTTGATTTATTTATGCATACAATAGCTGGGGTACCGGCCAGTGAGAGAAGTCACCAGAGACAGAGCCGGGAGCAGAACAGGCAGAGCTACCAAAATACACTGCTGAGGGGAGCAGCGGGCGAGGCAGGAGAGGTCTGCTGCGCCATGTGGGTCCCCTCCCCATCTGAGGATCGAACTCACACTACAGTGTGCCCCACAGTGTGGGGGCTTAGCCCCTTGCACCACCAGGGAGGCCCTAGACATTTTTTAAAGTTTAAGGGAAGGAGAAAGTTCGTCCATTTGCAACCAAATAAGATAAGCTGTAATAGACGTCACTGCCACTCTTAATTTTTCCCTTGCTGCAACAAGAAATGTGTCAGAACATTCCCTCCCCCTGAAACCTGTTGCCCGGTCCATTGTGGAAACATAGAGCTCATCTGCAGACCATTTGTTGCAAACGGCTTCTCAGTCTGTTCCTGTCACCAAGTGACACCAGCTTTGAAGTTTGGAGAGTATTTAGAGGGTAAAATGATCCTACCTTTGGCAGCAGACTGAAGCAGTGTGGGAAATACTTGGCATTAAATAAAAGGGAATAAAGAGGAAGTGGGACCCTTTGTTCTAGCTCAGTCTCTAGGTATCTTCTAATCTCTTCTCTCTGTGACCATATCCCCCTGGGCCAGGACACTCTTCCTAGGAGTGGAAGAGGCCAGGGAAGCGCCCTCCATTTGGACAGCAGACCATGGAGACACCAGGCCGAGGTGACCAGGGGAATCTCCACAGGCACCAGCGGAGAGGCCCAGCCCTGTCCAGCAGAGGCCCCCACTAGCAGGATGTTTCTGAACAGTCAAGCCCAGCAACGAGGCCAGGAGAAATTAGATTAGTCTGACAAGAGTTGTGTTGTCAGAAAGCAAGTTTTATTTTTATCCTTGAGCCTGTGATCTTCTAGGTGTCTGCAAATGGGGTAATTATTTTCACCCACATGCAGAAATCAAGTTACCCGACTTGGCCTTCCAGCCTGAACATCCACACCGCATGCCGGGGGCTGGAGCTGCTGACCTTTGTCCTGTCTGCACTGGAGTCTGACCTGCCCAACCGAGCTGTGTTAATCTGGGTGAGGTGGTTCTGTTTCGCTTTCGTCCTCTCTGCATCTCAACCTCTTTATCTGTGAAATACACGGAGTTAGACTAGATGGTCTCTGTGCCATGAAAGAACAAAAGGACGAAGTGGGTTTTTCAAATATATGTATATATTAAAGTATGCAATATTTTATATGCAATATATAATAAATATATAATATATAATAAATGCAATATATATATTCTGTTTTGTCTTTTTTTTCTCCCCATGTATAAAAATTCATACTTTTTTTTATTTTTAAAGGGCAGCATTTTATTTCTACCCAAGATCCAAGAACATTGCTATATATTGTCTTTCACAAATGGAAGAAATGAATAACAGATAATTTAAATAAGTAGAAAAGTATAAGAGCAAAAACAGTCTGGTTCTGAGAGGCCACCACTGCCAGCCTTTAGCTGCACCAGCCTTTCGTGCAGCCCCTGGCTGGGTTTTGTCTCTTACACCTAGATGGTGTCTCTTGGCAATCAGCCTTTGTGGGAGGCACCAGCTTAGTCCTCCCTGGCAGGCTGTGTCTCCTCAGTGCCTTGACATCTTCAGGGCTGAGAGTAGAGGTGCAGAGGACATGACACAGCCTTGTGGGGCAGCACAGGGGCACAGCACAAGAACTCTGCCCCCACACATGGAGCTATTAATAGCAAGTAAAGAGCCTTGCAGTTAAGTGCTGGCTGTGGACAATCACCATTCCCCTGGCAGTTTAGAAGATGGTGGTCAGGAGAGCTAGAACAGGTGTGGAATAGGAACCAACCATGCATAACGCACCAGAGTCAGGAGAGAAAAAGTCCATTACTTCCAGCAGCCAAAGCGAGTGGCACCTTCCTTCATTCATATCTTTCTTCTATTAAGATTCACAGAGAACTGCTATGATCCAGAGGAAGAAGATAAGGAGATGAATAAAATAGGATCTGTCCTCCCAAATAATTCCTTCTGATAACAAAGCTTACAATTTAATACGTGATTAATGTTCAAGTACTTTACTTGAACTAGTACTTGGGCCCCTCTCTTAATAACTTATCACACTTAAAAAAATAACTATTAAGGTATAATTTATGTATCATAAAATCCACCCACTTTAAGCAAGAACGTCAGTGATTTTTATTAGTTTACAGAGCAATGTACCCATGGCCATAATCCACTTTTAGAACATTTGATCATTTCAACAAATCCTTCATGTCTATTTGCAGCTAATCTCTTTTCTCTGTAATCATATCCCCCCAGGGTATCATCCCTAACCTGTCTACTTTCTATGCCCATATTTGCCTTTTCTGTATATTTCATTTAAGTGATTCATACTATGTGTAGATTTATGTCTGCCTTCTTTTATTCAGCATAATGATTATGAGGTTTAACCATTTGGTGCATGTTTCAATTCTTTTGTCCATTTTATGGCTGCATAATATTCCATTGTAGGGATGTACCACATTTTATTTATCTATTCACCAATTAATGGACATTTGTATTATTTGCACCTTTCTGGCTGTTATGAATAACGCAACTATGAACATGTTTATACAAGTCTATATGTGGAAATATGTATTCAAATTTCTTGAGTAGAAACCTACAAGTAAAATTACTAGGCTGTATTGGTAAACTTTTGTTTAATTTCTTTAGAAACTGTCAAACTTTCCAAGAGGCGCTGCCTTTGTACATGTTCACAGCAATGTAGGCAAGTTCCCATTTCTCTATAGCTCCACCAACATTTGCTACCATGTGTCTTCATTTATAGTCTTTCTAGAAGTGGTAAAATGGTATTTCATTGTGGTCTGATTGCATATTCCTAAGGACTAATGATGTTAAGCATTTTTTCAGGTCCTAAGTGATCATTCATACGTCTTCTTTGGTATAACACCCATTCAAGTCCTTGTCCTATTTTTTAATTGGGTTATTATCAATTATTGAGGTGTAGGAATTTACTATGTCTTTCTAACACCAGTCCTTCAGCAGATGCTACTCACAAACGTTTCTCTCAGGCTCTGGCTTATCTTCTGATTTACTTAAAGGATGATTTTTAAAAGATAAATGTTTTTATTCTGATGAAATTCAAATAAATACTTTTTTTTCCTTTTATGGCTGCTTTAGTCTATTCAGACTGCTATAATGAAACACCACAGAGTGGTAGCTTATAACAACAGAAAGAATTTTCATGGATTTGTGAAAAGTCCAAAATCAGAGAACCAGCATGAAATTCTTGGGGTGGAAGTGCTTCTTCATGCCTCAGAGCCAGCACCTTCTCACTGGTCCTGAAGGTCTAGGGAGCTCTGTGGGGTCTCTGTTATAAAATAATTTACCTGAGCAAATCTTTTGCTCCTGTAGTTTCTTCTAAAAGATTTAGTTTCAGCACTCACATTGAAGTCTATGGCTCATTTTGAATTAAATCTTTTCTATTACATGAGCAAATGGCTTAAGTTTATCTTTTTGTATTCTGTCTCAGCACTGTTTGTTGAAAATTGAATTGCCTTACACCTTTGTCAAAATCGATTGATTGTAAGCATAACAGTTTATCTCTGGAAATTCTATTCCACTGATCTATATGCCTATCCTTACACCAGTATTACACTGTATTGATAGTTGTAGCTGTATAGTGAGTCTTGAAATTGCAAAATGCAAGTCCTCTACTTTGTTCTTTTATTGTAAAATTGCTTTGGTTATTCTAGGATTTTACTTTTCCAGATAAATCTTAGGAATAGTCTGTTACTTTCTGTTTTTAAAAAGTGGGGATTTTTATAGAAATTATAGATCCATTTAGAGACATCGTTATCTTAACAATATGGACTCTCTTAATTCAAGAGCATGATTTGCCTTTCTATTTAGAACTTCTCTGATTTCCCTTAGTAGCATTTTGTAATTTTCAGTGTAAAATCTCAGTTCTTTTGCTAAATTTATACCTAAGTATATTATTGTCTCTAATGATAGTATAAATGGATTTTTTTCTTTTATTTTGGACTATTTATTGCTCATTTATAGAAACACAGCTGATTTTTTTATCTTGTGACCTTGTTGAATTTGTTCATTAATTTCTGTATGCGTGTGCACATGCATACATGCATCCCTTAGGATTTTTATTTCTTTAAACCAATTATAACAAGTTTATAAATCTAGGTTGGTGGCTCAAAACAGACTAGAAGTTATATATAAGAGAATGAGTATATCCCTAAGAGATGACATTTGGCCTAACAGTAAAGAAAACAGACAAGAAAGAGTAGGGGGTAAAAGCAAGAACTCCATTGAAGGTAGGGGTGAACATTGTTATACATTTTGAAAGACACTGGTCACACCATAGTATTAGCAGCACAATTGAAAAGTAAGTTAAATTTGGTTTAATAATTGTCATTCATGAAAAAATAAATATAATGTGTCTCTCCACTAAAATAACAACACGTTTAAAGTTTAACATTGCTTAAATGCATTTTTTTCTTCCAAGAGGTTTGCTCACAGCTGTCCTCTGAAGCACTGCTGTCTTCTCTTTCCCTGAAACCAAGGCCACCTTGGCTGCCACCAGGGTCATTGGGCATTTCCCAGTGGGTTCCTAGGATCTCCTGTACCTTGAAACCTTCTCACGATAATGTGCCTTTAAAAGTCATCTCCTGCTGTTACAGAACAGGGAGAGGGACACCTCAGGACCCCCAAACCTGACCACTCTAAAAAGGTTCTACCATTCGCTGCATCAAGACAAAACATATAAGACTTTCAGTGGAAAAGAACTTTAATACAATTAGGGAATAATGCAGAAAAGACAAAGAATATAGTTAGTAAATCAAGTATCCAAAGTTACCCATCCCCTTGTGGGTAAAAGTCTAGCCAAACAGTATTGGCCCAAAGCAAGGCCCAAAGGCCTGCCACAAATCTAAAGTACTTTTCAGTGGAGACCCATAGAAAAGGGTCAGAAAGAGTCAGACAAATCTGGGAGAAAAAGAGCAAAATCAAAATCAAGATGAAAACTGCCATTGTTAACCTCCCCACGGGCCTCTCACCCACTCTGTTTCAACCATTCCAGGACCAAGAAGCAAGTGCAGTTTCTTCACATGTCTTTCTGCTCCACGTGCCTCCTCCAGGTCCCCTTCTTGCTCACCATCCTGCTTCCTTCCTTCTCCAGCCTCCTCTCCAGCTTCTTCTCTCTGCTCAGCTCTATCCTCCTTTGGGTGGGGCAGGGAACCTGGGACTTCCCCTTTTCTTGGGGACCTCCCCATTACACTGCCAACATGGATGAATTTGTTAAATCTGTGGCATCTGATGTTGCCTGCCTGTGTCCTCAGGACCATGGCCTGTGAGCAAGGCAGCCACTCAGAGTACTATGCAAAAGAAACAAATACTGCAGTCCAAACTAAGGGAAGAAGGGAGTCCAGGCAGAAGTCATTTAAAATGAGCTAAATGCTCAAACACACGGCACCGTCCTGCCCTGGGGGCAGGTTCTCTTTGTAGCCAGCCTCCTATCGGCTGCGGTGGACAGATGGGCAGGGCCTGAGGAACAAGGAGGCCCAGGATGTACAGGAAGAAAATACAGACAGAACTCCTGAGAGATTTCAGAAATGACCCCTGGGGTGGGGCTGGAGAGGAGGGCCAGCTGGTCCACGAGTTCCCAGTGACACTTCAGCTGTGTGCCTTAGAGGGGCAGGTGATAGTCAAAGGAAACCCTTCTGCTCAATTGGTGACATTCAGGGTATGCATAGAGTGCTATTCTCTGTCACTCACTCTGTAGTGCAATCCTGTAAGGTGGTAAGAAATGAAAGAGAGAGAGTGAGAGAATGAAGGGGGTGTGCGAGCAACAAAGATGCCATGTCATCCTCTGGGCAGGATGTTCAGCTCCTGCAGTCTCCAAGGTCCCGGGAAGATGCTCAGATGTTCTCCCACCTCCTAGTCAAGTCTCACCCTTGTCTCCCCAGGGCCACTCACTCTCAGTTGTCCTTCTGTCTCCCTGGGAAACTGGCTTGCCCTCAGACACTTTTGTTTCTCACAGACATCCCTATTGCAAACAACCAGAGCAAATTCCGGTTGTGATTCACAGCAACCCTTTGAGTGCTTGGCCCCAGGCTGCAGGCTCTGGTGCCCACCCCAGAGCTCAGGAAACCTCCTGCTGCTTAGTCTCTTAGCAGGCAGGAGATGGTGAGCAGGAGGGGCAACTATTCCTGGCTTAGGGTTCTTTCTCCAGCTGGTACTCTGGGCCCTGGCAGCGCCAGCCCCATCCTTCTTCCCCAAATCCACTTCTCCCCCATACAGATGTCTGGGGTGCAGGCTGAGCCGCTGCTTATTGACAGTCTGCCTAACACTAACCAGGTGCAGGAGAGAGTGAGGTGGGTGGGGTGCTGGTGCCCAGGAGAGGAACCAAGGACATCACAACAAGAAACAGAAATAGTCTGGATTCCCACCTGGAATGCCTTAGGGAAAACCGGAAGCTAAAAACAGACCTGCGAACGATACACCAAGCTAACAAGTGGACAAGTGTCCTGAGTTGTAAAACTATGACCTTAGCACTGAGATTTGGGGAAAATAGAAGGCATGGATGGAAGGATAAAATGTTTGTTCTTAAATAAAGCAAAAACAGATTCTTAGACTACCAGGACAAAATAGGGGTTACCAGAGGGAAGTAGGAAGGGGGATGGGTAAACCAGGCAAAAGGAAGTAGCTATATGGTGACAAACAGAAACTAGACTTAAGGTGATGAGTATATTGTAGTGTATTGAGATGCTGAATATAAGTCTATATGGTACATCTGGAGGTTGTTATAAACCAATGTTACGTAAGGGACAAATCTACTACTCCCAAAACACTTCTTGAGGGCAAAAGGTTGATTTCATGGGAAGGGCTCTCAAAGATGGGTGGAGATGCTTTTGAAAAAGACATTTACACTCAAACTTTTCTCTAGAAGGGCATCTCCCTCACTATGTGGAAGACCTAATCTCCTTATCTATTTTTGATTGAGAGGGTAATGTTTGAATCTGATACTTTTGCAAAATGTATCTAAATGACTTTCTTTTTCCTCCCTACCCAACTTCCCAATCTTAGCTGAAATGGTAACCGAAGCTGGTGATAAGTCACTCATCATGCTGGGTCTCTCCCATGCATACAGGAGACATGCTTGTTATTTATTAAACTTTTTATTTGGCTTTTTTTCCCTACCAATCTAATGGTTGCTTGATTATTTGCCAGGCTAGAAGAACCCAGAGAGGCAAGGGATAATTTCCTTTGCTCCCCAACCGTTACTTGAATAAATATATAGAGATTTAAACTCCATGTTCAAGAGTGGCCGGTTAATGGGGACCTAGGGCCGGTGACAGGCTGGTGGGGGCAGGACAGGTGAAGCTAGCCTTGGGCATCTGTGAGAGAGTTAAATATGGGAATCTCAAACAGAAGCACAGCCTGTCTCCTGCTCAGCAGCCAATCCCAGTTCTTCAAACAGCAGCTGTTTCGATAACAATGTAGGAACATTTCATGGTTCCAATACTGGAAAAAACCACGTTGTTCTATAGGAGAAGGGTCTCTGCTTAAATGGCAGAACTTTTTCATATTAATAACTTTAAATATCATCCTTCAACTCAACACCTGTGGCTCTTACCATTTGGAAGAACAAAGAGACAAACATAAGGTCTGTGGTCCAGCACTCACTAGGCAACCAGTGAGCGTGCTGGGGCTCACATTACACACCAGCACCAGAGTATGTACACAGTGCCTCAGGCCTGAACTCTGCTCTCTCAGGGAAATGGCACAGTAGAGAATGTAAGCTACATATGCAAACAACCATAAAAATGGTAGTGGGTGCCACCTTGCAGAAGACTTCTTACAGGAGAAATGTGACCAGATGCTGGACCACACATGGGTTAGTACACATATGTGTCTCTTAGCTCTGTCCACTGAGAGAGTCCAGAAGGAGTGATGCTCCAGTAGCCATACACCTGCCCAGTGCCCAGATCTTGGTCTCTAAATACCTTTCTCCAATAAAAGTATCAATGGCTATTTGGAGAATTGGTTGATTGTGGGGGAGAGGAGGATGGGGCTTGGGGTGGGTGTTTGGGAGGGGTAGATAATCCAGTAGGACATAAGTATCATCCTGGAAAAGGTCTCAATAGCCAAAATAAGAACAATTTAAGCCAAAAAATAAATATTGATAATACTGGGCTATAACCTAAAATAAATAAATAAATATCCATAGGCCATCCATTCTGATATAAACAAACAACAAAATAAGAGAGAAGGACAAATCTTCTTTACAAAAGAATTCCATGAATAAGTAAATAGAAGGAATCCAAAATTTACTAATTTTTTTAGTGGTTTAACTTGTGATTACAAATTTTTTAATGCCCTTCCCTTTGTAAACAGTACTTAATTGTCTTCTCTTGGTGGAGGCTAGATATAGAGATTCACTTTTAATGAATTAATGAATTTGGGGAGGAGAAATATAGTGGTATTGCCATAGAGAAACATGACAAATATAACCTTAACAAAGTGACCAAGGTTAATAGCACCAGTGATAAATCATGTTGCTATCACGTGCCTGCTGATATTGTGGACTGAGAAGAGTACTTCTCCTCTGTGACATTTTTCCAAAAATACTTTACCTCAGCTATTAATGACAACACACTGGATAAGCCCAATTGAGGGGCAGTCTCCAAATATCTGACCATTTCTCTTCAAAGTTCTCAAGATCGTGAAAGTCAAAGAAAGACTAAGGAACTGTCTCATTTTGAGGGAGACTAAGAAGATGAGATGTAATGTGATATCCTGAATTGGAAGCTGGAACAGAAAAAAGGACAGGAATAGAAAAAGGGAAGAAATTTGAAATAGCTTAAGGTTTACTTAAGAGTATTGCATCAATGTCAATTTCTTAGTTTTGATTAATGTACCATGATTTGTAAGCATGATGGAAGTTAGGGGTGGATATTCAATATCCACTTTACTGTCTTTCTAGCACTTTAATGATTCAATAATTATTTCAAAATAAGACTTTTTTTCTAATGCTTTGACTAGAAGCTTCTAATTCTAGGTAAGACAAAATAAGCCCACTACAGTTTATCTTCTACTGATTACAACTAAAACCTGAACAAAATAGAAAATGAAGTCTCTAAATATCAATAAATGTAAATAATAACAGGCAGATTGAGAAGGGAAGTCAAGGGCCCGCCCTGGTGGTGCAGTGGGTTAAGCAACGCACTATGAAGCAAACTGCAGCCACTGCAACATGAGTTCGATCCCTGCCTCCCGGCCAGGGAGGTGACCCACATGGCGCAGCAGACCTCTCCTGCTGTGCCCGCTGCTCCCCTCAGCAGTGTGTTTCTGTCAATCTGCCTGTTCTGCGTCCTGCTCTGTCTGGTGGATTCTCTCACCACCCCCACATCTCTGGCCTGTACCCCAGTGCTTGTATGCATAAATAAATAAATCTTTAAAAAAAAAAAAAAAAAAAGAAGGGAAGTCAAGACAACAAAAATACCAATAGGACTAGAGTGAGAGCCCTGGTTTCTGTTTCCTCACTTCCTCCCCAAGTCTGACCTAAGGGCAAGTTAAATCATGGACACACTTCAGCAAAACTCTGAAGAAAGCATGTTTTTCTGTTCAGAGGTTTGGAAAAAGAGATCCCAGAGGTTGTAGGGGAAATTCTGGGCGTTTTTATCTCCTTTCTCATTTTCCCCTTGTAGCCCCGTCCTGAGGCCAAGCCCTCCACATAGCAGCACTGTTATGCGGTGGTGGTAACAAGTACCTAAAAACTCTGGGGAAAAAAAATCCATCTCTCTGGACAGAGGAACAAAGAAAATATGTCCCCACTGTGCAAAGGATAGGTGAGCTCCTATTATTATTCTTTCCCCCTTTTTCCTAATTTATCAATGGATGGCGATGATTCAGAGAGAAGCAGCATCTTTCTAGTCAGTATCCCCAAAAATAAGACCATGGGAGCCATGAAGTGAGAAAAATCGTACAGAGGATTCAGCAAGGGTTGAGGTCCACCCATTTCGATGTGTGAGCTGATGCAAATTCTGAGCTCACAGACAAGTGAGCATGTATGGGACATACTCAGGAAGCAGAGCAAAGGTTTGGCGATTTAAGCCATAGAAACCACTGTGCAAACCCAGACCACTCCTCTGTGGCATAGTCAAGGAGCAACCCCCAAACACATAACAAAGCCTTTGAAAACTATATGGACATGGGAACCACCAATCTCAGAAGGTGGAACAGAACCTATAGTTCAAACCTACTTGGCACAATTGTCTACTAAAACAAATCTCCACATTCTCTAGAGAATTTTAACAGACCCCAGTGTCTCATGATATAATATACAAACTGTCCTGGACGCCATCCAAAATTACCCAACAGACCAAGAGTCAAGAAAATCCAACCATTTGTCAAGGAAATTGCCAATCAACAGATGCCAACCCGCAAATGACCAAGATGTTGGAATTATCAGCTAAAGGCCATAAAGCATCTATTGCAGTCATTCTCCATGAGGTAAAAGCAAATACTCTTAAGACAAATGAAAAAAAAATTCTCAACAGAGAAACAGAAATCATAACAGAGATCCAAATGGAATTTTAGAATGATAAATACAATATCCAAAATAAAAAATTCACTACAGAGATTCAAATGATTGTAGTCTGTATTCAAAAAAGCAGAGTAATAGAAAAAAAAGTCTATTAATTTGAGGATAAAGAGAAAATACCTGATGAAATAACAGATAGGAAATAGGTTGAAAAAAATGAACAGATCTTCAGACCCTGTGAGACAATATAGAAAGGTCTAATATGCATGTGATTGGATCTTATATGGAGTAAAGAAAACATTGGCATAAAATATTTTTTGAAGAAGTAATTACCAAAAACTTCCCAAATTCAGTGAAAGACTCAAACTTACAGATACAAGAAGTTTAAGAAGATACATCACATAGGCTAAATCCAAATACAACCATCATCAAATTGTGAAAACCAAAGGCAATGAAGACATCTTGAAAACAGCCAGAGAAAATTTCACATTATAAGGAGAAGATAACTATTTGTAGATTTCTCACAGCAACCATGGAAATTAGAAAGAAATTAGCTGTCAACTTAGAATTCTATATCCCATAAAAATATCATTCAGGGAAGAAGGCAAAATAAAGATATCTTCAGATGAAAGAAAAATGAGATTTCATTGCCAACAAACCTGCCCTAAAATAAATGTTAAAGGAAGTTCTTTAGATAGAAGGGAAATGATCCCAGAGGGAAAATTACAATTTCAGAAATGAAGGAAGTGCAACAGAAATGATAGACACTGGGTAAATATAATAAACTGCCTTTCTCTTCTTAAGTTTCAAAAATATGTATGACTATTGAAAGCCAGTACTATAACATTTGAGGTTTTGGGGGTCTTTATGTATATGGTGATCAGGTTTCTACAGTCTACTTAAATGCAACTACCTAAATACTAAGTTTTAACAGAATGTGGAAAGTTAGGTATGATTAGTGTAATCCCTAGAGCAACTACCAAAAATGACTTCAAGGATGTCCCCTGGGGAGCAGACATGCTCTACCCCTCCACTTACCCCCCTCCCCGCCGCCCCCATTGAGAATCGCTGCCTTAAGGTAATATATACTAGAGTGGTCCCCCGTACTTCGTCACAGAGTTTCTGGTGGTCAGTGTCTCCTTCTTCAGAGGTCCCTGTCCTCTTACCTCAGTAGATGGGAGGATCAAAGAAGGCTCTAGATGGTATAGCAAGCCGTTGTTTTTCTTTTGTTGGGCTATGCCTTTGCCTTAGACACTCATCAACACAAAAATTGGTGGCACCTAGATGCCAGCAAATAGTCACATGCCAGACCAAAGAATGAGACTGGACCTCCCTCCCTCCCCTGACCCTATTCACTCTCCTTCTCTCCTGCTACCCTGACTCTGTATCTCTCCCCTTCTCAGTGTCTCCTTTCTGCAGACATTGGCAGATCAGGAGAGATGATGGTGTTGCCAGAAAGCTGTTTGCGATGGGCCCATTGCTTCCCAGCAGGTTTGTCCTCCGAGTAGAGTCAGACCCTGTCAATAGGTCTGAGCCTGTGGCAGGCCCAGCTCACCATTCCCCATCACTTAAGGGGACAGTGGTTCTTAATGGGGGCAAGGGGTAGGGAGATAAGTGGAGGGGTAGAGCATGTCTGCTCCCCAGGGGACATCCTCAAAGTTATTTTTGGTAGTTGCTCTAGGGATTGCACTAGTCATACCTAACTTTCCCCATTCTATTAGAACTTAGTATTTGGGTAGTTACAGTTAAGTAGGCCCCTTGTAGGACACCTGTGTTACCCCATTCCTCGTGTCATGGTGCCCTTCAGGACCTCTTGAGTTATAGCAGATACAAGAAACACCTTCTTGAACATCTCTTACTTCCTCATAAGCACTGGGCTAGACCATAGGTGTTCATGTTTAGAGCCCAACACTGTGGCAGCTTCTACCCTTGAGTCCTACATCTACCTAGTGAGAATGAGATCAGTTGTTTTGTTGTTTTTTTCTGCAAGAAAGCACATGTCGCTCTGTCCTCCCCCACAGGTTAAATGCCCCAGTTCCTTTGAATATATCAATCCTGTATTAGGATTTGCAGACACAACAAACACCAGCCTCATCATATTCTTCCAGATGCGTTTCCTTGCTAATGTTCCTCTCAAAAATTTATTCAGAATTAAATGCACACATTATTCATTTTTTACAACTCCTATATTGCAATCGATAGCAGCAGCCTGTATAATAATGCCCTACACAGAGTTTATTTTGGTAAGCCTCAGTTCGTCCTGTGACGTAACTGCTTACATAATTGCTGCAGGTTTCTGTCATCATTGGGACATAAGGATTTCTCCTTAGCTTAGCTGGTGGGGGTCACTGCTTTTCTTAATTCTGAATCTGTATTTTTATGAACACAGCTGATGATAATGTTAGTTTCCTGGAATCCACACCACATTAATGACCACGTGAGTTTGTGATTAACAACTCTCTGAGATGTTTTCCCCATCAAGTCCTATTAATGTAAAGGTCACCAGTGTCAGGTATATGCAGCTGGTTTTCTTTTTTTTTTTTTAAAGATTTATTTATTTATGCATACAAGAGCTGGGGTACAGGCCAGAGTCGCGGGATGTGAGAGGATTCACCAGACAGAGCAGGGAGCAGAACAGGCAGACTGACTGAAGTACACTGCTGAGGGCAGCAGTGGGTGAGACAGGAGAGGTCTCCTGCACCATGTGGGTCCCCTCCCTGGCCGGCAGCAGGGATTGAACTCATGCTGCAGTGACTGCGGTTTGCTTCATAGTGCGTTGCTTAACCCACTGTGCCACCAGGGAGGCCCGCAGCTGGTTTTCTTTAACCTAAAGATGGGACTTCTCATTTGTCTCTACTCAATGCATCATTACTTTGAATCTCAGCTTTACCTGCCAACATACTTGTTCTCATCTGAGATCTACATCATCAGTATATTTGAAAAGCTAGTTTTCTGTGACTTCATCCAGACTGTTGATAAAAAAAAATTGACTAGGATAGCAATAATTTTTGAATTGTCTACTGGAAAGATTTGTTACTGGTGTGGTAACAGATACCTGAAGAGGTATGAATCTATACCTCTGAATCATATATGTATTATAAACAAAGGAAACCTCAATAAAAAGCAAAAAAAAAAAGGCATTTTGAGACATGGTTGTCTGGGCAACTATGAATTCATCTAGGTATAGTGCCAGGGAGCCATAGTTTAAATCTTTGTGTAGGGTCTGAGAACTATCAGGTCTTTCCACCCTCCTGCCACTGCTGTAATGATGGACACCTGCAGTGCTGCACGCATGCCTGGGTGGGCATGTGCAAGTGGGAGCGCCTGTGTTTGGTCATGGGCTTATATGGGCAGTGTCATGAGGACGCCAGGACCAACAAGCAGCGAGAGCAGCAAGAGCAGCAGCAGCAGTAGCAAAGCAGCTGAGAGGCTGAGATGCGCTGGGGGCTGGGAAGCTTGCCAGCCTCCCGGCCTCCTGGCACCCCATGCCTGCCATGTACCTGATGCCACCTCTGTAATAAAAGCATAAAAAGCCACCGAGGGCTCCAAGACTCCTTCCTTACCCCTCCCCCCACGCTGATCCCCCCACCCCCACACACACACCGTCTGCTAAGAACCATCTTAGAACTTGCTCTGGTGCACCTTTCCTGCCACTACACTTTGATAAAAGATCACCCGAGGAGCTCTGCTGAGAGCTTATTTGTTGGAATATGGAGCAGGGTTCAGGGATTGCTACAGTAAGAACTGAGCTGAGAAAGTGGCTGGGACATCAGAATGCTAACTGGACGGGCCATGGCTGAGCTGTTTGAAAAGTTGGTCAGAACAGAAACCTGAGTAGAGAAACAGAGAGCAGAATGCTTGAGCTAAGCAAGGAGACAGGACACATCTGAACCCCTGAATCAGAGGCCAGGTGGAGCCTTGTCACCATGGCAACTTGTTCTCTGGCATGCACAAGAAATGATGTTCATCTGCAGGCTGTGAAATGCAGCAAGAGAAGCCACCTGGTTGAATCCAGTGGCTTATCTCAATGGCAGAGTTTCTGAAGACCTTATCCAAAGGGTGGAATCCTCTCTTTAAAATGGTTTACCATTTTACTCAGAATATAGGATCTGTTGTTATTGACCCTTGTCTATTGTCTTCCCCAAGCTACCCACATGGCAATGTTGTAAAACAAAAAAAGTAGGGATTTGGACCTAAGGCTTGCTTGTCTGCCAGGCCTGCACTGGCCTCTGCTGATCACCACTTCCTTCTGCGTTCTGCCAAATTTTCTGATATGCCATCTCTTCTAGGATTTTGCAGGGGGTTAGCATCAGTGGTTTCTAGAAACAGACTAGGAAACCCCAGGAGACTTGCCTGCCTCCAGTCATTATGCTCCCTTTTCCCCCATAGGCTGTAGAGCTGATTGATAGCAGGTTTCTAACTCCAGTCCTAATATTTGGTGCTCTATAATAGAACTCAGCTGGTCCTGAAAGTTGCATCACTTTGTACCTTCAGGTCTTCTTTCCCACCCTCTCCCTTGCCTTTGAATGATGTTTTCTCTGAGCCGTGTTTATTCTGCAGACTTTCAGGTTGGAGATCCTTCTCCCTGGTGGCATAGGGCAGAAAAACAGGAAGAGAGCAATGCTGCTTGCTCTGTCATTCGTCAGCATTACATCATCTGCTCCTGGCCTCTATTTCTTCATTGTTTTTGATCCCTGTGTTGTTTCTTAAAGCCCTTGTTTTTGCCTTTAGCATTTTCCATGAGCCTCAGCTTGTTCTGGGTCTCACCTTTCTGGCATGATTCCCTCAGATTCGTGTCACCTCTTTGAATTTGTCTTTGACCATGTGCCTATTTTTTTTTTTTTTAAACAGACAAATAATTTATTTAGCAGGCTCTTCCAGCCTTCCTAACTGAGGCATCTTCCCTCTTAGAGGCTCTGGCTAGAAAACCTGGTTTCTGTTTTACTGGCTTTGGGCCTAAAGGCTTCATAAACCTGGACCAAACAAGAACAGTGCAGTTCTAGAAGGCAGAAATTATAGAACTTGGCTTATAAAAGAAATCCTACCCACAAGAGGGTGTGAGGTTTCATTTTGTTTTGTTTTTTAAATCAAAAACAATGAAGCATAGCCAAACAGAAAAAATGAAAGCATTACAGAAAATAAGGGCACTCACAAACTCAACTTTCTCTGATTACCTGGGTCGTTTGTAGAAAATTCAGATTGCTGACCTGGCACTGGAACTCTTGACTCTCTAGGGAGAAACCAAGGCATTAATTTTTAAACAATTCATACGATGTTTCTTATGTATACCAAAGTTTAACAACCACTTCACTAAAGATCCAAGAGAAGAGAAGAGAGTAAGCTTTGAAGGCTAACATCCATTGCTCTGTACTCCTGCATCCCTATGAATTAAAACCCCACTGATTTCAAAGGAACCTTTCAGCCTAACTTAGAAGAGATTTGAACATTGGAAGAAACAGGTAATTGTAGTATTAGACAAGAAGATTTTAGGGCTCAGTCACAGAACTAGAACTTTATGCTGACATTGAAATGGTCGTTCTTGCATTATGTATCTTCTTAAACCATCCTAATGTAGGAGGACAGGAACTCAGCCTGCACACTTCCTGTGATAAATGTCAGGGCATTAAATGGTGGAAACACGTGAGTTTTGTATCTAGTAGACCTGCATTAGGGTACTGAGGCTTCCTCTTCCTAACCAAGTGACCTTATTCAAGTTGCTTAACTATAATTGCAAAAATATTACACCAACTGATTTTTAAGAGAATTCGTTGAGTAAATAATAATCCATAAAGCACCTACTGCATATTAGTTGTTCAACATACATTCCTTTCACTTCTTCCCCAAAGAAGATGTTTGCTTAGATACTAAGCATTTTCCTAACTCTTTAAGGAAAATACCACGTGCAATTTAGGGCAGTATGAAACTGCTGAAAAAGCCTAAAGCTGTAGGGCAAGAAGGACTGACTCGCTCTTAAGTGGAATTCTAATTTAAGATTTCACTTCAATTAATTATTCATTACCAGTTCTAATTGATTGTGGCTATGTCAAAATTTCAGAGTGAGTTTTCCTAATAAGCATCTAAATATTAGAAACCTCTGTTTTGCAATGTAGTTTGGAATTCTTTTATGGGAAAATATTTTGGAAATATGTGGGCAGTGGGATTTTTAAAATTCTCCTGCATAAAAACTCCTTTCTTTTGAATAATATTTAAACTTTGTAACTATAGTGTGGATTGTCCTGGGAGACTGTATCTCTGATTATGGTTCTGTTTTCTTTTTAACTAACAATGCTGGCCCATTGACAATCAAGGGCTTTATCTGTCGATCTACACATGAACTGATGAGCCACATAGCACTGAATTTGATTTAATGGGCCACTGCCCCCAACTTCAAGGACAAATTAGTATCACACTTACTTTTGGATTGCTAGAACTTTTCTTGGCTCTTTTATGGAGAGCCAAGAAAAGACTTGGGGGACCCATTAAAAGACTGGTTGTGACTGTATCCTATAATTACATAATGACTGCTTAGATGATAAGTCCTTAGAGTAGAATCCAAGACTAGAGGCTGCTGTTGAGTGGGAGAAACAAGGCCTGGAGAATAACTTTTTCAGTCTCTGTGCTCAGAGGGATGGTTAATAAGGCAGCACATAGTTAAGGAAGTGTCAAGGTACTGTCCACAGATGGGATTTTTCTTCAGACTTCAAGCAAGAAGTGACATTCTTTTCTTAACTGAAGGCTGAAAACTTCCTTCTTATCACTTTTACAGAGAGAGAGGGCAGTCAGAGGACCACGGTGAGTCATTTTCATGAACAGTCAGCCACTTTTATTAGCAGTTCAAGGAAGCAGCCAACATTTTATCAGGTATATCAGAGAAAATCAGAGCTGTCTGGAAACATTCATTAATAAGATTCAATACATAAAGCAAGCATAGGGAGGAAGGGAGAGAAAGGAGAGGGAAGCAGGAAGGGAGAGAGGGAGGGAGAGAGGGAGGGAGGAAGGGAGGGAGGGAGGGAGAGAGGGAGGGAGGGAGGGAGGTCATCAAGTGACCTGGGACCTGGGACAAGAGAAACAAGAGCCGCTGGAGCACAGTCTCCTTCCTCAACGGACTTGTTAAGGGTGGCTGGCCATTCTGTAAGGAACAGGACCTGGAGGTTGATATGAAAATCGGCAGTATGTTCTTTTAAAGTTCTTGAAATTGACTATGTCTACCAAATTGTGTCTAATTTTCATTAATGTTTTCAGTTACTCTCAACAATGCCTTTCACAATTTTCATGAACCCATTTAGTATGTTCAAATGGAGATATGTGATTCAGTGAACCCCTACTTGTTATAGTTAAGGCTCTGATATCAAGAACAGTAATCTGAATCCTCTCACATCCACCCTCAAAATGCTGTCTTAATGAAGCTTAATTCCCAAGACTCCTGGATCTTAAGAAAATAAAAAGCAGAAGTGTTCCATAAAATTAATAAGATCCACCAGATGTTGATTAGGGTTAATTGGCCCTTCAAGAACATTTCTATTTTAACTTTTTTACTTAATTCAAGAATTTTAAGTTGGAAATGAGAAGCAGGAAGAGTTTTAGTTAGCGGAAAAGGTGATCAGGAAGTCACTAGGCATTTGGGATTAGTGGACCAACAATACTGAATAACTATGAACAGAATAGTTCAAACACAATAAAAGTTTATTTACCTCAGTTCAAGGCAGATGCTCCATTTCATTAGAGATTGACAATTGGTTAATTGTCATTCAAGGCCTTGGGATCTCTGCCATCTTGATGCTGTATGGTTTCTTTTCTTTTTTTTTAAGATTTAACTATTTATGCATACAAGAGCTGGATTACAGGCCAGAGGCCCAGGGGGTGAGAGGATTCACCACAGTGGGGAGCAGAACAGGCAGACTGACTGAAATACACTGCTGAGGGGAGCAGCAGGCCAGGCAGGAGAGATCTGAAGTGCCATGTGGGTCCCCTCCCTGGCCAGGGATCGAACCCACGCTACAGTGGCTGCAGAAACCCCATAGTGTGACGTTCAACCCCTTGCACCCCCAGGAAGGCCCGATGATGTGTGGTTTCTAAGGTAGTTATCTCCATCCCAAGGGAAAGAACATGGTGGAGTGTTTAATAGGAGACTTCTATGAGACAAGCCCAGAGATGAGACAGGTGATTTTTATTCTCATTCAGTTGACTTGAATTTAGTCACATGGTATCACCTAATTGTAAGGGAGGATGGGAAATGTACTTGTACCTCTATGCCAAAAATAGCTTAATCAATAGTCTATCTTACACAGAAGGTATATGTATTTAGTTACTTCTCCTCCCAAATCTGGAATACTAATGCTTCATCTCCAGGACCACTATTGCAAGTCAAAAAATAGTTAATTTTACTATAATAAAAATAAGGTAAAATCTACTATCTACTGAACACTCACCGTGTTAAACGCACATGTTATTTTACTTAAGCCTCACAACAACTCTGTTTTTGCAGATAAGAAGTCTGAAGCTAAGAGACAATAAGTCACTGGCCAAAGTCTCAGGAAAGTGACAGAGCTGGTATTTGAACCCAAACTCTGTGACTGATGCCCACGCCCTTAACTGCCTTGTTGTACATTCATCACCACATCACAGGACCCAAATATAAATTACAATCTGCTCCAAAGTTAAGTAAGAGTCCTTCTATTTTGAACCACCAGGAAAAGGAAGGAATGATCTTCAGATTTTTAAAATCCGCAAGTGAATGAACTTGAAATAGAAAATCAGGAAAGCCTTTGGCCAAGTTTAGAAATCCCTCGAACTATTTGGAATCCGCCATGGAAACCTCACTTGAACCTTTCTGGTTTATTTTTAGTTCTTAAAAGGCACCATTTCCTGGATCAGTGAAGCAGGTTTAAATATCCTTATGGGGGTTTTGGATATAAGTGAGGTTTTTAACTGGGTGTAAAAAAAAATGCAGCTACACCGTGGGACAAGAATATCTAAATAAATAAGTGCCCAACATTTAAGCTGTAAGCGGACTTTGCTGTAGCTGGTCCTCCTGAAAGGATGAGTTCCTCTCCCAAGCAACTTCACTTACTCCTTGTGTCTCTTGTCCTTGACCCTGAACATGAGGGCCCTGCAATTGATCTCACACCCTCTCTGGTGCTTCCAGAAACCTTCACAAGGACTATGCTGATTCTTCAACTTGGCAGTCTTGTAATCTTTGTGGTTTAGCCCCAATCAATGGCCCATGCAGAATTCAAGTTGTTCACTCGGGGCAAAGTCAGCAGATGAAAATGGAGAGAAACACCAGGCAAGCTGGACTAGTGAATTCTGCTCACCATGCTCAGCCATTACAGCTTTTGGTACCTGTGAGCATGGAGTGAGGTGCCCCTTGGATTTACATTTAACATGTCATCATGAATAGGGGTCGAACATAAGGCCATTTGTCCTCCTACTGTCATCTCACTCAACTTTCAAGGCTGTTTGGAAAGACCCATCATCCTTCACGGCTCCTGAGAACCCTCCAAGACTGCCTCGGCAACTAGCAACATGATTAGCAAGTTCACTGCCATGACCCACCCTCTGCATAGACTCCTCACCTCCCATTATAACCATAGAAAGAATAGAGATAAGGACAAACTTACCCTGTCACCCATTGCAACAAAATTATCCTCTTTTCCCACATAACTCTTTCCTCATTAAAAGAAGTAGCATGAAGTGGGGCCTCCCTGGTGGTGCAGGGGTTAAAGTCTCAGCACTATCAAGCTATCAGCAGCCACTGCAGTCAGAGAGCTGACCCACACATGGTGCAGCAGACCTCTCCTGGCTTCACCTCTGCTCCCCTCAGCAGTGTATTTCAGTAGATCCGCCTGTTCTGCTCCCCACTCTGTCTCTAGTGAAGCCTCTCACAACCACTACCACCCTCCCCTGCACCTCAGTTCTTGTATGCACGGGTAAATAAAAATATTTTTAAAAATTCACAACTGGCTTAAAAAGAAATAACATGAAAAAAAAGTATTATTGAGTTGTGACAAACCTTATAATGCTAGGTAGAGGATCCAAGAGTGATCACTGTATTATTCTCTATAATCATTTCATAATTTAAAATTTTTTCTAATAAGTTAAATATAAGGAAAATAATATGAGCTTCTTGTTTTTATTTCTAGCGCTACTACTAACCAGTGTGTCTTGGGCCATATGGACAACCAGGTAAAAGTATAGTTGGAAGCTCTCTGTTGAGTACTAAGTCCTACCTCCCAGATATTGGATATGTGTAAGAAGTTATTTTCCTTTACACTAGTTTGCAACTTCCTCTTGTTGTCCTAGGTGAACCTGTATGCCCCAATTCCACCTCTGGCAATAGGTATAATCATTTTCCTGTTAATAATTGCATAGGTAGAGTAATAACCAATACTCAGTTACTGAGCTGGAGAGGCATTGTCGTTTCTCTGTATTAACTTTTTCTTCTTGAAACTCTTTCCATCTGTCCTCACATTTATTCATAGGTAATCTTTTCTAGTGGCATTATACATATCTTTATAAAAATGAAAATTCTAGTAAATAGATAGGGAGTTGATTTTTATAGAGAGGTTTTTTAGCTGATGAACTCACTAAATTCGTTAATTAGAAAAAAATTATCTGTGGTTGTTTTTGGTTTATTGTCTATATGAACAGCATTTGCCAATACAGACAACCTTGAGACATTTAATTTTGCTTTATTACCTCTTCCTTTTATGGTTTTGTTTTCTGTCTCCTGTGAGAACTCTTTGCACATGAGAGCTTCTTCTATGTTTTCATCTAGGATTTTTATAGTGTTCAATCTTACACTTCAGTGTATGGTCTTTCAAGCTAAATTTTTAATATAGGGCCTCCCTGGTGGTGCAGCGGGTTAAGCAACACTCTATGAAGCAAACCGCAACCACTGCAGCACGAGTTCAATCCCTGCCGCCAGCCAGGGAGGGGACCCACATGGCATAGCAGACCTCTCCTGCCTCGCCCACTGCTGCCCTCGGCAGTGTGTTTCAGTCAGTCTGCCTGTTCTGCTCCCTGCTCTGTCTGGTGAATCCTCTCACCTCCCGTGACTCCAGCCTGTACCCCAGCTCTTGCATGCATAAATAAATCTTTAAAAGAAAATTTTTAATATAGTGCAAGCTATTGGACAAGATTTTTTATATAAGGAATATCCAATTTTTCAGCATCTTTTATTGAAAAGACTCCATTTTGTTTCCTCTTCACCCCTATAAAAACCAATCTTATAGTCTATAAAGGCCTAGGTTTGAATGTTTAGACACCACTTGGTTCCTTTGATCTCTGTATCTATCCTTTCACCATAACCACATATGTCACTTACTATAGCTTTTATATTAAGTCTAGAAATTAGTGTATGTCTCCAACTTTATTCTTTTTAAAAGTAAAATTGGCTAGTCTAACTTTGTTGATTTTCCACAAATTTGAACCAGATAAAAGATTCCTACAAAACTGCCAGCTGAGTTTTTTTTTTATTGAAATACCATTGCATTAGAACATTACTTGAGTTTATAAGTGCATTATGGAGAACCAGCATGTGTATATTACATTAAATGCACCACTGAACTTCCATTTCAATCCTTCATACCATTGTCTCCTTTATCTTGATTTATCCATCTCCTTAGCACCTTTCCCTTCTGGTAACTACTAATTGGTCTTATAATCCAAAAGATTATTTTTGCTTTATTTATTTTCTGTTTATTTTTTCTATATACTACAAATGAATAAAATGATACAGTGTTTGTCTTTTCTGTCTGATTTATTTCACTAAGCATCATGTCCACTAGGTCATCCATATTGTTGCAGATATCAGTATTTTGTCTTTTTATAGCTATATAGTATTTTGTTGTGCATATATACCACATCTTCTTTATTCATTAATCAGTCAATGAACACTTAAGGTGTTTCCAGTTCTTTGTTTATTGTAAATAATGTTGCAGTAAACATGGGGGTGCACTTATCTCTTCAAATTAGTGTTTTTGTATTTGGGGGTAAATACCCTGAAGTGGATAACTGGATCTCTAAGCAATTTCCACTTTTAATATTTTGTGGAATATCTATACTGCCTTTCCATAATGGCTACACCAATTTACATTCCCACCAACAGAACAGAAGTATTCTATTTTGTCCGCACCCTCTCAAACCTTTGTTATTTCTTGTCTTTGGGACAACAGCCATTCTCACAGGTTTGGAGTTATATCTCACTGTTTTGATTTATAGTTCTCTAATAATAAGGTGATGAACACATTTTCCTATACCTATTGGTCATGTACTGAACTCTTCTTTCTTGGAGAAGAGTCTTTTCGGATCCTCTGCCTATTTTTTCTTTTTACAGGGTTGCTTGGTTTTTGTTTTTTTATTACTGTGCTTTATGAGTTCTTTGTATATTTTGATTAACATCAGACATGCGATATTGTAATTATCTTCACCTATTCAGTAGGATATCTTTCTATTTTGATACAAGTTTCTTTAGCTGTGCAAAAACTCTTTTGTTTGATATACTCCTGTTTGTTATTTTTTCTTTTACTTCCTTTAGTGTTAAAGTTGAATCCCAAACACATCTCTAAGGCTGACGTCAAGGAGTATATTATGTGTTTTCTTTTATGTGTCCTATGGATTCAGGTCTATGTCCAGGATTTTAATCCATTTTGAATTAACTTTTCTATGTAGTTTCAGGTAACTGTCTGGTTTTTTTTTTCTTTTTGCATGTGGCTGTTTGCTTTTTCTAACACCATTCATTGAAGAGAATTTCCCAGCTTCTTGGTAATCTCTTGTGTCCTTTGTCATATATTGGTAGACCATATGTGTGTGGTTACCAAATCACTAAGATTGTTAATTTCTCAATGCTTATATTTAGGGGCATGTGTCTTGGTGTAACACATAGAAATACCAATTATTAAGTTATTTGTTCTAGTTAAACTGGTGACTGACTAATTCTGACTGATAAATGTGTTTCTCATTTATCTTAGCAATATGTCACAGAAGACACTTGGCAGAAGTCTGACCAGAGTGATATGATTATTATATTAATGGTTTGGGACACTGGGACCTCCAAAACACAAGGGCAAAATAACCTGACTTGGGGGGAAAAAATCCTACCCTGGCTGAAGGCCAGGGGACAGCTGACAAGGAATATAGCTTGCATGTATGCAACTTGCATCCCGCTCTGCGCCCCAGCGTTATGCTATGCTGACCGCCCACCCCAGAAGACCAGCCTCACTGGCTGTCTCTAAACACTGCTGCCAACTGTGAGTGATCACCCTCCTCTCCCAGCCCTCGCTGCTACACTATGCTAGGGCTTAGACATTGATTTATTGCTTGTTTGCTGTTAAAATTGGCCTATAGAAAAAGGAAAGCAATTTTAACCATATCTTGCTGTGAGAGTTTTTATTCTTTCTTAACCCCTCTCTTAGACAAAAGAACCTTAAGATTAAGACAGCAGTATACCTCACTTTCCATGGTGCTAAATTACTCTGCTCTACCCAAAGTGCCATCTATTAGAGGTAGTAAAATGTAGTGGATGGGACATGCACTTGGGCATAAATAGAATAAGGTTCCTACCTCTGCTATTTACTAGCTGCACAACCCTTGGACGAGACACTTAACCTTACTAAGCCTCCGCTTTCTCACAGCACCACACAGTACATGGTTCATACTAAGCGCTCAATGAACGGAAGCTGCTATTGTTTTCCATACCTTTTTCTTTAATTTTTTTTAAACTAGAGTTGTGATCATCCTAGATGCATATTTACAGTCCAACTGAATCAGAAAATTATTACCTCTATCTCTAGCCATCTCTCAAAGAGGACTTCAAGCCCAGTACATTAGCTACATTCATTCTTAACTACTCATCTATATCTTTCTATACATGGAAGTCAAAACCACCATTTGTTCTTAACAAGCACTTATTGCATGTGCAAAGTATGATGTCAGAGGCTGGAGGAGGCAAAAACACATAAAACTTGTGGGCTGGAAAATGGATCCTTCCCCAGTCAAGCTTTCAGATAAGATATCAATACTGATTGGTACAATGATTACAGTCCCATGAAACTAAACCCCTAATTAAGTCAGTCTTGAATTCCTTATCTACAGAAGCTGTGAGATAAGAAATATATGCTGTTTAAGCCACAAGTTTGTGGTAGTATTACTAGAGTTGGAGAAACATGGCATGCCTACTACGTGCTAACCAACAGTAGGATGTAGGATTTGACAGATAGTGCAAAACTATTCCAAAAGTGATCTCTGGTTAATCAACATGTGGAAGTCTTACCATTTAGTGTTGAGTAATAAACCTTTACATACAGTTTCTGAGGGCTTAATTATGTGTGTTTAAATTCAAGTGATGATTGTCAAAATTATTTTAAAATTTTAGAGCAGGTAGGTATTGTGCTATCTTTAATCATCCATTAAACATACAAAAGAAATAAATGCATAAGATTTTAAAATTATGTCTGTGCACATTTTACTATTATAATGTTAATTTTCACTACCCACCATTTAGGGGAGGGTATGGTTTTGATTGATTTTGACTCATCAACTTTTTGGGGGATGAAGTATGTGTCTGGGTGGATCTGAGTCATGGTGCTGAGGTCCATGTTGAGGAATGACGAGGGAAGAAACCCTTTGATTCCAAGCAGCTTAGCCTCTGTTTGAACAAAGCCAAGTACAACTACAAAGGTTTTCCTGGTTTCCCATAATCCTCTGCTAACTGAATTATGGAAATGATGGTAATTACTTCAAAGTCCCTGGTGATTCCTGTGTCTTTGGTGCCCTTTATTGTCAATTCACCTCAGCCAACCAGCTGTCTCAGGGACCTGCCTTTTGTACCAAACCTTTAATGAAACTGGCATTTGTGTCAATAAACTTTAAGCCCATCTTGCTGAGATAATTATCTGGGTCACTCAAATTTCAGCTACTTCAAATAATTATAGCCTTTTACCCTCAAGTATAAGGTGATGATTAAAGGAGAAGGAATCAGGGGTCCCCACGCCGAAGTCAATTAAATGAAAATGCTGAGGCGTAGGCTCAGGCCTCGGATTTGATGGCACAAGCTTCTGGGCTATGTCAGAGCTTCTCAGAGAATAAGTCACTCAGAAAACACACATTGGTTTGGCTGAACTATGATCTAGTTTGTGGACATAACAATTTCGAAAAAGTTATCTCATGAACAGCATCATAAAAACTGCTTTGTGGTAGACTGGTACTGGGGACCAGCAAACAGGATACAAGTTCACCTCTGCCTAAGAACACAGATCACACCAAGTCACTGTCTAGATTTCAAAGATAGCCACATTCAGGGACGGACACAAATTTTTCAACCTCACTAGATTTCCTGGACTTATAAAACTTCAAGAGACTGACTTTTGGTCATTTCTTATATTTACACCTATATTCTTAATGTAATAAAACTCATAAAAAGATTCATGCTTTCATTTTGGTCAAAAACTCCAAAACAATCTTTGGAGGGTAGGAAATTATGACATTTAAATCCCTTTCCTTCCAGGGACTAGAAAGACAAAAGCCTTTATTAATCACCCCTGCCCCCACCTCCGACTCCACCTGTCAACGTTTAAAACTGGAGACTAATGGTAGACAGGCTTCTCCTGCAGATAGTAATTGCGTTTCCAACAGAGAAGCTATCTCCAAAGCAACCAAGATATGAGCTATGAATTCAAGCTGTGACTCTATATGTAAATTGCTTGCAATGAAATTGAAATTTCCCAAAAGAAAGCTGCACTGATTCCGTCTACTAAATGCATTCCTATCTCCCATGCAGGGATACACTCTAGCAGCTAGGAAACTGTCCCTACTTGCTGCATTGTCCACAGAGATAAGACCCAAGAGCTTTCTAACCTGATCTTAAATTTAAAAAGAAACCCTGTCATTATTGATAATGTAATTTAATAATCATTATTCATTATTGGAAGCAGCTGACTGTCCACAGAGTCCCAAAATGAAATAATGGTGTGTTATACACCCTCGTGTCACTTGAGTTTTTTCTCCGCACATTAACTTTAGCATGCTTTTGTGCCATGTAGTTTCTATCTTTGACATGTACTGACTATTTGTAATTAGAAGTTCAATTTTCCTTTTTTGTTTTCTGTTTTTTGCCATAGTCCTCTACCCCAAAACAAGATCTAGTGTCAAGTAATGTCCTATTGCACAGAGCATCATTAGTATTGTTCAATTAATAAACAATTTGCCTAACAGCCTTGTCTAGGGATAAGATATATAAATCCTTGGGGGACACAACATTTGGTGAGCACTTCATAGAGACTCCAGATTGTTGGCCCATTCACACTTCCTTTAGCCCACTCACACCGCCCTCAGTCATTACCAGCCTCTCCTCTCTTGACCTCACCTTATTTCCCTCTCTATACACATCTACACACTCACTTCCTTTAGGCGCTTTAAAATCTAATCAAAGGATGGGAAAATAAACATGAAGCTCACTCTGTGGCACAATCCCCCCATCTTGTTATTCTCTCCTTCCTCCAGTATAGTACAGCACCTGATTTTTAGCTGGATCCCTGGAACACAGTCAGGATGCGATATGAGTAGATGAAGTCAATGGCATGCAAATAGACGTTTTCTTCCAGCAATGTCTAGGAAAGTTCATTAAAGCACAGCTGGTCTGGGCCCCCCCTGGTGGCACAAGGGGTTAAGGCACAGCACTATGAAGCCACCCACAGTCACTGCAGTACAAGTTCGATCCCCGGCCAGGCAGGTGACCCACATGGCACAGCAGACTTCTCCTGTCTCACCCACTGCTCCCCTCAGCAGTGTGTTTCAGTTCGTCTGCTTGTTCTGCTCCCCACTCTGTCTCTGGTGAATCTTCTCACCCCTGGAACCCTTGGCCTGCACCCCAGTTCTTGTACACATAAATAAATAAATCTTTTTTTAAAAAATGCAGCTGGTCTGGGTCTTCTGCTCCCTGTCTTCTTTCTCCTTTCCTCCATCCTGCTGTCTGATGTGTGAGGTTAGAGTTCCAGCCACGATCTTGCTGTAAGAAGTCAGAAGCCATCCTCCAGGTGGGAGACAGAGACCTCTGTGCAACAGTCACCGAACTGACCCTCACTGTCTACCCCAGACCTTAATGTGAGGGAGAAACAAACTTCTGTATTCTTTAAGCCACAGTTATTTAGGATGTCTGTTATTTACATGGGGATCTCATCTTAACTATCATCACTCTGGTGTTCATTAGCACTCCAGGCTGATTTTGTTTGTCCCTGCCTTCAGATCGTGAATTCTTTAAGCAGCTGGTAAGATCATGTGCTCGACAAATGTTTGACAAGCTAATTAAAAGACTAACTCCATCAGTTTTTTTTAAAGTTCATCTTATTCACTTATTTAGTGCCAAAAATTTGAGAATTTTAACAAATGAAAACCCAAAGAAACGTATGTCTTATTTTTTGTAAACAACTTGTTAGAGAATTCTAGAATCGAAGTTCAGAAGTCTGTTCACTGTTCACTTTCTGGGATCCACTTTGCTTGTTTTTAAAATGTCCCCCTTTAGGGGGTAGGGAGGGAGCAGAGCAAGAGCAAAGTGCAGTGGATGCTGTGCTCCAAGCTCTCAAGCCCCTTCTTCATCCCACAAGTTCCACATTTAGAATTCCACTTAAAGTTGTGTTTTATAAAAGGGTTTCACTAAGGAAATAAAGAATCTTAAAAATTACCAAACTAGGTTATTTGTAAGATCTCTTCAGCCGCACACATCTTGTGCTTGAGACTCCCTGGTGGCCAGAAAGAGGCAGGTGTGGCCCCCTGAGAGCTGAGTCAATTGGTAGTGGCACTGTCCTGGGTGTGTTGCCAAAGGCAAAGCTGAGCTGAGGCAGAAGGCAGAATCAGGAGGGACGATGTCAGCTCCAACAGAATGGTGACAGTACAGGGTTGTTTTTTCTGTGTGACCCCTTATGCATTAAACAAAAGGACAATTCAGAGGATAGACATTTGCTAGATGCCTACTGAAGAATGGCATAGACGTTACAGCTGAACGTGCCTCCTGGATGCACCTCATCTCATTTATTCTCGAGATGTCTCACCAGAGGGAAGGAGCAGCAAAGCCCGAGTGCAGCAGCTTGCCACACGCTGTGCTTGCTGGAGTGGGCCTGGCTGCAGATGTTGATGCCCCAAGCAGGGACTGGGGAACGGCCTGGCCACCTCCACCACAGTCTTGCAACGGTCACAGGGGCCAGAGCCAGGAGATCCCATTCTGGTCTCAGCCCTGTTTCTTCATCAAGTCATTCGCCCTCACAAGTCTATAAATGAGCTAGTTGGTCTAGATAATTGTAGTGGCAGGAAGGTGGCACAGGGCAAGTTCAGGATGGTTTTGGGCAGACGGGTCAGGGAGGGGGGTCTTGGAGCCCTCGATGGCTTTTCATGCTTTTATTAGTAGAGGTGGCCAGGTACATGGCAGGCAGGGGTGCCGGGGGGCCGGGAGGGAGGCTGGCAGGCCTCCCAGCCCCCGGTGCATCTCACCCTCTCGGCTGTTTCTTCTCTCTCTCTCTCTCTCACTGCTGCTGCTCATTGGTACTGTCGGTCCTGGTGTCCTCATGACGCCACCCATTCAAGCCCGTGTCAAACTCAGGTGCGCCCACTCGCGCATGCCCACCCTGGAATGCTCGCAGTGTCCATCATCATGGTGGTGGGAGGGTGGAAAGACCTGATTTCTCTAACCCTACAATAATCTTTAAAGTACTTTGAGATCTGAAATCCCAGGGTCTAATGTGTGAAATATAGGATGGGGTGGTACATTGCTCCTTCCCACTCATGACGTCTTAACATGTTCTGGAAGAGGAAACATGTTCTGGAAAAGGAACCGTCCTAGTGGACGCTTCTGGACTCTCTTCACCTTTGACTCATGCCATGTCCACAGAAGTGCTACCCATCTGGTAGTAACTTAGGGAAGAATGAATGGGCATGTGCAAATAGGCCCTTCTTACTTAACACAGAGGGCAAGTGATTGGCCCCCACTGCGGCTCAGGAACTACCCCCTTTGGAGGGTGTGCTTGCCTCCACGTGGCACTGCCTGACACAGGTAGTGTCCCTCATCCGGGACTTCATCACAGTCCTCTTGGCTCCGCTCCTAATGACACATGCTTCAACCTGGCCTAGTGCGGCTTCCTCTCACAGTCTGAATGCCCGCCGCAGCTGGCCAGGCCAAGCAGATGGTTGAGGCAGAATGAAGAGAATGAAGGAGCTTCTGCCCACAGGCTGGCACAAAGGGGTATCTCTGTCCTGCTGACTCTTTCATACAACCACCCTTTGAGGGTGGTGCTCTATCCCCGTTTTAAAGATGAAGAGACAGAGTACGAGTTTAGCTTGCCCAAGATCTCACAGTTGGGCAATATTATCCACCTCAGAATGATATGAGCTGTTGTGCTTTTCAAGCTTGTGTCTTTGAAGCCTGGCCATGTGAATGAAGGAGGGGGTGGTGCAGGAGGGCAGGAGCGAAGCCCTCATCAGCAGCCTGAGGAATGAAGGGAGAAAGCGTTCCTCAAAGTCGCATCTCTAAGCTCCTTCTGTTCCTCAAGCCGTTTGCTCAGTAGCAGCTGGCCGAGCAGAGGTCAGCAGTGGGGACATCAGGTTCCCAAGGAAACAGCTTCCCTCATGTGTGATGCTGAGGCTGACAGTGAATTTGTAGTGTGGGGGCAGGCAGGCTCACAGTCTGGCCAAATTTTTCTCCAGAGGTGCAGATCACCTAGAAGCCACTTCTGGGGTGCCCCCACCCCTCCATTCTCCCACCTCCAACAGAAGAAAAAAATTCATGTGGCAAAACTGTCAGCTTCTAGTGGAAAGAACCATCTTCAGACACCAGCAGCCCCAAACTTAAATGTTACCTCTTTTCCAGAGGTGGCTTCAATGCTCTTGATCAGGAGTCCTTAACCCTGGCAGCCATAGAGCTCCCTGGGGTGGATTTAAAAAATAATGATGCCTGGGCCCCATGCCTCCCTGTGGGGATTCAGAATCTCTGGGGTTGGGCTGCAGGGCTGGGGCTGGGCCATTATGTTTACCTGGATGACATTACCTGCTGCCATGACCTCCATGAGATGGGGGCATGTTATGACTTCCTTCCGGCACTTAACATAGTTCTTGACATTCACGTTCAAATACTGTCTGGTGAATAAAATCAATGAGCAATTACTTGGAATTCAGAATTTGAGTTGAAACACTGATACATTTTTACACTGAACATTAAGGACAAGTTTGTGCTTGCATGCATGTACCATAGTTGGACAGCATATTCGCACACAGCGCATGCCATTCTGACGTCAGCCCTGCGAGAAGACACTACCACAAGCTGAGAGACCCCAGGTGAGGAAGCAAAACTCTGAGGCTGTTTCCTCATCTTTAAAATGGAGATGAGAGTCCTCCCCCAGACAGCTGTTAAAAAGACAAGTAGACAAATAAGGAGGGTGTGGGGGAGTAACTATAGTAAAGTAAAAATCAAAATCATCAGGCAACTATAGATCAGAGACATTCTCTAGGGGAGGATGGAGAAGGATCAGGATGGGTGGGAAGAGCACAAGGGACTACGGTGGTGGCGCACGGGTGAATTGGTGGTGGGACTTTCACGGGGATATCACACATTGTATGAGTATGAAGGATGATGTAATAAATATATATTAAAAATTTTCTTTAAAAAAAAAAAGACAAACTGAAATAATCCTTGCACTGGGCACAGTGGCCCATAACGAGAGTTCAAGAATTCTAACATTCAGGGCCTCCCGGGTGGTGCAGCTGGTTGAGCGCTGCACTGTGAAGCATCTGCAGCACAGCAGTGCGAGTTCAATCCCCGGCCAGAGAGGAGAACCACATGGTGCAGCAGACCTCTCCTGTTTCTCCCGCTGTTCCCCTCAGCAGTGTATTTCAGTAGATCTGCCTGTTCTGCTCCTCACTCTGTCTCTCTCTGGTGAATCCTCTTACCTCTCATGACTCTGGCCTGTACACAAGCTCTTGTATGCATAAACAAATAAATCTTTTTTTAAAAAAAATGAATTTTAACTATCAGGACTGCAGTTATCATCATCATTCCCCTTGTCTTACAGAGGGTAAACTGAGGCTCAGCAAGGCGACCTGCCCAAGCTCCCACAGGGTTAGGACTCAAACCTTCTTCCATTCTTTGATAAATAGTGTTAAGAACGTTATCTGAAATAGTAAGAAAAAAGCAACATCAGCCACTTTCCCAAGTGGGAACATACGAGATGAAGAGAGAAGGGCTGGAAACCATATCACTGATGGGCCTCTGCACCAGGCAGGGGCCAAGCGCCGGACCAGGCACCAGGGATTCCTTTCTGCTCCCGCAAGTGCCCACGAGGGGCTTTCAGCAAAGCATGTCTGCTCCTGTGCCTCACCTTGTGGCCTAGAGCAGGGAACGGACAATTATGAGATCACTTGGCCTTCGCCTTCGCAGCCCTGGAAGACCGGGACTGCGTGTGTGGTCCAGGTTCCTCCCAGGAGGCGAGAGTGAGCAACGACGCCCAAGTGCGCAGAGCCACCTGCGGTCTCCTGCACAGCTACGCTGAGCCCAAACACAGAAGCTGCCCATTAGCCCCTCCTCCAGAACCCCTGGCTCCCCGAGGAGCCTCAGAAAAATGAGACCGCCCCAGGGACTCCCCTCCCTTGGCCCAGGCTGCCCGCATTCATTATGCACATCCTGAGCTCGAGCCCCAGGGAGCCTGTTCCAGGAGATGATGGGCTCAGGTTCTTCCTCTGGAGCATTCTGCAAGGTGGTAAATAGACACTAACGAGTCTCTGGCTTCTCCTTGATGTGCCGAAGTGTCTCCCCACTGGCTCTGCCAATCACCGAGCACTATTCTTCCAGGAAAAGCAGCTCTGGCCTTCTTCTAAGTCCAGGAAGGAAAGGAAACTAGGCGGAGAGTACATTAAATACCAGTTAGAACTAGAAAGGAAAAAAAGGCTCTGAAACCACAACAAAACATTTCCACTAGCTGTCTTTGAGTGATTTTCCCCCTGTGTTAGCCTATGATTCACTTTTTTTAAATAGTGAGTTTTACTTTCCTAAAGAGAAAAACCCCACAGCAGCTCCTTGTGTATAATCAGTCAGGAGTTCATGAAGAGGGGAATTGCCTCAGCATCTGCTTCTATCTTTGTTGTTGCCTTGAGGATCTATGCGGTGAGCATGGAAGCGTCATGAGGAAAGCCGGGCGCGTGTGCAGGGAAAGTCCCAGACTCGGAGAACAGGAACACAGCTGCTGCCCCAGATGAGACGGTGGGGTCAGTCCACCCGGCCCTGAGGCCACCTGGAGGTCAGCACATTGCAGCTCGCCCACCTGGTGCTGGATGACTGCCAGCCTCTGACCCACAGCGTCTCTCCCACAGCCACTCACTTCCGCCTTGAGATTCAGGACAGGGCGATTATTGCTGACCGAACACTGGTTTTGTGTAATTGTATTATTTTTTTATTGAGGTAACATTGGTCTACTATACTGTATATTATTCAGAGGTATAGGTTTTTATCACTTCAGATGTGTGTAACCACACCACACCCCACACCAAAGCATAAATAATCTTCTCCCACAGATATGGAGGGCCTCTCCACACTTTGTTTCCCATTACCCTCCTCCCACTCTGGTGACCTCAGTTCTGCAGTGAGATTTCTAGGGCTTGTTTTAGTTCAGTATTGTCAGTTCCTTTGTTTTGTTTCTCTGTATTCCACAGGGGTGAAACCTTCCAACTTTTGTCTCTCTCCTTCTGACTTAATTCATTTAGTGATAGCCCCTCCAGTTCCATCCATGTTGTTAAAAATGGCATGATTTTGTCTTTTTTATTGCCGAGTAGCATTCAATTATGTGCACACACATACACACATCTTTTTAATCCACTCATCGTTCATTGGACATTTAGGTTGTTTCACTACTAAATAACTTTGCTACTGTAAATAGTGCTGCATAACCAAACACTTTTTAGAGTTTTTACCTGTTAAATCATTATCTCATCCTTACAAATGCAGAGGCAGAGCTTCACAGACCCCAGAACAGTGAGGAAGAATGACTAGCCCACCCCAGTGTAGTCTGTACATGCTGGAACACATAAGAATTTTACATGGTACAATGTTGTGAATTATAAGAGAAAAATTCAGATGAACAATATCTATTTTTCATATATATATTTTATATTCCTCACAGTCCAAATCTTAATTACTTGCTCACACTCTCTACATCAGCTCTCTCACCTGCCATTCACTCTTCCATCCTTTGTAATCCTGGTTGTACACCTTATCAAAAATGTTCTCTCAAAACAGTCAGTAGCTTCTTCATCACTAAATCCAGTAGACACATGTTGATGCCCATTTATTTGACTTGTCTTATCAGCAGGTTTGACCCCTTGAAATTCTGTTGCCTCGACTGCCAGGAATCCATTTCTTCCTGTTTCTCAGACTTCTCATTCCTGTTTCCTTCTTCTTTATTCCTCCATTGCTCCTCCATAAATGATTTATCTCTCTGTGTTCACCCAGAACATCCATACTCACACCCATCTCTGCCAAATTTCCATCTCCCACCCAGACGTCTTACCCAACATTTGGACAGGGTCTGTCCTCAACTCAAATTCTCTGAACCTGAACTCAGTGCTCCCTCCTTGATTACAAAGCTGTCCTCCTTCCTGTGTTACATGCAAGAATTAATGACACCTCTGTCAGGCAGACACAGACACATAAGACATCCCCACATTCAATCTTGCACTAAACCCCGTCAATTCTACTGCTCAGTAATGTCTTCAGTTGTCCACGTGTCTGTCCCTTGTCACCACCACCTGACTTCAGGACTCTGTTGAGCCCTACAGTTGCTTTGATAGTCCACAACTGAGCTTACTTTCCTCATGAATCTTGATTCCTTCAGTTCATCCTCCCCTCAAAGCTGGAAGAAGTTTTCAAAAACTGAAAATCTGTTCATCACTCCCCTGCTTTAAATTACATTAATGGATTCCCCCTAGATTCAAGTTCATTATCAGGCCCTGCAGGATTCTTGCTCATTCAGTCCTGCCTATTTTTCTAGTATCATCTAGCACTCTCCATCCCCATCCTGTGTTTCCCGCTCTAACCATACTAACATAGGTTGCAGTTCTGGTATCATGCCAACTTTTTACCTCAATATACATTTACACTGCTGTTCTTCTACTTGGAAAGCTTTCCCTAACATCTTTTATCACTCAGTGCAGATATAATATCCTATAGGGAGACTTCCTTTAATCTCTAATTCATAGTCCTGGACCCTTCCTATGCATACCACTCATAGTTTATAGTACATGATATGTCTCCATTAAATGTTAAGATCCTTAAAGACATGCATGGCCCTTTTCATCTTTGTACTTGCAGGTCGTCAAACTGCCACGTGTCTTTGATACACTAGAAGGGTGAGGAGGATGGTGGGTAGATGATGGAGTGGATATGAATGAATAGGTAGATGATTGAAACTGCCTTGCACACCCATCCCTCAAGGTCTCACACTTCAGAAATGAAAGAGCAACCTGGAAAAATGGTTCCCAAGCCCTGTGCCAAGCAAAGTCCTAAAAACTGTCTGGAGGAAGCATGTGGTAAAAAATGGAGAAGCAAATCAGGTGTTGATAACAAACACACTATAATTTTTAAAGGGGTTATGTATGGGCTGGCATGAAAAAAAAAGATACAGAAATCACTGACTTTTATTTAAAGTTATATCCACATATACATTCTAAAATGATGCAGTAAGCATAGTTCTACCCAACAAATGGCCTAAATGTTCCATTGGGTACAACTCTACCACTGCATGTCAAACCATAAAGATCTTTGACAAAGGGAATCTCCTAATCCAAGCATTTGCTTTGACAAAAAAAAAAAAAAGTAGTATTTTGGGAAAAGAACTCATAACTGAGTTCTATACTCAAGGCCTGAAAATTGATGAAACCAGCTGACTGCAACCATAATATAGAAAATGATACTGAATTCTTACTTAGTGTGGGCCTCTGTGCCTCCCTCCCCCAGAACTCAACATTTTACATGGCAGCCCCCCTCACACCTCCTCTTTCATCTGATCCTCATGACAACCCTGGAGGAGGGCAGGTATTTTTATCCTGAGTACATAGATCAGGAAAGTAAATGGAAGGAAAGGAGAAGACTGTGAACTTAAGGAAAGCTAATAGCAGGTTTTCTTTCTCAGTCCTAGTGTGGGACATTTGGATAGAAATTTGCTAAGAGATAACCACCAGAGAATACCTGATGGAAACAGAAACTACCATTTCCTGTCTGATGAAGATGTGCCTCCAGCGCTAAGCTGGAGAAGTACCTTCCTTTCCCATCTCTCTTCCATTCTCTCCTTTCTCTTACATTCACTCTCCTCCTCACTCCTGACACTTCTGCGTCTCTGGAAAACTTTGTTTCTGACAAACATTGAGGTTAACCTTATTTTAAAGACTCTGCATCTGCTATTCCTTATGCCTGGAACTCTCTATGAGAAACTTTTTCCAATCCTTCAGATCTCTGTTCAAATATTAATTCCTTAGTGACATATTTATTTTATACAGTTGCTAATAAGTAGTAAGACACCTCCTGTTGCAACTCTTTTCCATTCCATTATGGTGATTTGTTTCTGCAGAGTAAGTCCTCCATCTTAAAGGGGTCAATTAGGCTTTCTAAAAATTTAATGTGACCCCTGCTCTCTCAGTTTTATCTTTTGCAACTGGGTAATCTCTTAGAGAGGATTTGGTATTCTGGAAGCATTCTGAAGCATAGGTCATCTGTCCTGGAAAATGGCACTGATCTCTTTGCTATGAGTCCCAACAGTGCTGACTTCCTTCTTTATCCTATTATTCTACTGAATTTACCCAAGAGTTGTCAAAGTCTTGACTTTCCACTAATACATTCCAACTATGAAAATATTGTAATGACAGTTGTTGTGCAGTTTACTATTGGGCAGGGACTGTTAGCTGGAAAAATTTGTTTCATATAAACACTACATTTCCCAGACTCCCTTGGCTCTAGGTATGGTCATATGACTACATACTGGCCAATAGAATGTGAATTGAGTGATATGTGTAACTTCCAGATCAGATTCTTAAAAGGGAGGGGTGTCCTCATTTTTCCTTCTCTTCCTGCTTGCCTGGCTATAACATAGAGGAGGTGGTGAGCCATTTCCAACCTTGTAGATGACCACATTTAGTAATGGCAGATCAGCAAGATAAGGGATGTGGATCCCTGCTACCACAGGCCTGTTGATTTTCCTAGTCTGCTCTCCCCGAGACCTTTACATGAGAAAGAAATAAAATTCTCCCTTGCCCAAGCTGTTGTATTTGAGTCTATTATAGCAGCCAACCTATAATCTAACTAATAGAATCTGAAATTATCACATTTATTTA
The DNA here is from genome assembly GCA_019455555.1 of Galemys pyrenaicus. Classification (NCBI taxonomy): domain Eukaryota; kingdom Metazoa; phylum Chordata; class Mammalia; order Eulipotyphla; family Talpidae; genus Galemys; species Galemys pyrenaicus. Next base: position 13,617,994 of record JAGFMF010011381.1, read on the forward strand.
TTGTATATTGTTCTCTATTGCCTCCAGAAAACAAATTTTAAGAGGACAGAAACCTTTATCCTTAACTATTACATTATTCCTAGCTCTCATTAAACAATAAATAAATATTTTTTACAGGAATAACAAATAAGTAAAAACTTAATAAGTAATTTGTTTTCATTGACTTTCTTTCCATCCAGTATTTTGTTCCTCTCATCTCTTTCTGACCCTCTTTTCAGGTTTTCTGCTCCTATTTTAACTGACTTCTCAGTATAGAGGATGCTCCCATCTCTTCCCACATACTTAACTGAACTTAATGCAGAAAATGAAGTTTTCTGGCCCAAGGGTCTGAACTTCCCTTCAGTTCTTTGTCAACCCAAACAAGTTTAGAAAGACCCTTTGACTCAGGGCTCCCTGGTGGCCAGCAGGTTGAGCCCCACACTGTGAAGCATCCATGTCACAGCAGCAAGAGTTCAATCCCTGGCCAGGGAGGGGACCCAGGGAGGGGACCCCATGGCACAGCAGACCTCTCCTGCCTTTCCCGCTGCTCCCCTCAGCAGTGTATTTTAGTCGATCTGCCTGTTCTGCTCCCCACTCTGTCTCTGGTGCATCCTCTCACCTCCCGCGACTCCAGCCTGTACGCCAACTTTGTATGCATACATAAATAAAATCTAAAACAAAAAAAAAGACCCAGGCCACCTGGGATGTCAGCTAACACCTAGTCCCTCCTGAGTGACAGCCATAGTGCTCGTTTTCTTTCCTTTCATGATAAAATATCAAAATATGAAGAATGGGGTTATGTACTATGCAATCTATTAGATTGTTCTCTCACCTCACTGGGGCTGTGGGGTGATCTGAGGTTGTGAATTTGAAATTATTTTAGTCTTGGCTTAAAGTAACGCCATCCAGTAGAAATACAATGCAACCACAAATGATAACACATGCACAATTTAAAAAATTATAGTAGTCACACCACGTTTAAAAAGTAAAATGAAACCACTGATGGAATTGAGTTTAGTACTACACTTAAATTGACATTTCAAAATTTTATCACTTCAACGTGTAACCAGTATAAAAATTATTAAAATATTTTACATTCTTTTTTCATTATTAAATTTTGTATTTTACTATTACATCACATCTCAATTCAAAGTAACCACATTCCAAGGGCTTAGTAGCCACAGTGGCTGGTGAATATCACATTAGATAGCATAAGTCTAGAGGAAAAGGTATTAAAATTGATGGTATTTAAGTTCTGTCCTAGGTCACCTTCAATTTCCTCCTCTGTAAAATGGAACTGGTTATATCTGGTTCACACTGTTTTGGAGAGGAAGTAGAAAATGCATCTAAGTGAAAGTGTTGAGTAAATGTAGGACAGTGTGGGGTTTGTTTTGTTTTCAGTAAAATTAAAAGTATTTCCAGCACATCCTCCCTGTGCAACTCCTCCCTATGAATATCAGAGCCATTCAGCAGAATTAGGCAAAAAGAAGGACTCAGCTTCTTAACAAACGGATGAATTCATTATGACTCCTTCTGTTACAGGGCAGCCCTCATATCACACAGGTGGCCTGACTGTGGGTTCTCACCCGTGAGCGTAAAAGACACTTATAATAAGACTCAACTGCAGACACACATAACAAAGGCTAATAAGGGTTTTGGTTTTTTGGGGTTTTTTTTTTCCAAAAGAAAGGGAAATGAAGAAATGAATAACTTGGGGGAGAATAGAGGTAGATAAATCTGTAAGTGCATCCTACCAGTTCTGCTGAGCTGGAACCCAAGAGCACACTGAGAGACGGCAAAAAAACAACAACAACAAAAAAAAAACCAGAGACCACCAAGGCCCACATGTCTGGTTTTAGACCAAATATGGCTGACTGCTTAACTCCACCCTCAGGTCTCAGTGATCCACTCTTTGGTAATGATAATCTTATGGAATTTGTAGTTCTTGGAGTCTGTAGTTCTTGTAGTTCTTGGTGTCTTGGAGTCTGGTTCACGTTGTTTGTGTCTTCAGTCTGGAGTTGAGGTGAAGTCCATAAACCTATTTATAGCATTCATTCAGGACATCTTTTTCCCCTAACACTTCTACTACTGTTGTCCATCCTCAACCGAGAAGGAGTTGGTGTGGGGAACACTGTTGTCACTCTCCAGAGAAACAGAACAAGTAGGACATAGTCATAGACATACGAGTAGATAGACAGAGCTATCGATACAGAGACAGAGAATATAGATTACAGATATGGAGAGCTTTATTATCCAATGAGGGGTGCATTAAACAAAGAAACAGTGGAAGGGCAAATTTGCTCTATGCTTAAGCCAAGGCCTCTGTCTCCAGCGCTCAGACACTAGTGATGCTAGTTCTGGAAAACTGGGTTGACTGGAACATACCCTGGGGGTTCAGACATCCATTTGTACCATCCTGGTTCATCACTCCGTCTCCGGCTCCCACCCCACCCACACGCGCGCACGCATCACAGCTGTGGCCCTCGGTTCTGCTCTGATGTGCAGAAAGCGGAGGCTGTCCTCTAGGTGAGGCGATTTAAGCCTCCTAGAAAACAGTTTCCCTGCATCTTCCCCTGTGCCTGAAATGCTCCATGGTTCCTTCTAAATGAGTCTTAGTCGTGGTCCTCTGACCGCTCCCCCTCTGTCCTTAAAAGGTACATACACCCAAGGCTAATAACGCCTGAGAACGCAGTTCCTAAACATTAGCGTGACTCAGCAAAACTGGCCGTGGGGGCCAGGGAAGCAGCATGCTGAGCCGGCTCCAGAAGATTCCTCTAGAGCTTGTTTGAGCAACACTGTTCTGAACCCACAGTGTGGCCTTGTCTCTGATGCTTTCCCCGTTACAGCTGAGCACACATGCTGCTGGCAAGCCTGGCTTCTCTGACACTCCTGCAGCAGAACCCCCTCCTGGAGCACTGAGCATGGGACCTCTGCTCACGCACACGCCCACGCCCACGCACACACTCACTCACATACTCACACTCACAACTGCTGATTGTAGTGTTCCCTAGGCTCCTGGTTGAAACCAACCACCAGCCGCTCCCCTGTCTCCTGGGCCCCAAAGCTTTTTAAAATGCTGTGTAGGTCACAGGCCTCTTCCTCCCACAGACAAAAATATGGTTCAGAGGGAGGCAGCAAATTCCTGCCTGAGGATACATATCTCTGGGCTGATTAAATAAACACAGCTTAATTAAATTAAAGTAAGATCAGGACCTGCCTAGACTCTGCTGGCAGCCCAGCTGAGTCCCTCATGAATCTTTCATTTTCATAAATGAATGATTGTTTGCCTGCTTTGGGGCTTGCCCTGAAGGAAGGGGGGTGGGTAGGGGGTGCTGGAAATAGCTCCCTCTAGTCAAAGGAAAGTTGTTAGGGGATATTTCTATCTAGGAGGCTTTAGAATCTATTTTTGTGCTTTGGGGGGGCGAGGGGCGCTTTGCTACTGGGCAGAGTGTGACCAAGGCTGCTTTCCTAAAGCCAGGGGGTTGTTATGAGAAACAGCACTGGCGAGGCTGTAATTCACCCACAGATGAAGTTAGCATGAATTTGTTCAGTGAAGTCCAAGAGACAGTCTTTTCATTTTTTCTTTTATTGGGTTAACATCAGGTTGCATGCTGTATGGATTCCAGGAGTACATTTTCTCAGCTCAGCAAATGTGTATATCTTATCACACACAGCACAAATAATCAGTCTCCATCCATGACCAAGCAATGGACCTCTGTCCCCATCCCACCCTCCCTTTCAGTGCGAGAGACAATCTTTGAATAGTCCTGGTTATTGCCAGGAATCAACAAAATGTTCTCAAACGATGAGCCAGAGGAGATAATGAAAAAAAGCCATGCATATCTTACAGAAGGTCTGCAGTTAAGTGTCTCTGCTCAGTTCTGGACTAGCATGGCTGGGGCACTTCCCCAAGAGCCAGGTTTACTCTTGTTCTGTGTGTGTGCTGAAGAGGTGATGGGAACCCACAGACATAACCCCCCAAGGATTCTTTCAGATGGTGGCCCCGATGCATGTTACCAATCTAAAACTTACACCAGGAACATTATGTGTGAAACAACCTGATCTCAAATAGTTAAACTTAGTTAAACTCAAATAGTTAAACTCCCTCATCAACCCCCCCCCCCACCTCCAGGGGCTTGTCTCTTCAATCCTAATGGTCTCTTCTAGATGAGTAGACTTCTAAAATGAGTAGACATTTTATAAGTTCCAGTGGAAAGTTTCTCGGGAAATAAGTTGAAACTAATATGAAAGCTACGGTTTTCATTTACTCATGCTTCAGTGTCTTCCATTAGCCCAGAAATGTAAGGGAAGAATTTGACAACCTGTCAATGTCCTCTGTGTGTGCAGATGATACTGCTCATGCCATTACTGTCTGACTTGAAACTTCCCCTCATTAGCAGGACTTTTGCTCAGATTCCTTATAGAACGGACAGCTCATATCTCCTTACAGATTCTTTAAGCTCCACCACTTTCTATTCCGCTCATCTCTCTTCTCCTACCACTGACTCATCCTGAGCATCAACAAGGTGGACACTGCCTGAGGGGGCCACCTAACTATGACGTGAGGCAAAGGCCCATCATAGGGGAACTGCCCTGAAAAGTCAGAGGTTCCAAAGTTGACCCCCCTCGGACTCCCTTTTGTTTTGGCTGACTTAATAATTAAAATTTTAAGTTACAAAAACGTGTTTGGAATATCACCCATAAAGTGGTTGTATGATTGGCTCTTTTACTAAACAAAGTAATTAGCTACCACACATTTTGATGACGTACTGCCAATTGGCTGATATTATAATACAAACTCAAAAATTAGATTATTAGGAAGAATTTTTTTAAACTCAAACATTTTGACTATGGGCTACAAGCCTCGGGAAATCTAAGCCAGACCTGGGAGACAGCCATTTTTTGCTTATTGGCCATATCTTGCATATCGGCCATAACCTGTGAGGCTGCCATTTCTCGCATATCTGCCTTCACTAAGTGATGCCTTCCTGCATTACTCTTTGTAAATAAATTTATGACTTTGCTTTTTCAAAAGGTGGGCTCTACACTTCCTCAGGTGAAAATAAGTTGCAGGATCCCTCCTCCCTTCCCTCTTTTTTTTGATCTTTTGATCTCTTTCCCTCTTTTGTTGTTTTGATCTAATACAAGAGATAACTCAGCATACATTATCAACTGAAAGACAAGGAAACCAGTGATTCCTAGTGAGAGCCAGAGGAAAGGGTGCAGATACTATTCAGATGTTGATTTGGGTACCTTCTTCCTGCAGGCCTACAGAAGAATACTGATGCCAATTTAACCTTAAGCTAAGAATTCATCTTAAAGTTCAGAGTGAATATAGAATAGTTATGATTTCATGAAACTAGTATACCTACCATAATATAAATTAACCAATCAAAATAAATAACACTAGTAGATAGATGCTGTC
>JAGFMF010011381.1:13623427-13702622 GCA_019455555.1 Galemys pyrenaicus
GCTGAAGGTCACATGACCCCAAGCTGCTCTTGGAAGGTCATTGTTAAGTTCCTGATCAATGCACGTGTTCATGTAATCCCGCCCCTTTCTCCTTAATGTATAAATAAAGGCCTGCTGAGATTTTTCTCAGCTAGGATGAACACCAAACCCTGACTCATGTCTTGAAACCCTGAACCCCCCTCCCTCGCCGACGCCGTTCCATCCTTTGGGGACCCAGCCTTCTGTCGTAGCTGGTCTTCGGCAACTGCCATTCCTATAAACCTAGTCATCTTTTTCCAGTTCCAAGTTCTCATCTGAGAATTCTCCCAGTCTGGAATATTCCTCTCTTAATTTTCTGAACAGCAGTAGAGGTGTTTTGTCAATTTCACCAAGTGCCCCCCACAAAGTGAAACAGTCCAGACTACTTCAAGGCCACTCACTCCAGCCTCTAGTGATTTCAAAGTTGTGCAGCTCGAATGAGAAAGTGTACAATAAACCCTGAGATGTTCTACCCATTGGGATACATGGTCCTGGGTCATGGCTTACTGTAAACTTTGAGCACATTAAAGAACTATCTAGAGCCCAAAGGACCTTGGGTTTTCAGTTCAAAGTGACAGACCCAGCCCACAGGTTTGTTTATTACCACTCTTTACCAAAAACCCAAGAGGGATTCATCTGGTGATGGAAGATGTTAAAATCTTTCTGTAATATGCAAAGCAGTTGGAGGAGTGTTAAGTAGAGGGTGCATACAAAAGCTTGCAGAGAAGCTAAAAACAATAGAGGCCACATAATAGGAAAGAGGATGGAAACAGGGTCACTAATGGAAAGTCTTAGAATAACCTGGAGACATTTCCCTCCAATGTCCTACTTGCAAAGCATCTGGTGGCCAGGTATTTACAAACAAGTCTCGGAGGGAATAAAGCCTAAATATAAGCTGAAATTTTGCCTGTACAAGAAATATGGCAAGTAGGGCATCTAACATGAGGTATTGTATCCTGCAGTAGTCCCTTCTTGCTGTAAAATTTAGAGAAATTTTTCTGGGGAAGAATGAGTGTTGCCTTCTCAATCACCAAAGCAAAACCCACCATGGTCAATAAATCTCACCAGCATATACAGGAACCTGGGCAGACTTTCTACTGCCTCGTTCTTAAACAGTCAAGATCACCAGACTACCAAGAAAAGTCTGAAATTTATTTATTTTTAAAAAAGATTTATTTATTTATGTGTACAAGAACTGGGGTACAGGCTAGAAGTGTAGGGGTGGGGAGTGAGAGGATTCACCAGAGACAGAGCGAGGAGCAGAACAGGTAGATTTACTGAAACACTCTGCTGAGGGGAGCAGCAGGAAGAACAGGAGAGGTCTGCTGTGCCATGTGGGTCCCCTCCCTGGCTGGGGATGGAATTCATGCTGCAGTGGCTGTGGATGCATCACAGTGCAGTGCTTAACCCTTTGGCCACCAGGAAGGCCCCAGAAAAGCCTAAAATGAATAAAAGATAAAACTACCTTGGGGAAGAATAAAAGATAGAAGAAAATTAAAATGAAAAAATTCTAGTAGTTCTAGAAAGTTATGAAAATATACAGCATCCATAAATCACAAAGGTGAAAAAGAGACAATTGAGAAAAGGAAAAATCCTTTTTTAAAAACAAGTTTAAAATAAATAGATAGACAGACAGACAGACAGACAGATAGATAGATAGATAGATAGATAGATAGATAGATAGATAGATAGATAGATAGATAGATAGATGAAAATAAAAACAAGCTTATAATACATTTTCATGGCATCTAAATGCTGCATGACTGCTTCATCTTAGAAAAACTCCATAGGTACCAGGGACAAATCAAACATAGTACATCAATAAAAGTGGATAGCAGAGCTACCTAGAGAGAACAATTCTTAAGAAATCAGAATGACTGCTACAATTTTTTAAAGCAAATAAGAATCTAAGCTTAGATTCTTGAAAATATCGCCAAATGTGAAACATTAAGACAAATAGGCAAGAAGAGTCAGAAAAAAGAGAAGGGGTGCATGGGACAACCTAGGAAATAGGGTTGAGAAGGAGGTGAAAGGAAACAAAAGTAGAAAGGTAATGAGTGAAATAACAAGAAAATTCCCCAAAGCTGAAGAAAGATACAGCGTTCAGGTTGGAAGATCTCACTATGTGTTCAGAGCAGTTTTTGAAAGCTCTTGTTAAATTGCATCGTGGTGATATTTTGGAACATACAGGACAGCCATCTGAAACACATGCAGAGAAAGGTCCTTTGTTTAAAAACAATCATCAATGTGGCTTTCACACAGCATGAGCATGCATGGCAAGGATACCTACTCTGTCTGATGTATGTTTAGGTTAATACTTGCTAAACATCTTCCCCTCCATCCTCAGCCACACACAGAGAATAACATCTTCCCCCTTCCAGTTTTGGGCTCCATGTCCGGCCAGTGTCTGAGCACGGGACAAGATTCCTCTTACTAGACACGAATACACATGTAGAGTTCCAGGGGAACACCTTGGCGTTTGGCTGGTCCCGTCCTGCCCTGACGCCTCTCCTTGAGCCCCTCTTAATCCTCAGGTGAGAGTCACCCACACAGTGGGCACCCATGAGCTAGCTGACTGACCCATCTCAAAAAGTAGGTATCTCAAACCCCAGATGTTTGCAGTTCCAGAAGCCCCAACTGTTTTCTATATTTTTATATTACCATTCTTATAAATCATATTATAGTGGGTTGGATTTCTAGGAAGCAAATTCTGAGATGGATATTAGTGGGTAGAAGGTTTTTTTAGGAAAACTGAATCAACATTTTTGGAGGGGAAGATGCAGGATTGGGCCAAAAGAGCCTTGGGACTGTGTGATGCCGCATGAGCCAAAGCTTCAGCAAGCCTGCAGGGAAGCTGGGAAGCTGGGAAGTGGTCCTGCAGCCTTCTCTCAGCTGCACAGTGTCCAGCCTTAAACATCCAGCTTACATGAGACATGCTTGATGTAGATTTAGGGTTTATAAAACTTAGAGTCCACAAAGTAGACTCCTATGTCCAAGTTATTTCAAACATACTTAAATGTTTCCCAAGAACTAAATGGCATATCAATTTTTACATTTAAATTAAGTAAAATTGAATAAAAGTAAAAATTCAGTTCATCAGCCACACTAACCCTGCTTCAAATACCCAAGAGTCACATGAGGCGAGCAGATGCTGTTCTGGCAGCGCAGACCTGAGCCATAAAAACCGCATGTGTGTATTCCTTGTGCTAAAATGGATGTGGCTTCAGCCCCTAAGAGCCTCAATTCTCTCATCTTTAACTTGAGTCCAATGATGTAGAGACAGAGAGAAGTCATTAACCAACTCACCAACTGCCAGTCCACAAAGAGACACATGTGTAGGTACCCACTTCTGCTATCAAGTTTTAGAGCGTCTGTGGAATAGAAATGGTAAAATGAGAAGAAACTGAAGGACGAGGCCGGCTGGCAGGAGGTGACCATAGCAGATCCCACACAGCATCACACACACGACTAGCTCCTCTCTAGCCCTTTGCCCTGACCCAACAGCTCAATCCTAATTCTAAAAAGTCACAATGGCTCAGGGTTTTCTTTTGAAAATGGAGCTGATAGTTCTACCAATTAGAGATCCCTCTGCTAGTGTTTTAACAATTCAATCAGCTCTTAAAAATACATTATCAGTCATTCAAGCCATAGAGATAGTTTGATCTGAGGATTTCCCTCTTAACACTGAAATGACATCAACACTGAATACCAGACCTTTCAGAAATGAAAGGGAAAGGATAATTTTGTGCCATGAAGTCCCTACTGGGTGTGTGCGTGTGTGTGTATACCTAGATGAGGTGTCTCATTGGCGCTCTTGGAGCAAACGGGAAGCACTTGGAATCTGGGATGGGGCATCAGGAAGCGATAGGGGTACAGTAAAACAAAAGCAGGTACCAGGGAAACATCAGGGAATGTAGTTCTGTGGTAGGAAATAAAGAAACGAGGGGGGAGATCCTGTTTTCACCTCTGCATTTTTTTTCCTACTTCCTTTTTCCTATCTTAGTCCTCTCTCCTTCCTCTGTCCCTGTCATCCCTCATCTTCTCCATCATCCTTTCCCCATCTCATTCCTCCCTCTTCTTTTTCCCTGTCCCCACTTTCCCAGCTCAACTCCTTAATAGCTTTCTGCTCCCAGCTAGTGTTATGAACTCCAACCCAAAATGTGGGTTCTGAGACCCACTACGAGAAATAATTCACCAGAGTGTTTCAAGTAACCAGGCATGGTGTATCTAAGGCCTGTGGCCCAGGGAGCAGCACTGGAGGAGGAAGTGTTCATTTCAGCCTGGCCCCCTACGGAGAGCTGTGTGAGGGTTTTCAGGGATCAGGGTGGAAGAGAGGGGAGCAATGTCCTAACACGTTGGATCCTGACAAGCCACATGCTTCTTTGTACATTGCCTATTTCATTAGCACCTAAAGTCTCCACCCGGGTGAGCATGCAAACATGCTAAGGAGCCTGGCCACACATGGTCCTTACTAACTGCACAGTGGGACCCTGGGCCCACTAAGAAATCATGAAGCCATCATGAGTCAGGATGTAGCACCTTTAGTCTAGCTGTGGAGATTTTAGTCAGTCTGGTGGCTGAGTGGTTTAAACAAGATGTTGGGCAGGACTGACCAGTCCGAGATTCAGCCACTTCTCCAAACAGGACTTTAGGTAACTCTTATTCTACCAGCTCACAGATTCGTTCACCTGGGCTGTCTCTCACTACCAGCCGCCATCCTAATATCTGCAGTAATACACATCTATGTATTGAATTAAATCTCCTTTTTTGTTTTAAATTATCCTGGGACGCTACCATCGCCTATATTTCTTTTCAAGAAAATGAGTTCCTAATTCCAAACAACTATTTGCTTAGCTGGCAACTGCCTGTGTATAGACTCATATGCAATGACTTGTCCATAGTTAAGCTCAATAAATATTTGCTTGTTAGAAATAAATAAAGGTGTTGGCATTCTTGGATATAAGTGCATTCCTTCACAACTAAACAAACCAAACACAGTCTGGTGTGTTTAGCGGCCAGGTTTAGGCCAGAGTAGGTTAAAACATTCATCCATCAATTCAGAAGCCGCTTTCTGTTATAACAACAAAAATCTTTCCAATAGCTGGAGGCCATATGTTAAATAAACGTGAAGAAATATTTTCAGCAGCAAATGTCAGCTTCTTACATCTACACCTGTCAAAATGATGAGTTCTGAAACTTGATCTAAATTCAGTTTCATATTATAAATGGAAGGTTATGTTTCTGTTTTTAACACATGAAAACAAGCAAATGTCACGTTTAAATTTGACCAAATTCTCTGGTTAAAATTTCAAATTAGTTAAGAAAAGTCATTTGTATAAAATACTGGTTTAGTGGTTTTTTTTTTTTCACTTTTGTCTGAATATATATGAAATAAAGATCACTTTCCTTTTGGGGTGGGGGGAATGCTTTGGGTTGGGTATTGCTACTATCGATTACTTAAACAGAAACATTATGACAATATTTTTTTAAAAGGAAAAATTTGCTCACAATTCCACCACCTCTGCAAATCAAAATGTTTTTATTTCTTTAACTTCATAATTGAAACTTCCATCTGGATATAGGCAAGACAGCCCCACACACTGATGTCATTAGCAATTTAATTATGCAAACAAGTCCTCCTCAAATACTAACATGTGTATTACTACTACTCTTACAACTCTCTAGCTGAGAAAAGAAGTAATGAATTTAGCCTACAGCCCAAGCACGACTCTCCCTAGTCCAAACTTGAATTGCCTCCTTGCCTCCCACCCACTCAAGCACACTGGCATTCGGGCAAGTTCTTCCTCTAACTGCAATGCCAGAGGGCAGAGTCCTGAATCAAGGAAGGTCACTCCAGCTTTGGGACAGAGGCCTCACGGCCAGCAGTGGAACAATTATCTTCGGAAATTCAAGTGCTATTCAGAAAAGCTGTCATCAATTGGCAAGTACTAAAGAGAAGTCTGAATATCAACGTGGTTGAGCTTAATGGGGTTCTATTTTCCATTCTCAGAGCGGACCTGAGAAGTCCTACTGCACTCACTGATTGTGCTCACAGACTTAGTCAAACAGGGGCCCCTTCTCACCGGTGACACCAAAAGAGAGAGCATCATGCCCAAACCATCTTCTATCCACACACAGTCAGTGCTTAGCAAACGCTGGCTTGTGTATCTGCACATAGAAAAGTACCCAGTAAATGAACTCGGCAAGTCGCCCCTTGTCAGGACAACCCAGTCACCACGATTCAGATCAAGCTGTACACACTGTCAACAGCCCAGAAGCCTCCCCAAAGCACCTGACACTTTGCCTCCAAAGGTAAACTCTTTCCTAATTTTAACATCATTGTTTATTCACTTTCTAACCCTGGCACCTCACACATGGAAGAAAACAAATACTCATTATAACACCATAATTTCAATTTGCCTGCTCTTGAACTGGATGCAAGTGTATGCAAGTGTATTCACTTGAAGCAAATGCAAGTGTACAGTCTCTATGAGATTCACCTATGTTAAATGAGTTGACTCATTTTTTTTTTTTTACCCCAGCATTCTATTGCATGTGTTTGTCATGATATGTACATGTGCTTTCTGACTATATAAAAATAGTAGAAAGGTATTTGGCTGTAGAAAGGATTTGGTTGAAATCATGTTGGATTATTGAAAGACATTTGCATAGTTTTCTGATTTGGACTGTTACAAATAAAGCAGCAGAGAGCATCCCCCTGCATATGTCTCAGGGGATGTATGTGTGTCTATTGGTCATATATGGAGGAGTGAATTGTACTAGAGTACATGTAAATTTAATTTTCCAGAAATTGTGAAACTTCCACAGTGGTTACCCCATGTACACTCCCACCTGTAGTGTACGACAGCCAGGTTTTTGACAACACTCAATGTGTCTTTTCAACGTTCATCACACTAGCAGCTATGTGACTTTAACTTCTTTGTGATTTTAACATCTCTGACCGATACTATGGCTGAAAAGCTTTTCATACATTGCCCATATATTTTTCATAAAACTGTCATTTTCCTATTGATATGGGAATTTTTAAATAATCTGCAAATAAGCCCTTTGCTGTATTACAAATATCTTCTCCCACTTTGTGACTTGCTTTTCCAGCAATTAATGGTATCCTTTGATAATTTTAATATGGTCCAACTTGTCAATATTTATTTTAATTTTTTGGTTTTATTATTAGAGTTTTGTGGTATGTTTATCTGTTTTCCCAGGGTCATGGAACTATTCTCAAATGTAGTCTTCCAGATAAATGTTTTACTTTTCCCATTCAATCTACACTCTACCTGGGATTTATTTATGTAGAGGTCAAGGGTGTTTTTTCCAATGGATAGCCAGTTGGCCCATTTATCCAAAACACCATCTTTTTTTTTTCTATTACTCTAGAATCCCACCTTTGTTATGAATCAATTATTCATGCACATATAGGTTTATTGTTTAACTCTACTGATTATATTTGCTTTTGAGGAACAAGTAACTTTCACTAATATACTTTTTTAATTACTGAAATTTTAAAATAAGATTTGATATCTGTTAAAGTAAATCCTCCAGCTTTCTTCTTCTTCAAGATTGTATTTGTTATTCTTGGCTCTTCACAATTCTATATAAATTTTAGCGTCAGCTTGCCAATTTCCACCAGAACAACTGCTGTGATATTGAATAAAACGACATTGAATTTATAGATCAATTTGCAGAGAATTGACATCTTTATTAACTTGAGTTATTTAGTCTATAAACACCTATTCCTCTATTTATATAGGTTTTAATTAATATCTCTCAATAATGTTTTATCGCTTTCATTGTGGAGGTCTTACACATCTTTTATTAGTTACCAGGTAACTAACACATTTTGATGTTATTATAAATAACTTAATTTTCTAATTCTTTGTTCCTAGAATAAGGAAATGTTTATTTTTTATATATTGACCTTAGTGTCTATGACCCTGCTAAATTCATTTATTAAGACCTATAGTTTTGTTATAGATTCTTTTGTGTTTTCTATATATGTAATTATGTTACTATGTAAGTTATAATAGTTACAACTCACTTGTTTTTTTAAAAATTATTATAATTCTTTATTGTACTATCTCGGATCTAGTACAATGTTGTATAAAATGGTAATAGCAAGCATACATGTCTCATTTCTAATTCCTGAAGATAAATGTTCAATATTTCAATGTGATGTTTGTGCTAGGTTTGTATATATAATTTTGTCTGGGTAAAGATATTTTATTCTATCTTAGTTCTCTAAGAAATTATTATTAAAATGGACATTGAATTGTATCAAATTATTTTTCTGTCTATTGAAATAATTATACCAATTTTTCCTTTATTTTGTTAATAACAAGAATGAGGGCTTCCCTGGTGGCACAGGGGGTTGAGCGCCTGCACTGTGAAGCATCCCCTCCACAGCAGCATGAGTTCATCCCCTGCCAGGGAGGGAGGGAGGGGACCCACGTGGTGTAGCAGACCTCTTCTACCTAGCCCGCTTCTCCCCTCAGCAATATATTTCAGTAGATCTGCCTGTTCTGTTCCCCATTCTGTCTCTGGTGAATCCTCTCATCTCCCGCGACTCTGGCCTGTACCCCAGCTCTTGTATGCATAAATAAATAAATCTTAAAAAAAAGAAAAAACAAGAATGACATCGATTTTTGATCGAAAAAATCAACATCATATAAATAACATATACTTTTTTCAATACCACTGGGTTTAATTTGCTAATATTTTGTTTAGGATTTTTGCATTCCTGTTCATGAGAGAGATTGAGTTGTCGTATTTATTTTTCATAAAGAACTTGTCAAGTTGTGGTACTTTCAAATGAGTTGGAAAACTTCTTTTCTCTATTCTGTAGAAGTTTGTATAAGAATAATATTAATTTTTTATTTCAAAGTAACCTAGAACTTTTCTGATAAAGCCATCTAGACCTGGAGTTTTCTTTGTGAAAAGTTTTTCTTTAGGATTTCTTTCAGAATATAGGACTATTCAGCTATTTTATTTTTTTCTCTGTTATTATTAGTAAGTTTTTTCTAAGAATTTATCAATTTCTACTATATCATCAAGTTTATTTGAAAAAAGTAGTTCTTCATTCTTTTTATTTGCAATCTTTTAAATGTCTATAACATTTATAGTTTGGGCTTCTTTTTCATTCTTAATTTCATTCTTAAATAATTCATTCTTAATTCTCTTTGTGATTGGTCCTGCCAAGTTTTATCAATGTGTTAGTCTTTTTAAGGAACTAAATTTTGCCTAAATCATTTATATCTGTTCTTGTTGTTTCAATGTCCCATTTCCTTCCTGCCTTCCTTCTTTCCTCCCTCCCTTTCTTCCTTCCTTCCTTCTTTCCAATGAGTAACTTCAAGTAAGTTCACTTTCATTATCATTCAGGTAAAATTGACTTTTTATCTCAATTGCTAAGTTTTTCTTTGACCCATGTATTATTTCAAAGTAAGTTGTTCAATTTCCAAGCATTTTCTAGTTGCCTTTTTGTTATTGGTTTAGTTAAGTTTCATATATCATTTCAGTTCTCTAAAGCTTATTTGATTATTTGATTTGTTGCTCGACATACACTCAGTTTTGGTGTTTCATTTCTCCTTGAAAAGAAGGCACATTCTGGGTTTGTTGAATATTAATTTTTGTGTGTAGGCTTGTTCTATCATTTACTAAGAAAGACAAGTTAAAATTGCCCGCTATGACTGTGAATTGTCCAAACCTCCTTTTATTTTTATCAATTTTTACTAGTAATTTATCCAATAAATGAAAATAACAAAATTTAAGTTACAAAAACCGAGAGGCAGAGACAAAAATAACCGTATTTGCAGACATTGTTTACATGAACAACCCAAGGAAAGCAATTTTTTAGAAGACTACAAAAAGCAATAATTAGAATCAATAATATTGTGGGGTAGAAAATAACATTAAAAAGTCAATAGTTAGTAGTTTGAAGATTCTAATAGAGGGAAAGAGTCTACTGGCAGTAATAAGAACAACAAATAAGATAAGCCTCAGGGATAAATTTAGAAATAAATGTACAAAACATAGACTTAAGAATATCTTTAAAACATTCCAGAAGGACACAGCAAAACATTTCAATGGGAAAGCAGACCATATTTTTGGAAAGATGACTCAATGTCATATTCTGTTCTTACATCAAGAGTATGCTGACCTTTTTCATTTGATTTTTAATTTCAGTGTAATCTCAAATACGTGCAAATAGTTTGGGAGAGTTTTTTAGCTAGACAAAGGAATTCTAAAGTTCATATTGAAAAATAAGCAAACAAGATTTGCAAGGGAAGTTCTGATAAAGAAATCAAAGAAGTAGGATTACCAGATGTAAAAATCTTCTCCAAAGCCCAGTAATTATGGCAACATTGTACTGGTTCATGAACAGATGCACCAATAGAATAGAAAAGAAAGTTCAGGGGAAAAAAAATCCCAACTATGAATAATAGTTGGAAAATTAGGTAACTAGGAAAAACAATGTTGGACTCATTTTGTCACTCCATGTCCCATGATATATTTAAAATGGATCATTTCTTTGAATATAAAATCAATCAGTAAAGAGGATAAATGAATTGGTGGGATTATTTTCATAATCTCAGGGTATAGAGGACTTTTTAACTATGATGCAATATTTAGAAATTATGAAACAAAATCAGCAACCTTAATTACAAAAATTGTTTTTAAATCTCTGCCTAATAGGGCCTCTCTGGTGGCGCCGTAGGTTAAGCAACGCACTATGAAGCAAACCGCAGCTACTGCAGCTCGAGATCGATCCCTGCTGCCGGCCAGGGAGGGGACCCACATGGCACAGCAGACCTCTCCTGCCTCACCTGCTGCTCCCTTCAGCAGTGTGTTTCAGTTGATCTGCCTGTTCTGTTCCCCACTCTGTCTCTGATGAATCCTCTTACACCCCCACACCTCTGGACTGTACCCCATTTTTGTATGCATAAATAAATAAATCTTTAAAAAAATAAAAATAAAATCTCTGCCTGACAAAAGTAGACTCTATCATTAAAATATATATACACATTGGGAAACAGCTATAAGAAGAATTGACACAGGGGCCTCCCTGGTTGCGCAGTGGGTTAAGCAACACAGTATATGGAAGCAAACTGCAACCACTACAGCACGAGCTCGATCCCTGCCGCTGGCCAGGGAGGGGACTCACATGGCACAGCAGACCTCTCCTGCCTCACCCGCTGCTCCCCTCTGCTGTGTGTTTCAGTCAGTCTGCCTGTTTTGTTGCCGGCTCTGTCTCTGATGAATCCTCTCACCTCCCTGGACTCTGGCCTGTACCCCAGCTCTTGTATGCATAAATAAAATCTTTAAAAGAAAAAAAAGAATTGATACAGAAAAATTGTCTACATATATAGAAAGTTTTAGAGATTAGTGAGAACAAAGACCAGTAACTCACTAGAAAAAAGATTATAAACAGACAATTCAAAGAATATGCAAATTACTTAAAACATGTTTTTAAATGTTCAATTTCACTCGAAGCAAAAATACATAAATTAAAACTTCCCTAAGATCTCATTTTTCTCCATAAAATTGGCAAAAATCCCAAATTTGATAACATGTTTTGCTGCCAAGGCTGCGGGAAGTAGGCAGTGTCATACCTTGCTGGCGGGAGCATGAATTCGTACAACCCAGACGGAGAACAATTCAGCAACAGCTAGCAAATTCCAAATGTCTGTGCTCTCGAATCCAGCAACCACTCTAGAGAATTTGCCCTACACATATATTTGCATATCTACAAAATGACACACATATTGTTTATTTATTGCAGTTTCTCACTCAACAGTGAAATATTGTGGGGAACGTGTATATTCATCAGTAAGGGACAGTGTAAATAACTTTATACTCTGTAACTGTAAAAAGAAATAAGAAAGCTTCATTTTTTTTAAAAAAAGATTTATTTATTGATGCATACCAGAGCTGGGGTCCAGGCCAGAGTTGCCGGAAGTGAGAGGATTCACCAGAGACAGAGTGGGGAACAGAACAGGCAGATCAACTGAAACACACTGCTGAAGGGAGCAGCAGGCGAGACAGGAGAGGTCTGCTGCACTATGTGGGTCCCCTCCCTGGCCAGGGATAGAACTCGCGTTGCTGTGCCGCAGATACTTCACAGTGCAATGCTCAATCCGCTGCGTGACCAGGGAGGCCCAGCTTCATATTTTTATATGGAAATTTCTTTAAGAGATATTAAATGAAGAAAACAAGGTACCACAATATGTATACAGTATTCTAACATTTATATATAATACAAAAAAATTGCATTATAAAACAATTCTTATTGTTTATTTTTTATATTTATTTTCAGATTCTCTGGAAGGCTCAAGAAAGTGAAAACTGGTTATCTGGCCATGGCCCTGGAAACAAAACATGAGCAATGAATGTGGAAAGGAGGTTTTTCACTGTAAGCTTTTTTG
Source organism: Galemys pyrenaicus (assembly GCA_019455555.1). Lineage (NCBI taxonomy): Eukaryota > Metazoa > Chordata > Mammalia > Eulipotyphla > Talpidae > Galemys > Galemys pyrenaicus. The sequence goes on from JAGFMF010011381.1 coordinate 13,635,886, forward strand.
TAATTTTTCAAATTTTTACCACGTGAGTGTATTATTATTTAAAAAAATGTTTAAGAACAGTCCTAACAATACTGTCAGATACATTGAATGACACGATGACGTGAATGCACTATAACTCTAACAAAATACAGCTATAATTTGCCTATATTCTAGCAAATTTGATCCCCGTGCCATTACTAGGTTCATCAATGTGGTTGTTTCAAACTATACCAGGTAGAAGGCTTCAGTGGTGAGGTAATTCATTATCTCACATAACAAAGCATCCTAGGACAGACTGCCCTGGGACTGGGCTCACCTCTGTGATTCCAGGCGTCACATGAGACCTGGCCATGAGTAGCCAAAAAAAAGACAGTGTTTGTGACTTCATATGCATTGCTCAAAAGACCCCAGCAGACTTCCTCTCAGATCCAGCTGGTCAGCAATGTGAAATATGTCCATATTCAAACTGCAGGAGAGAATGGGACATAATAGCAATAATAACAAAAATCACCTTATTAAGTACTTCATGCACCAAGGACTATTTTAGCACTTTCACATACATTCACTCGTTTACTGGTCAAAGCACCTTAGGGAAGTTGTGTTTTATATCTATTGTGCAAATGAGGAAACTGACACATGAAAGGTTAATCATGGTCACAATTAGTAAGAGAGAGCTCGGAGATTCACACTTTGGCAACCTGGCCCCACAGTCATATGATGGATACTCCCCTTCAATGTCTGTATCAGCTCGGAAGAGGGTAGAGGATATATACAGGCTGCCTCTCTTCTCCCCAGGAACAAAGGGGGGTTAGCTTTTGAGAAAACAAGTTGTGCCTCCACCTCTGAAGTCATCTCAAACAGGTCCAAGAGTTCTTTTTAAAAATAAGAACTACCATCCTCTAGGACTATAAGCAACTAACTCTGCCCTCATGTTTTAAAAATACTGATTTCCCTCGTCATTAATCCAGTAGTTTTTTTCATATATTTATCTTTTCATAGAGTCAGAGAGGCAGTGAGTCAGTTTCCTCACCTCCCAGGCACATCGCCCAGGGAAGGGGGTGGATATATTCTTAGCCCAGAGCACTTTGCTCTGCCTTATGTAAAGCCCCGGGGGCTGATGTCTCCAGACTCAGATGCAGAGAAGCCTGGGGTGAGCAGAGGAGGCAGGAGAGTGAAACCTCTGAACAACCCATCAACCCATCGCCACCTCTGTCTGGAGTCTGCCTGCCGGCTGCAGAGCTGAAATGTGGCCACCTGCCTTCTCACAGAGAGGAAACTCCCCAAGTTTCTTCTCTCAGAGCATCAGAACAGCTCACCTGGGAGCCCTGGGTCTTCTCACCAGCCTGGGAAGTCATAGCTACACAGAGGGATGAAGGGAGCCGGCTGTCAGCGCCCCAGGGCCTCCAAGTGGAAATTTAAGAATTAAAGAGTAAGATGGAGACTGTTTCATTGGCCATCCAACCAACTGTCCTCAGGCTGCAGCGAATCCATTGGCATGTTCAGATTGCCCCAAGCTATAATGCTATTGATTTGAATTTTCTAGCGCCAGTGCAGCCTGATTGAGCCACAAGATCTGGAGACAGGTCCACGCTCCCAAATCGCCCCATCAGGCTTTCAGATTTCTTTGGCTCTAGCATGACTGTGGACCTTGGCCAAGTGATGTCACCTCTCTAGGCTTCCATGGCCTCATCTTGAGAGAGAAGGTAGGTCTCGATCTCCACAAGCCTGTCCAGTTGGAGTTCTGAGCTTAGATGGAGACTTTGTGTCCCTTTACAGACTACAAGTGCTATCCCTGCGTTGACTTCAGTTTCCCTCACTTTCTCTATTCAGTCCTGCCTAGCATCGAGTGAAAATTCTGGGCAGATCTCTCATACAGAATGCAACAGTCTCTGACCTTTGGACAGTCAAGACAATCAGTGAATTATTAATAGGTTATGACAGGACAAATAACACTTCCCCAAGATGTTCACACACTAACCCCTGGAACTGAAAAATATGGTATATAACTCACAAAAGTTCTGACAAATATGTTAATTAACTCCAAGGGCACTTTGAAAGTAGAGTTAAAGTTATTAATCAGTGACCTTAAAATAGGGACATTATCCTGGGTTATCCAAGTTGACCCCATCTAATCTTTTGAACCCCTAAAAGCAGAAGACTTTCTCTGCTTGGAGATGAAAAAGTCAGAGATTCAAAGCATGAAAGGGGCCACATGGAAAGTTCAAGACAGAAAGTGGACAGAACTTCCAGAAAGGGATGACCCTACCAGCAACCATAAGAATCTAAACAAAGGACCCAGCTGACTATCTTGCACCCAGATTTCTGACCTGTGGAACTGAGACAATAAATGTGTTGTTTTAAGTCATTAACTGTGTGGTAATTTCTTATATCAGACATAGAAAAGTAATAGACAGGAGGTCCCTGATAACTGCATTGCTTTAGCATGGAAAGTTCTTTCTTCCAGAACATTCCTTCAGCATCTGGAGGTCAGATGTCAAAGTCTGAGCGCCATCTTGCTTCCCAGAATTGACATATTTCCAAAGTTTGAAAGAAGAGGGGAAGAATGGATGGAAGAAGGGAAGTAAAGCAGTTGGAGAGAAGGGAGGAGGGGGAGAAGGGAGGGAGAAAGGAAAGGAGGGAGAGAAGGAGGTGGGACTGCCCACCTCACCTTTGGAAAGGAGTGTGAGGTATGAACTCTGACTCTCTGTTCCTCTCTTCTCCTTTCCTGCCCTCCCTTCCCCTCCCCTTTCTTCTTCCTCTTCTTCTTTTCTTCCTTTTCTTCTTTCTCTCTCCTCTGCTTCTAATTCCAAAGTGAGAACTAAAAGTTAACCCTATCCTCTCCAGCTCCCCTTTTTCTTATGTCCTCTCAAATGTATACAGTGAAGTTGTACCATTAATTACGATTGTTCATAAACAGCATTTAATAACAAAAACCCAACTGAATTCATTTTGAAGATCTAACTGACTTTATTAAATGATTCATGAATCAGATAGCACCCCATCTAGCAAGTAAGAAGGTGCTATAAAAAGCTGTACAAAGCAAATGGTTTCCATAGGCAGAAAGAGACAAGATGAGGGAAGAAGGAATTATTTCAGGCTTAGGTAACCTACCTAAGAGGGAATGAGAAAAGGTCTTGCAGCAGATTATCTCACCTCCCTTTCAAGAATGGGAAATATTAATTCATTGGTGCTGGCTAGAAATATTCATACTGAGCAGTTAAGACTACCTTCCTTGGTGAGGTTGAAACCACAGTTGGGTTAGGTATTCTGTCTTGGTGAACTTAACATAAACTCCTCTATTTGGAGACTATCGTTTTCTTTGTAACAATTGGAGATAGAAAAGACAAAATTTAAGAGGTCATCTTTCTCTAGCTCTGGAAAGTCAGCCCATGCTTACAGGGAGACATGTTCTCACACTCACCCTGAACCTCTGGTTCCCTCCTGTTACCTGTCCAGGTTCTAGGGAGCAGAGCAAGGGTGCCCTTGGACAACCACCATGGGGGAAAAACACTTTGAGATCACCAAAGTTCTTTAACTCCTGTGAGAGTCTAAGAGTTCTTCCCATCTGCTAAAAGAATTCTGATGACTAGACCCCTTCTCCAAGCAACTTACATGCCCAGCTGGGACCTGGGCTCCTGGAGATCACAAAGATTGAGAACAACAATCATGACCTAAGTCAATGTTTCTTCAGTGGATGACTCGCCATGAAATTTACACCAAGGAAACATCGCCTGGATGTTACCCTATGCAGATCATCCTCCTGCCCTTCCAACCACTGCTATCCTCCATATGCACATGAGCACGAGTACACATGTACACACACACGCGCACACACACACACACCACTCTTCTCTTTATTTCTCCAAATCCAAACAGCATCTCAGCACCAACTCCAGCCTGATTGGAAATGCCACATCTGAAGGATGCCCGCTAATCCAAGAACCTCCAACAGCAGCAAAGAAAGTCTCCAACAGCAGAGACACCAGCACCAGGCTGGAAGCAGAGTTTATGAGCAAGAACAGATATTGAGAGGCCAAAGATGGTCCATCTCTGGAAAGGAAATTCCTCAGGACCAGGGGACCCCTCTAAATCTACCAAGACCTCCCCAAACCCATAGGCTGCTGCTACCTACTCCCACTGAAACAAAAGGTCCAAACCTCTCAAGTGATTTTACCCATGACACTCAGGGAGGAATCTGTCCCAGCATTTGGAAGAGCATGTCCCCTGGTTTAATCATTGTTCTTTTTCCAATGCCATCTGTTGACTGTTATTATTCCACTGAAACAAGCTGTGATGGTAATCATTTTTTTCTCTCCTATTTCCAATCCTCATGATACATAGAAAAAAATTCTTCAAAGAGACGTTCAGCATTTGAGTCCCTGCCCTGTGAAAAACAATATAACACCCAGTCATTTTCACAAAAGTTAATCCATTTAATCCTCACGACAGGACAACAGGCCTGTGAGTAGATGCTATTGTCCCCATTTTCTAGTTGAAGACACTGAAGCAAGGGAAGTTAAGTGAATTGCCTGCAGTCATGGGGTTAGAGTGGCACAGTCAGGATTCAAATTCAGAGAGCATGGCTCCACAATTCCAAATCTGAATTCTTGCAAGATTTTCCAATATTGTGTCTAAGAAACTGCCCAATCCCTGACTGGGAAGACAGGACACAACGCAGAGCAACAGCACATTGTCCATAAAAGAAATGTGTATCCTCTGCAAACATATTGTCTCATTCTCTCTCTCTCGCTCTCTCTCTCTCTCGCTCTCTCTCTCTCTCTCTCTCTCTCACACACACACACACACACGTACTTACAGTTTCACATACATTCTTGCCATACCTAGATGCAGTCCCGCCAATCAATGAAATCTGACCTTGACTCACGGAGTTTTCAAATCTGCATGGACAAAGACAGACTCTTTTTGTTATCCTATATCCTTACGCTCTTGGCTACTATGATGGCAAATTATGTGTCAGCTTGGTGGTGCTACTGTGCCCAACTTGGTCTACAGAAATAATATGTAAATAATTTAGCAATGCTTTTGTCCTATAAGGATTTATCTTTCAAAAAAATCATAACACTTTCAAGTGTTAAATACCCCACTTAAGCCAGTCTCCCACCTTAGCAGTTGCTCTGCAAATGACTAGGCAAATGGGGTGTAACACTGGGGCAAGATGGAGTAACAAAAACTGGCCATATTCTGATGCTTGGAACAACTTATAAACTAGACACAGTCTACAAGTTTATTTCCATCATCACTTACAAAAAGGCTTATTCCTCACAGCCTCATTCACCATGTGATTGACAGCTACAACTTTTTGCATGTCTATAGAGGAAAAGTGACTCTCCCCAAGACCACATGTAGGTATTCTAGCCAGTCCAGGAGGTCCTGGCCAACAGTGTCAGCTGCTGTTCCTGTGACTGAGGAAGACCAATCCCCAACTTTTGAGTTGTCCCAGCTGACACCAAAGGGAGTACAGATGAACTGTCCCCACCAAACATGCCCAATTTGCAGATTTATTACATCACAGGTTTAAGCCACTACATTTTGGTGTGATTTGTTATGCTGGAATAGATAACCGAACCACCTCCACTCTATCCTCAACTGTTGACATTATTTTTTAGAAAAGACTTATTTATTTATGCATACAGGAACTGGGGTGCAGGTCAGAGGTGGGGGCAGTGAGAGGATTCACCTGATACAGAGTGGGGAGCAGAACAGGTGGATTGGCTGAACTCCACTGCTGAGGGGAGCATCAGGCAGGACAGGAGAGGTCTGTTGTGCCGTGGGTCACCTTCCTAGCCGAAGATTGAAGTCGCGCTGCAGTGAGTGGCTGAAATGCTTCATAGTGCTGTGCTTAACCCATTGCGCCACCAGGAAGGTCCCTGTTGACATTATTTAACATACTCATTACTACATCCAATACCCTAACATTGGTTCTGGGTTTTGGTTCCTAGATGGTTCTTGTTCTAAGGGCTCCTCAGTTCTTGACTATGGCCATGAAAGTGTTCAAAGCCGTATCTAGGCAAAGCAAAAGAAAGTCTGCTTTGAGTCAGTGCCGTTGGGAAGAGGTCAAGGTAGGCAGAATTTAAGGGAAGAACAACTGCTAAGGTGGGAGACTGGCTTAAATGGGGTGCATGGAGCTGCTCATTCCACCCTTTCTGGGGCTTACTATGCAGCCACCCCCCGGAGTCTTGGTCTATAGAAACTTCAGGGAGGGGCTTCTAAGTCACTCCCCATTTTACTGAGCTGCTGGGGTGTAGCTTTTTCTACCCTGGCAGCAGGTTGAGAGAGGGAGTCTGCCTTCCGCACTTTGATGCTCTTGCTCTCTTGGGGCTTTATTGACCTGCCTGTAGGCTGAGGCAGGGGACTGCCTTTCTCGCTCTGGGCATTTCTTGGCTCCTCAGTGGCTATATGAGCTCTGGCAAGTGCTTCCTGAACTCCTGGGTATGCTGGCTGTTAATTTTCTTTAGGCATCGTCTTCCCTGCTCTGACTACCTACCAAGATGAAAAGAGAACAACTTATACTGCTTGAGCTTATACTATATACTTAAACATAGTAAGTGATAGAATGAATGAATGAAAAAAATGACGCAAATAAAGTTGAAGTGACTTTCCCCAAAGTCGCCCAAGCAAATCCAAACTGTATAATTCGGATTAGAATTCTTTTTTAAAAACTGTTATCCAACTCCGTTCTTTGATCACTGGCTATATCCTATAGTAAAACTGTGCAAGTTCAAATGTCAGATGCATCATCTTCTTGCTCTGTGTCTGGGACAAGCTACTTCACTTCCTAATAAAAAAAAAAAAAAGATCATGTATGCATTAGAGAGACAACACATGCAGAAGAGTTTATCACAGTGCCTGTGATGGGGTTAGGGAGCAAGGGAAGGGTGCCCCATCTAGTCTAGGAATCTGCACATACAGAGCACAGGCTGCAAGTACACATGTATGACTAATGATTTGAGTTGTTTTGTTGTGTTGTTTTTTTTTAACTAAATCTCTTGCTATTTTTTATTTATTTTTAATTCATTTTTTAAAGATTTATTTTATTTATTTATGTATACAAGAACTGGGGTACTGGCCAGATCTTGGGGGGAGGGGAAGGGAGAGGATCAGAGGATTCACCAGAGACAGAGTGGGGAGCAGAACAGGCATATTGACTGAAAAACACTGCTGAGGGGAGCAGCAGGTGAGACAGGAGAGGTCTGCTGTGCCATGTGGGTCAGCAACCTGGCTGGGGATCGAACTCATGTAGGAGTTGCTGGTGATAGCTTGATAGCTTAGTAGCACTGGGACTTTAACCCCTGCGCTACTGGGGAGGGTGGCGGGAGGAATATTTTTTAATTTATATAGGTTCTTTTTACATTGTTGCTCATCTCAGGTGCAATCCCCATAGAACTTCCACCACATAGTCACCAGTGAAATGTCACCACAGTCTGTTGGGCTCTTCCCTCCCCTGTTCTGATCTCTCTCCCTTCCCCTGCCCTGCTGAATGTCTCTGATTTATCTTTTGTCTTCTACTTTTGTTTTTGTTTTGTTTACCTGATCCCTTTTTTGGTTTCCCTATATTCCTCCCATAAGTGAAACCATCCAATATTTTTTCTTTCTGACTTTTTCTTTCCTTCTGACTTTCTTCACTGAGCATAATCTCTTCCAGTTCCATCCATGTTGCTGCAAATGGCATGACAAAACTCTTGCTTTAAACTGAGATTCCTGCCCTGATGATGTCTAAAGAAGTGGGGGCATTGTACCACCTGATGCCAGTAAGAACGGCACATACTAAAAAAAAAAAAAACTAGAACTACAAATGTTGGCGAAGATGTGGTAAAAAAGGAACTCTCCTACACTGCTAGTGGGAATGTAAATTGGGCCAACCTCTATGGAAAGATGTATAGAAGTTCCTCAGTCTACTAAAAATGGAGCTACCATATGACCCAGCAATCCCACTCCTAAGGATTTACCCGAAGGACACAAAAACATCAATTCAAAAGAATACATTCATCCCCATGTTTATCACGACATTATTTATAATAGGTAAGACATGGAATCAACCCAAGTATCCAAAATTAAATGACTGGATCAAGAAAATGTGATACATATACATAATGGAATATTATTCAGCAATCAAAAAGATAAACTAGAGCCATTTGCAGAAATATGGATGAAACTTGAAGGGATTATACTCAGTGAAATAAGTCAGAAGGAAAAAGAAAAATACTGGATGGTGTCATTTATAGAAGGATTATAGGGGATCAAAGAAAAAAACAAAACAAAAATAAACAGATAACTACAAATCAGAGTCATCTTCAGGGAAGAGGGAGGGACTGGGATCAAGGTAGAGATGGGAAGAGCACAAGGGACTTTGGTGATGGTGCACAGGTGAATCGGTGTTGGAAACTCTATGGGGACTACACCTAGAAAAGGAAGCAAACATTGTAAAAAATATAATTAATTAATTGAAATAAATAAAGAAATTAAATTAAGAAAAGAAAAAGAAGTGGGGGCACTGATGCCATCAGACAGACCAGGGTCATGATAACTAGGAGGTTGATAACAAGTTCCAGGGACTGAACGAAACAAATACTAAAGACATCAACTGCCATAGGTTATTCTGAGGGGCTGTTTGTTTGTGATTATGTTTGTCTAACCCATTATGAAAGGCCAGCTCAAAATGAGATGGCAGGGCAGCTTCTTCAGGATGCTATGCCCACTGTTCTCTCAGATCAAGGGTCAATGATCTGAAAAATAAAAGGCCTTAGGTTCTTGTATCTGCTTATTGACTTCTGGTGACAGGCAGCAGAACCCAGGCCTATTCCCAGTATCATCTGGAACCTAGTAACTTTTAAGTATATATTAGTTGTTTTTATATTTAGAATTAGTACATCGTTGTAATTTAAGAGATGTCAGGACCAGCTTCGGGAGCATGTGGCCATTTGTTACTCAGAAATTTATTCAGTTACTCAGAAAGAACCCGACACTTGATAAATGCTATTCTGCCACCATCTTGAAATTCTTAGTGATTTTCTTCTTGAGCATGTGATTTGAAAATAAAATACAATAGGATTTGGAACATTCTCATGAGCAGAGGACATGTGCATAACATGAGTTTGTTTCTACTGCCCATTCACACAAATAGCATTAGTGACGCTCTTTGAGTACAGAATTCTGGTAGGGCCCTGTTTGTGACAGTTCAGCAAAGTGAGTAAAAGTGACTTATCTGTGACCAAGTAACAGAGGCACTGACAGCCCGAAGGGGGACAATTTCCTTTCAAACCAGAATTTGCTTCAAATGCAGAAAGAGTGCAATGGCACTCTATAGGCTATAAGGCACCAGAGAATTCGATCACATCCTTTCTTGTTGGGTTACCTTCCCGTATTCATTGACCACTCGCTCCAAAACAGATGGCCTATAGGGAAAACAAGATACAATCCAGTTTCTTTTCCTTGTGGACTTTACTTACAATAAGCTAGAGGTAGGCAGTTTTATTAGAAAATGCATCTATCAAGAAGTGAAATGAAAACAGGGTATTCCTTTTGTGTAGCATTTGCACTGTCCTGATAAGAAAAAAAAAATACAGATGAATATATGAGCTATAAAATATAATTTATGCGATTTCAGTGTCTCTGCGTGTGAGCTAAATGCTTTTACATTTGCATTTAAAATGAGGATTGCCATATAAAGATGAGCTGTAAAAGAATTTAAAATTTTAGTCTTTCCTTACTTAGAATGACATTAAATGGCAAATTTTTAAAAACACTACATGTCAAGAGATTGTGGAAAAAGAAAAAAAATATTTTTCAGTCTATACCTTTAAACACCTGCTTTTCCTGATTTTGACTACCCCTCCCCCCCAAAAAAGCCTTTTTATTTCCTAGTAGGCCCCTTAATGGATGTAACTAACCTGGAGAAAAGAACTTTATTCTGCTATGATATAACAATTACAATTATAATTCTGAAAAAAATCACACCTAATGAAAACTGCAACAAAAATAACTGCCTCAGCGTCCCATCCACCCTGTGAAGTGTTAAAAAAAAAGAAACAGGCCCCAAATGGAGTCTCCAGTGCCTGATCCCACCAAGACTTAATACCTAACCCATCTGCAGTCTCATCCTCTCCCCAAAATGGAATTTTACACCATTCAACCTGGAATCTCCTAGTCTGTGACTGTGAGATTATCTGCATAAATAGCCCTGCCTTCCCCTGAGAGAAGGGGCCTTTGTGTGAAATAATCTTCCTTTTCTTCTGCTAGTAACCTTGTCCCACCCTCTTCCTGACTATAAAAACCTTGCGTTCTGTACAGGCCCATGCAGAGCCTTTCAGCTTGCCAGATGGGATGCTGTCCTGGCCATGAATTGTGTACTAAGGCTAATTAGATATCTAAATTTATTCAGAGGACACAATAAAAGACACCAGCTACGACTTTGCTCTTGGACTACCAGCCTCCAGAACTCTAAGTAATACGTATCTGTTATTTATAAGAAAAAATATAGTTGTTTCATTGGATATAAGAATAATAGATATAAACATATCTATTATCCTTAATATAAATCAGGATATAAATAAGGATAATAGACTAGTAAATTTCAGATTCATCAAAGACATTTTGCTCTGGAATTTTTACTAATAGAGGCTTCATATCTATAAAAGAATGGCTACAACATCTAGTGGATCCATGTGTATAAATACATCTACCTTTTACTCAAGAATTCTGGCCTTTTGGTTTTTCCTATTGACACCAGTATTAGCAGCAATAAGAGCATCCATTCATGGTTCATATTTTCATCAGCTTTTTTTTATCCACTGTCATGTTAAGCAACGCAAGAAGCACAAATAGAGGCTGCCTTCCTTCCTCTGTGGTACTGCCTTCCTTGTTGCTTTTTATCTGTCCTTATGACAACTTTATCATCTACATGTCTCTAATGCAAACCAAGTTCCCCAAATAACAAAAAACTTATAACCAATTCCTATCATGAAACACTGACAAGAAATGTATATAATTATATTTCAAAATCTTGAAAGATTGAAAAGCAATAAAACATCAAAAACTGAGAACCAGAAATCAAGGTGGTGTCTTGAAAACCACCACCCAAAACTGCAAAAGAACTTGAACGTGTTCCCTCCTGTTTTATCTGGAAGGTGGCTCATTGTAGATAATGGGAGGAAGTCATATTCAAGTCTTTCTACTCAAAAATGCAGCCAAGGGCCTCCCTGGCGGCTCAAGGGGTTACGCTGCAGCACTATGAAGCATCCGCAGTCACTGCAGCTCAAGTTCTGCCCCGGCCAGGGAGGTGACCCACATGGCACAGCAGACATCTCCTGCCTCGCCCTCTGCTCCCCTCAGCAGTGTATGTCAGTGGATCTGCCTGTTCTGCTCCCCACTCTGTCTCTGGTGAGTCCTCTCACCCTCCCCACCCCACACCTCTGGCCTGCACCCCAGCTCTTGTATGTGTAAATAAATAAATCTTTTTTTTGAAAAATGCAGCCAAGCTCAACATTACCACCCTCCCTGAGTTTCTCCTCTAGGATTTTCTTTGGTAAAGAACTGTGGGTTCACTGTCCTGAAAAATGTGGCGGACCAGTGCTGGCTTCAGGGTTAACTAATGCTTCTTAATAAGCTTCTCCCTGGGGTGAGGCAGGCCTACACCTGCTCTTGCTTCCACGAGCCAATGGGGTGTGTCATTTACAATCTGTCCATCACTGAGGACAGCATCCTCCGCAGGCAGCTGAGCCTGGGGAAGCAGGATGTTACAGCCAGAGTGCCCTTTCTAGGGACACACGCAGAGCAGCAGGAAAAGCTTGCTGGGGAGAGGCCACAGAAGTGAGCAGTGACTAACACGGCGGCCTGGAGAGCATGAGCTTGGAGACCATGTTACGTAGAGAAACGTCCTCTGATGGGCATTTAAGAGGAGCCGCAGATAACAGTTTAATTGCGTTGACTCAGACCTTGTTTCCCAGAGGTTTATTCCATAATTTGTTCAAACTTTTGTTATAAAAGGAAAGTGATTTTGCATTCAGGAAGTGCTATCGATCCTGGTTAATCTGGTCTATAAGGAGCAATTTAAACAGCCAGTTGCGTTGCCATGGTAACATTCCTGTTTTATTTATAGTAACAAGTTCAAGGTATGGGATGTGAGAGGCGGTGCATCTCCTTGCTGTGATTTCTGAGCTGTATTCTGAGAAGTGGGGATTTGGGGAAAGGTGGGATGGGGGGGTTCTGGCTCCCACCCCCATTACACCTAGGGTAGTCTCATTTTGATCTCTTACATTTTGGGATTCTACTTGCTTTGAAAAATAAAGAGAACCAGAGAACTGTTGTAAAGACCACTAGGTCAGGAATTGGAAGGAGTCCCTCGCACCCCACACAGGCAGATCCTGAAGGCCTCAGCATTCTCGCTTCTTACTAGCCCTGCTGACACCCTGTGCTTTAACCTGCACCCCCCTCCCCTTAGGGTTCTGTCACAGAGATGTTGTGTGTCTAATCCTTGCCTCCTCTCTCTTCCCTACTCCTCAGGGCGGCAGACCAGGCCCACTTTCCCCTATAGTCTGGCAGAGTCCTCTCGGGGGCCATCTCCCCTTCCTTCCTGCAGGCATTCACCTCCACCTTCCCTGGGGCTGACTGTGATGGCAGATAGGGAGCAGTGAGGAACCATAAAGGGAAGCACCCAAAGTACTGCTCCTCCCACACAGACCTGAGTGTGGCATATGGTCACGCCAGAGTAAGACAGAGGACCGTGAGTGACAGCTGCAGCCTTTCTGCCACCTCACTGCCTTCGCTACAAAGCTTTTTTTCTTCCTCCACCTCATTCACCTCCTCTTTTACCTCTTTCACCTCCTCTTTCCCTTCTTCATTGGTGCAAGGATGTGGTTCACCTGGATAAACAACTGAAAGGAAGTAGGTTTTATAACAGCTCATCCTGTTGTCTCAAGATTCTCCTTCCTAAACAAATAGGGCAGGAAAACATTCCCCTGAGGGTCTGACCTTGTAGGGTATTGGGGTGTGTGTATGTGTCCTTCCACTGGGGGAGGATAAGGGGTGGGGTTAGGAGAAAAACCAGGCCTAGGTGCAGGCTTGGGGGGGCATCCAAACAGATATTTGTAAACCTGTGTTCACTGAGCATTATTCATAATACCCCAAAGGTGAAAACCACCTAAATATTCATCAGCATATGAATAGATAAGCAAGTGCGCTATACTTATAATGAAATATTTTTCAGCCTTAAAAAGAAGGAAATCCTGTTACATGCTGCAACAAGGATAAACCATGAACACATTATACTAGTGAAACAAGTGAGAACAAAAAGGGTTTGATTTTGTTTATTTGAGGTACCTAGAATAAGTAAAATCATAGTGCCAGAAAGTCAAAGAGTGACTGCCAGGAACAGAGGGAGAGGAAGTGGGAAGCTCTTACTTGGTGGGTGCAGAGTTTTAATTTTGGAAAATGAAAGAACACGCAGATGGGGGTGATAGTTGCACAACAGTGTGGACGTGGACGCACTTACTGCCACCAAAATCTACTCTTAAAATTATTAAACATGGGGCCCTCCCTGGTGGCGCAGCGGGTTAAGCAACACACTATGAAGCTGACCGCAGCCACTGCAGCACGAGTTCGATCCCTGCTGCCGGCCAGGGAGGGGACCCACATGGCGCAGTAGTCCTCTCCTGCCTGGCCCGCTGCTCTCCTCAGCAGTGTGTTTCAGTCAGTCTGCCTGTTCTGCCCCCTGCTCTGTCTGGTGAATTCTCTCACTTCCCCGTACCTCTGGCCTGTACCCCAGTGCTTGTATGCATAAATAAATAAATCTTTTTTTAAAAATTATTAAACATGAAGCTAGTATATTATGTCTGCACTGTGCACAAAAAATGATAACAAGAGACACTGTACTAGGAGTTCATGGGAAATGCACTATTTGCTTATTTTTTTGCAAACTTAAAACTGTTCTAAAGTATGAGGTGATTTTTTAAAAAGATTTATTTATTTATGCATACAAGAACTGAGGTACAAGCCAGAGGTGCGGGAGTGAGAGGATTCACCAGAGACAGAGTGGGGAATAGAACAGGCAGATTGACTGAATACACTGCTGAGGGGAGCAGCGGGCCAGGCAGGAGAGGTCTGCTGTGCCATGTGGGTCACTCCCCTGGCAGGCGGCAGGGATCGAACTTGTGCTGCAGTGTCTGTGGTTTGCTTCATAGTCCTTTACTTAACCCACTGCACCACCAGGGAGGCCCTGAAGGGATTATTTTTTTTTAAAAAACATGAGAGGTCAAAGCAAGAAAAGATCCCGGGCCTCCCTGGTGACGCAAAGGGTTAAGCAACACACGATGATGCAAACTGCAGTCACTGCAGCCACTGCAGCACGAGTTCGATTCCTGCCCCTGGCTAGGGAGCTGACCCACATGGTGCAGCAGACCTCTCCTGCCTGGCCCGCTGCTCCCCTCAGCAGTGTGTTTCAGTTGATCTGCCTGTTCTGCTCCCCACTCTGTCTCTGGTGAATCCTCTCACCTTCGGCACCTCTGACCTGTACCCAGCTTGTATGCATAAATAAATAAAATCTTTAAAAAAAAAAAAAAGAAAAGAAAAGATCCCTTCCAATTGAGGAAGTAGGACAGGAAAGACTTCATGAAGGGAGCAGTTTTGAGACAAACCTGTAAAGATCTTGAACTGCCTCACCTGCTGTTCCCCTCAGCAGTGTGTGTCAGTTAGTCTGTCTGTTCTGTTCCCCACTCTGCCTCTGGAGAATCCTCTCATTCCCCCACACCTCTGGCCTGTATCCAGATCTGGTATGCATAAATAAATAAATATTTTTAAAAATAGAATAAAATAAATATCTTGAATTTCAGGGCCTCCCTGGTGGTGTAAGTGGTTAAGTTTCAGCACTGTGAAGCTATCTGCAGCCACTGCAGCATGAGTTTGATCCCCCCCAGGGAGGTGACCAACATGGCACAGCAGACCTCTCCTGCCTCTCAACAGTGTATTTCTGTTCATCTGCCTGTTCTGTTCCCCACACTGTCTCAGGTGAGTCCTCTCACCCTGTCATGCCTCTGGCCTGCACCCCAGCTCTTGTATGCATAAATAAACAAATCTTTTTTAAAAATCTTGAATTTCTACAAAGAATAAGGTCAAGGATGGAAGTCATTACAAAGAGAGACATCAATATGGACAGATGTGCAGCAAAAATTTAGGCTACATCTGGTTTCACTGCAATCTCTTGCAACACAGGTAAACAATAAAAACAATATTTAGAAACATGTACATTTCTTTATTAGACGACAATTATTAAATACTTGTTATGTGCCAGGCACAGGTACCAGTGGCAGGTGGTATCGTGGGAGGCCACGTCTGAGCAGAGTGTCCTAGCAGACATCGACACTGGAGCTCATGAATGGAAGGTGAGGCATTTGCATTTGATTCATCATGCTCTGGGGAGCTAGAGAAGGTTTCTGAGCAGGAAAATCAGTGCATACTCTTTTCTTTGTTGTTTTCATGATTATCTAAGTGCAACAAAGTTAGAGATTATTTGTCTTACTGTACTGGCCCCTGAAGGTTGTGCTCTTACCCAGAGAACTCTCCTTCTGTCCCTGTTTTTAAGCATAGTATGAAAGTCTAAAATCATTTTACAAATGATTCTCAAATGTCAGTGAGGGGCGTGGTGTTTCCCTACTCCTCAGAAATCTGAGGGGCAATCTCAGCAGATTGTTATTTGAAATGATATAATGCTTTTAGGGCCTCCCTGGTGGCACAGCGGGTTGAGCGCCACACTGTGAAGCATCTGAGGCACAGCAGCCAAGTTGGATCCCTGGCCAGGGAGAGGACCCACATGGCGCAGCAGACCTCTCCTGCCTCACCTGCTGATCCCCTCAGCAGTGTATTTCAGTAGATCTGCTTCTGCTGCACCCCACTCTGTCTCTGGTGAATCCTCTCACTCCCCATACCTCTGGCCTGTACCCCAGCTCTTGTATGCATAAGTAAATAAATCTTTTTTTAAAAATGACATAATGCTTTTAGAGGCTGAGATATTTCACAAGGAGAACATCTCACACACACACACACACACACACACAATTAAGATTTGGTCAGGAAAACAGGAGCCACTGAAAGTATTTCAAGGAATAGCTTCATTAAAAAACGAGGTTTACAAATTTGTTAGGAAGGTGAGGAAGCAAAGATCAGGAAAAGATGTCACTACTGTCCACAAAATCTGGAATTATAGGAGTTTCAGAAAACTGACTGATGATCTCAGGTTCCTGAAACTCCAAAAAAAGGCAATTTGCAGGGATAAAATCAAGAGTTATTGCAAAACCTCACAGTGTGTCATCTATCAAAGCTTATATGTGAGCTTGCTGCTACCACCGGAGCAATAACTTTCATTGCACAAGTGCCTCTTATTGGCAGAACTCTGATGCCCTGGAATTTTAAGAACATAATTTCTCAGGCTTCTGGCCCCGATAATGCAGGAGAAAATATAGATAGAACTAAGCATGAATGCTGTTTGGTAAAAAATATCCCCTTTGTGGTTTGAATCGTGTCACCCTAAAAAATATGCTTGAGTCCTAACGTCTGGAAACTGATTGTGATTTAACTTGGAAATACGATCATTGCAGATAAAATCAAGTTAAAATGAGGTCATACTGAATTTGAGTAGATCCTAATCCAATGAATAGTGTCCAAACAAGAAGGAAATTCACAGAGACGGGATAACTTCCAATGAAGATGAAGGCAAAGGTTAAAGTGATGCAGCTACATGCCAAGGAATGCCAGAAAACCACTGGAGGAGGCAAGGAAGGATCTTCTAGAACCTTTACAGAAAGCAGCGTCCTCTTGAAACCTGATTGCTTACTTACCATCTAGCCTCCAGAACTAGGAGACAATACATTTCTGCTGGTGTAAGCCAGCAGTTTGGGGAATGAGTTACAGCAGTCCTATGAAACATACCCACATGCAATGCAGACCCGGTGTGCCGCTATTACTCAGGAGTGTACTCGGGAGCTGAGTTGGGCGTGCAACGATTGGAAGATGAGCAACTCCGGTTTCGGATGGGATTCCCTTGGATTCCCTAGAAGACAGGTACCCTGAAGGATGAAAATGCACCTCTAAAACCACAGCACAGACTAGACGAGAGTACCCTACAGATAAACCTGGTGCTGTCAGGTTTGGAAAGCTGGTGACTTCTTGACAGCTGCTGAAGGGCTGTATCTTTCTGGCATAGATCGGCACGTCAGGTCTTTTCATTGATTTACTTGGTGTACAGAGATGCTGTTCTGAAAGTACCTAGAAAATCCATTTCTAAAATAGAAGTGCTCTCTTCTAAAAGCATATCTAGTTACCAATTCACGGTGATCTCGGATCAAAGTGGCTTTAGAAAGGGAGGAGGAGGCTGCCTCTACTTTTCCGTCTTTTCCTCAAGTCATGGATCACGTGTCCTTTTAGTCCGTTCCTCAGAAACTCCTACTGAGGACTCATCAACATAATATATGCTTCAAGTCTCCTCTTTTTCTTACCCGATTTCCCCAGAATTAAACAGAAAAATCCTGGGAGTGGGCAGGTTGGCAGAAGGAAGAGCAGAGGCTCGTTTAACTGTGTCACATGGGTGGAAGCATGAGGGAAGACGATGCCATGAACCTACAAATACTGTGAGGTTTTAAAACCTAGTTCTTAAGAAATTCATTTTCCTGGGCTGGTAGCAAAGATATAAGAAAATGCAGAGAACTGCATTTTCCCTGGGCAGTATTTCTCCAAGTGAGTCAACCATAGCAATTACAAAATGCAGGTGAGTAACAGCTACACTCTAGTCTTAGGAAATCTGGCTGATGCGCCTACTTTGACTATCAGGGGAAATTACTAAGAAATAGTATAGCACTTTGTGCGTTTGGCCCAGTCTGAAGTAGACTTGCCTAGAGGTCAGACTCTAACTGTGGACCCCTGAGGTGACTTGACTGTCACAAGCGCTGGATGATGCTGGTGGTTTCTTCTTTGTCTTCAGTGACAGAGACGTTTGCACACTTGCTAAGACCACCTCCCAAGTGAGACAGTTAGTCATGTTCAGAAGTGTTCTGTAGGCAGAAAACCTTACTCTTTTTTCTGGCTACATGAAACTTCATGTCAAAATACTATCAGAGGTGAGAATTCTGTTGCAGAATTTTCCAACTAAAACTTGGTGAGGCCAAGGATGTGCTTGTTTGCGATTCTGACCAGTCTCTGGGGGATTGGCAGGAAACGGCAGCTCAGCGTGTCCTCAGCACTGCCGTGTTCATCCTAGGCCACACGCCCAGAGGCTGTGGCTGGAGGGCTCATCTTTGTATGACATTTATCCAGGTTTAAGTCTTCAGTCCTTAACAACAAGCCAGGAAAACACAGCAGCAATAGGTAGGCGGTGACTCACACTGCAGGTTTTGCCCGGAGGTGATTTTGTTTCCCTCATCAGAATTCATTACCATCAGGAAGGTAGATTTTCTCATTAATAACCATGACAGTGACCAGCCCTCCTCATTTATCAACTTATTGCTCATCCAAAAATGTCAAGTGATCTAACATGATTATGTAGCTGTATGCAAGTGTCTCCCATCTCAACCCCCTTCCCGACTATCAAGGAGACACACTGGCTTTGCCTTTGCACAAAGCTGAATCATTAAAGAGACTTCACAGAACTATGGATCATATGGCTCCAAGAAATCGCAAGATGTTAGTCAGTCCATTCGCAGTCTCTAGACAGGAGTGCACGCAAGTCATTTAAAATAGTAGTCATGAGTCATATCTAATCCACCCCACAACTATGGGAACTATGTTTAAAATTATACATATAATAGCTCATACTCATATTTTTAATGCATATAACTACTGTATGAGGTATTATTACTCCTGGCTTATATGAAGGTAAATAAAGTTTGCAAGAGAGAAAATAACTCATCCAAATCAGTGGCACAGGCGCGATTTGAACACAGACATCGCTCCTGGCTCAGAGGACCCCTGTGATAATGTAGTCGACTGTACCACTATGGTTGTTCTTTTCACATGAACATACAGGGGAAGAAAAAGTCCTTTTTCCAACACCTGTTCAGTACCTGGGACCTGCAAATTACAATGACCATACATTATCAGACAAAAGGTTTATGCATATGAAGGATTTCAAAGAAAAATGAAGATCCTAAAAACCAGATATGGGCCCTCCCTGGTGGTACAAGGGGTTAAGTAGCAGCACTATGAGGCTATCCACAGCCACTGCAGCATGAGTTCTACCCCAGAGGTGACCCACATGGCTCAGCAGACCTCTCCTGCCTCGCCCGCTGCTCCCCTCAGCAGTGTATTTCAGTAGATCTGCCTGTTCTGCTCCCCACTCTGCCTCTGGTGAATCTTCTCACTCCCTGTACCTCTGGCCTGTACCCCAGTTCTTGTATGCATAAGTAAATAAAACTTTAAAAAAAACCAAAAACATAGACCTGAGAGTTTATACAGCTTTTTAGCAATAAATTGTAGAGATAGGTAAGACAAAGGAAAAACGGGATTTGAGCTAGAGGTGGAAAATTATATAAGTGACCAGTAAATAATAAGTGACCAGAATTATATAAGTGACCAGAAACTAATAGAAAATAAAAGTTATTTTAGTAAGATTTGTGTGCAGAAGCACATGGGTCTTCACAGACTTTCTGTCTTCTTCATGGCCGTAAAACTTTCCCAGGAGAATGGATTTAAGAGTCCTTATTTTCAGGAGTTCCTGCTTTCCAACAGATATGGGAAGATCTGAGGCTTCTTTCTGCCTCTATTGCTTCCCATTTGCCTTCAGTTCAAAATAATCACACCAGAGTGACATATTGAGGGGAAATAGATTCTGCTCCTCTTCAAATGCCCTCTTCTTTTAATACAATGCAGCAAGTATCTTGAGTGTCTGCAAGATACACATTTTTTTCTTTATTTTGTCAATCAACTGGATGCTACAAACTATCTAATGGCTTATTAGTTAGTGCCTTCCAACTCATTCTATGAGGATGTTCTCCAATTTAATTTTCATGCTTCCCATTGCAAGCCAGCCCACAGTCTTTCATTTTGTCCGGAGGGAAAACAGTATCTGCTTCCTCTTGTTTGGTTTATTTATTTTTTGTTTGTTTACATGGTTAAAGATTGCTGGCTGTGTGTGTATGTGTGTGTGTGTGTGTGAGAGAGAGAGAGAGAGAGAGAGAGAGAGAGAGAGAGAGAGAGAGAGAGAGAGAGAGATTTAACTAAAGAAAGGAAGATGATTTTCCATCAGCAATTTGGAAGAGTTCTGTCCTTAACCAATACCTGCTTTTTCACATATTGAGATTGTTTCACTTACATTGTTAATCATCACAGTCAAAATAGAAGATTTGGGGTGACAGCGATGCTACCACCACTACCCTCGTACATTCTCTTTGAAGATTCACGAAGGGCCAACAACATTCTTGACTTATGAAAAAAGTTTATAGTCCTCAAGGTCTGCAGTGTATAGCCCAAAGTGATCAAAGTGAAAAAGTTAACATAACATCCAAGTTTGAGTAATGAAGACTTAAGAGAACCTCAGAGAAACCATTTATCTCTAAAATAGTCTTACAGGAATCAGAATTAATTTTATCAGAAGCAGCAGCAAATCTTTGAGGATAGCTGCATTATTTCAAATTAGCGTGCATCTCTGAACTTCTACATTTTAAAGTTAGAGACATTTAAAAGGAAGAAAGATAGCCCTTAATGACTCTGACTTTTAAAAATCATTTAAATTATTTAATTACCTATTTCCACAGAAGCCTCTAGAGGGCTATCTTAAATACTTATGATGTCTAACAGTTCTGTGCTATTTGCAATAAATATACTCCACATCAAGTACCAGTACCAGTTCCAATTCTCCTACAAAGTGCTAACATGTCATGGAAGGTTTCACAGATCAAGAACTTGCTCATTTCAATCATCCAAACGTAAGCGAGCATGAGGTTCTTCAAGTGTCAGGATACTAACAGTGATTGTTTGGAACACATGGAAGCAAAAAGCCAGTGACTCTATGTAGCCAAGAGATCAATGCTATTGGTCAATTTCTGTCTTTAGGGAGCCAGATGAACTAAGTTGTACTCAGCCAGGTTTTAAAAGATTTTTTACTGCCATCAAAGTCCATGGCCACAGTGTACTATGATATTTATTCTGAAATTGGCTGAACATCATTATTATCTGGGGGATACAAATACATCCCAACTTGTAAACTCAAGAGTTTGCATTTTTTTCTATTCCGCCAATAATGTTGAAGATGGACCAGGTTTGGGAACCACTGGCCTGTGGTGCATTGAACTGGTCAGTCTCTAAGCAGAATAGAGACCCAGGCCAAGGGGGGGCACAGCGATAAGTGAGGTGGTCTCATGGGATAGGGAATTGCTGAAAAAGGCAAAAGAGTGTAGGAGATAGGCAGGTGGAAGAAAGAGGAAGCTGAAAGGGAAGGGAGAAAGCCAGCTTTGGCCCAGGTGCAGGCTCAGTGGATGGGGGGATGCAATGAAACTATTCAGGGTTCATTTGCCAAAAAGTTAGATCTTGTTCTGCAAATAGGTAGGTGGTCAGAAAATGTTTTTCTCAAAAGGACTTGCTTCATGGTTTCCACATTTCTCACTTATCCCCCTCCCTCCTGCTTGCTTTCCACAGCCCCCTCCAGCTTATTTTACAGAGGCAGCAGAGCTGATCAGAGAACTTATTGCAACGGGAATTAACAGAACTTTTTGTAAAGGGACTTCAGAGCGCAAATGCAATCAAGAGGCTGACCGAGGTTGAATCTATGACGCCTGGATCCTCCAAATCCCCCTCGGATACATGTTAACCCCCACCCCAGAAGACAAACATGCAACCCATGAAGAGACATGAACAGTCAGGCACAACGTGATCTTTCTGTTCATCTCTTTTTGACTAACTTGACTTCCTCTGGACTTCACCCACCCTTCCAAATACTGAGGCCCATAACAGGTGGAGGAGATAGATTTCGACTAAATTTCTTTCTCCTTGCTGCCAACCTTGCAACACAGCTCTTTCCCTGCAGCAAAATCTGGCGTGTACAGCATCTGGCTGTGTGCATCAAGCTCACTATGTTCTTGGCTTCGACATGTCCACAGAAACGAAACCCACGTCTGGTTGGAGAACGAGAAGTTTACTGTCTGAAGATAAAGGAGTCACAGACTGCTAACCCCTTTGCAGACTGTCTCCTCAGGTTCCCACTAGAAGACCCGTTAAGAAGGGAAGGTGCAGAGAGGGGACAAAGGCGCTCTCCGTGGTTGGTGACTAGACACTGGAGTCCCGGCAGTGCTGCTCACTCACCTCGTCTGGGCATGCTCAGACAAGGATTGTGACTCCACATACATTACATGTTCAGAAATGGTGGCTCACCTCCTCCCCTAGACAGGGATTTTAATGCTAAGTGAAATTCGTGTGAATTGGGTGTTAGGAGCTCAGTCACAGGGCATGCTTGTTTTTGTTCAAATTGATTAGAGGTGGCTGGAATCTGGTAATCTAGACAGAACAAAATATATGGTTACGAAAATATTTTGCCCCTGCAAAAATCCAGTAGGGCTGGCTTAGTTAGGGACTTGAGCTCCTCTGAGTAAACCAAGTGAGGACTGATCTGCTGGGGAGATGTTAACATAAATTAGTCAAGTAGCACAGGTCCCAATAAATCCTAAATGCTCTGCAGTTTGTTAACAGCCAGAGGCCTTAACCCGTTGTTTTCCAGGGTCCTGAAGCCCTAGAATTCTGTCTCAGCCATTTGTTCCGAGTTTTCTGAGGCCTTGGTCTTGTTACAGGGCAGGGAGAGGAGCACCCAGAACCCCCAAGCCTGCCCTCTCTGAATGGGTTCTGCCATCCGCCGCATCAAGACAAACATATAAGGCCTTTAATGGAAAGGAACTTTAATACAACTAGGGTACAATACAGAAAGGACAAAGAATATAGTTACTAAGTTAAGCATCCAAAGTTACCCATCTCCTTTAGGGTAAAAGTCCAGCTAAATAAGATTGGCCCAAAGCAAGGCCCCAAAGCCTGCCACACGTCCAAAGAACCCTTCAGTAGAGACCCATAGAAAAGGGTCAGAAAGAGTCAGACAAATCTGGGAGGAAAAGAGCAAAATCAAAATCAAGATGAAAGCTGCCATGGTTAGCCTCCCCACGGGTCTCTCACCCACATCTGTTCCAACCAGTCTAAGACCAAAAAGCAAGCACAGTTTCTTCACATGTCCCCCTGCTCCACGTGCCCCATCCAGGTCTCCTTGCTGTTCTCCATCTTCCTTTCTTCTCTCCTCTCTTCTCTGCAGAAATCTTCTTATCCTCAGCTCCACCCACTTAGGGCGGAACCAGGATTTTGGGAACTTCCCCTTTTCCTGGGACCACCCTGTTACAGTCTGACATGGAACACATGGAAGCAAAAACACAGTGATTCTATGTAGCCAAGAGATCAATGCTATTGGTCAGTTTCTGTCTTTAGGGAGCCAGATGAACTAAGTTGTACTCAGCCAGGTTTTAAAAGATTTTTCACTGCCATCAAAGGAAGACCATGGCCACAGTGTACTATGTTATTTATTCTGAAATTAGCTGAGCATCACTATTCAGTCAATCCACCTACCTGGATTCATAGCCTGTGGCAGGTGCAGTGCTGGAGCAGAGGGCACTCTCTGGAGTCAGAGGGCAGGCTCGAGAATCTGGTCCCTGCCACCTGCAAACTGGGACCTTAGGCAAGTTGTACAACCTCTTTGGGTCTCAGTTTCCTCATTGTTAAAACGGGGATAATAGAGTAACTACCTTGTGGGGTACTGAAAAGATTAAAAGAACATCAAGCCTTTAGCACAATGCCTGACTCCTAGTGTTCCGAAGCTACTGTTCTCCCCGCCGTGACCAAGGCTGCTAGTCGTTATATTAAGGGTAGATATATTATACATAAACTAGATGTAAAGATGAACTAACACCTGATGATGGCCAAATCTGTGGCTGGACCTCACAAACACCCACATTAACCCACCGAGCCACCCAGTCAATAGGGAAAACAGGTAGATCAAAGTATGAAAATTGAAGTGATCTAAAGGAATTTGGTCCAATTTCTCAGTAAGTTCTTCAAAGTGTCTATTGTCTAGAGTGAAGGATTCCAATAATACGAGTTGAGGAAGAACTGAAGCTGCTCATGATTGACAAGGGCCTGTTCTAGGGCCCGAGCAGGAGGCCTTGATGGAGTCAGGTCCCTGAACCTTGCTTTGCCCCCCCCACCCCCATAACAGAGCATCATCATACCTTCTGCAGAGAGCAGTGAGAGTTAAAGAACATAGTAGTAGCAGACAGCAAAACAGTGAGCAACATGAGGTCATTATTACATTTTCTTCCCAGTACTATTTTACCCACACAGCTATCCTGGGATTCCTAAAACATGAATTTAAGTCACCAGTAGGTAGACACGTATGTTCAGTGCTTAGTAGCCAGGAAAGCTTTGTTTTATTTATTTTTGTGTATGAGGATTTTATCTATGCTCTATGTGTTTTGCTCTGCTTTGTTCTTGAGAAGATGAGGGAAGGAGGAAGGGAGACAGGACCATGAAATTTACAGAGAGCAAATAGGTTTTTCCTGAGAAAGAGATAATGACCCGGAAAGCAGCAAGACAAATGCCCAGATTCCATTTCAGCTTCATGCCTCTTGGGGTGTAGTCCTCAGGGAGGACCTTAGGCTTTGGGCCAACCTGAGCAAAGAGCCAGACTCCTCAGCACTATTTATAGTGCTGGGCTGTTGGGCAGATCTTTTCCGAAGTGGATATTCCCAGCTCTTTCTAATTCAAAACAGCTCTCGATAGCCCTGGGCCATAACAGTGTGTGTTTAAGTGCTTTTACATATCAATATCCTGGGTCTCACAGGACACATAGATTAAAACAATATTAGTCATCCTGGTTTACTTCATCCAATAAAATAAATTGGTAGTAGCCATGCATTGTTCTCTTTTGTATTATAGGGGGAAAATTTAGTTTCTTGTGTCACTGATTTAGGTTATTCTACCCGTTGCAAAGAGAGTATCAAAGCACTTGTCTTAAGCATGTATTAAGATCCTTCTTTCCTCATAATAAGGATTATGAGATTACAGTGTGTCCTCTCTTCAATTTAGATGGCATTATGAATTATGAATACATCGTCCATTCTGAGGCCAACTAGTCACTGATATTGAACAATGTGATGAAATACTGCGGCCAGTTTAAATTGTTTTCCAGACTATTGATAAAATAGCACCAACTTGTCAACCCAGTCCCTGATAAGGAGTGTGCCTTTATTTGATGAGAAAGTATGAGTTTGGTAATTATCACAAAAATGAAGTCTTATCATAGAAAACAAATGGAAGTGAAGAGTCAATGGAATCAAGAATGAAAAGACCTGAAGTCCTATTTCTTAGAGTTTATCCTGCATTAGAATAAATTAAAGGTGGGGTGGGGAGGGTAGTTGTTCTTCATTTTTCCCTTCTGGTTACATAATATTAAAATATCTGTATTCACATCAGTGTTGGTGGGTAACTAACCAGTCAGTTGATTCCAAAATGAATTTCTTAAAAGAAAACAAATTATTATATTGAAAAATAGCTTTTCAAAAGAGTGGCCTGCTACTATCTCATGGGACTTTAAATGGTTTCTTTGTTATATTATAAGACACACTGCAAATCACTGGATATTCTACTACAAAAATATAATCTTCATCTCATTTTACTTTTTTATAGTTTCATATTTCTATGCAAGTATTAAGTTATACTACATACTTTCATTAGTTCTGTTTTTCTAAAACTTCTATGTAAACTCAAGACCTAGAACCTGAAACTAGAGGATGGCTAAGTCATAGATATTTAAATTTAAAAGTGAAATTCCTTCATTTTTTTCCCCTCATACTTTTGTCTCTCCAGTTTCAAAATTGATATGCAGAAATTTTGGAAAACATAAGAAATAAGAAAAAATTACTCATAATCCCTCATCCAGAGATACATATTTTTAAAATTACATCCTTCTAGTTTTTTTTTCTTTACATCATATGTGCACATGTATTTTACAAAACTGATGGTGCACTATATATTTTATTTCATATTTTGTTATTTAACAGATCATTGTAAACACTTTCCTGATGTGGTAAATTTTATTTTTAATGGCTGTGTAGTACTCTACCACATTACATTTGTGTAATGTAATGTATCAGATACATTACACTTGTTTATTAGGTTGTTTCACAATTATAAAAATTCTATGAGGAACATTTTTTGCATATATATTTGACCTTAACTGCTATTTTTCTTAGGATGGGCTGCATAAGGCACACTTTTAAAGTTTGCTTACTTTTAGTCATACTTAGGTATCCATTCAGTCTTTGTATCAAAATTGCCTCTAGAAATGATGTAGTAATATATAAAATTCCAACATCTTAAGTGCTAACTTCCACTAAAGGGGAAGATTTCACTCATCATTCAAGTCAAGTGCATATAATCATAATATGAATTTATTGGGGGGAAATACATTGCAACAATATAAGCTTGCAATTCGATTAGTAGCGAAAAGAAGGTTTCATCCTCCTAGCAAGACTTAGGAGTCTGGCTGCACAAAGCAGGCAGGATCTGATCTGGAGAATTCTTGGCAGCTATGGTTCTACAGGACAGTGAGGGCCATTTTCAAAGTCCCCAGAGGCTTTCACCAAAACCCAGAGAAGGCTTCAGGACTACAGATGTGGAGTCCATAAACTTCTCAAATTGGCTTAAACTTGGTGCTTATATTTATATCATTTTTCAAAAGCATATTATCAGGACCACCATTAATTTTAATTAAGTGAGGCCTCTCTTCACAATCAAATTCTAAGTGTCTTTGCCTTTTGGGTGTCTGTTTATCAGTCTCTTCTAAACAAGAGGTTGCCTTTTAATTGATAACTTAAGTCCATCTATCTCAATCATTCCAACTTCTCAAATTAGTCAGGGTCATTACAATGTCAATTCATAAAACCGCTGGACCAGTCGGGGTGACCACGACACCAATACAAGCAGTTCACCCTTCCCCAACTATGTCTAGAGGTGCCTGTTTTGCCCATGTACTTTCTACCACTGGATATTCTACTACAAAAATATAATCTTCATCTAATTTTACTTTTTTATAATTTCATATTTTTATGCTTAATGTTTAATCAGTTAAGAGAGTTTTTTTGGAATAAGTCGTGAGTTAGGGAAGCTAATTGATAGTTTCCCAGGTGATTATCCAGTTGTTGAGATAATCATTTATGGGATAATTACCTTTTCCTCTCTGATTTGAAACAAAAAATTCATTACATACTAACTTTATAGATGTAAGATCTACTTGTAGACTTTTAAAGTTTTCCTACTTTCTTCCTTTTTGTTTATTTATTTACCAGTAAAAGTATAAAAATATTTTACTTTATAAAAGTGTTTTGACATCTGGTGGTAATACTCTGTTATTCTTATTTTAACATTCGTTAATGATATTTTCATTGTTTATTTCCCCAGCATCACTTTTAATTTAAAAAAAAGTTTGGATTTTGACTAAAATTATATAGTTAATTTATAAATTAATTGGGGAGAACTGATATTTCAACCATAGTGAGACTTACCAACCAGAAACATAGTCCCCCATTTTTTGACAGCCTTTAGAATTTTGCAGTTTCCTTTATATAAGTGCTTTGACTTGTAAAATTTTCTGCTTCTAATTATTTTGTAATTTGAATGGTTATTATGAATGCTAGGAAACTATTAATCTAAGCCATTTCACCATATTATTTTATTAATTCTGAAGTTTTCATTGGTATTGAGTTTTTCCAGGTGGTCAGTTAGTTATATAATCCATAAGTAATTATTTTTCCTCTTTTTCCCAATATTTGATCCCATTTATTTTTTATGTTTAATTGTTTTTTCTCACTTCCAGACTCTAAATAATAATTGATAGCATTCTTGTGAGTTTTTCTTTAGTAAGAATGACAATGCTACATTCTTTGAGAACTTATGGTATGCGTGACACTATTCAAAGGAATTTAGATGTTAACACAATGAGTTCAACTAACTGTCCTTCAAGGCAGATACTGTTACTATCATCATCATCATCATTTTGCCTAGGGAGACAGAGAAACTGAGTAATTTGCCCAAAGTCTTATAGTAAGTACCTGGCAGAACCAAAATTCAAACGCAGACATTCTGATGGAAGTGTGCTATGCCCTTCAGCATGCCATAGCATAGTGATCAGCAGGCTCTCTCCTGACAATGATGGGGATTGAATACAGATTTAAGAGTTCTACCGGCTTCAGTGGTCTCTCTAGTGTCTTGTACTGCCAACACCAGTCTAAAGAGGACAGCCACGCTGGGCTCCCTGGTACCAGTAGAGACAATGAGATTCTAGGAAAGCAGAGGCCAGGCAGTAGCACTTAACCTTCAGAAGCAAGAGTGGGCCATCGTTATCATTATGGACCATAAGTTCACAGTGGTAGTCTCAGCTGACATTTTGTGTCTTAGGACCAAATATATGGCCAACCAACAGGTATAATGCTTGATCAATATGAGCATAAGGGCAGAAAATTGATGTTTATTACCCCAGTGGAAAGTTACGATGACTCACCCAGTCCCCAGACCTGAGTGAGTTCTCAGATCTAGAACCTATTTACTGAGGAAATGATGGGCCCTTGTGGAGAACCCTGCAATGCCACGGCAGGTGTCCACCTGAACTTCCCAAAGCCACAGAGCCATTTACCTGAGTAATTATCATAACATCCATATGATATATCATGGACTATTGGACACAGTTGTTGACACTAACACTTAGGAACTCAAATTCCCCTCATCAGGGCCCTCATGTTATAGAGGGAGCATTGGTGACCAGATGGTAAGTGAAGTCTGAACCCACATCTGTCTTATTATAGGTCCTATGTGTTTGAACACATTCCCTGTGGATATTTCCCTAGTTCTTAACGACATAACCTGGAACATGTGCACTGATAGAATCTCGTATTGGTTGCCTGACATCTGGAATAAGAGCATTATGCTAGTTATTAAGCTACTGTCCCTCAATTTCAACCCCACCCTACTTCTATATTCTACTCTGTGGGGCTTGGACTGGGGCTCTGTAAACCATATTTCTGCTTTCCAGCTGGCTTTATATTCAATTCTGCCAGTAGAGGAAGTATTAGTGGGATAAGGAGGTCTCCCTACTTCACGATCCTGGCAACATGACCTTCATCTCATTCCTCACTCTGGCATTGGCAGTTTGTTACAATCACAGCAATGGAATTGAGTTTGCAGTTTTTTCCAGCAGCTGTGGGCTTGCCCCAGAGTGGCCCTCAGAAACCCCAGCACCAGCTGGCAGGGCCTCCCCCTCAGAGGACCATAGCCCCACGGGCCCCAGCCCTGAGCAAAAGATCAGCAGGGGTCCTTTTCAGCTTTGGGGCTTCCAGTACCTACTCAAGCTTCCAAACATGAATAATCCAACTTCTTCCCCTGCTCCCCCAGCCAAAAGAATGGTAGGTAGCTGCCATCTGCCGTTTCTGAGGTAACTTAGTGTTCTTTCTTTGTCTTTCCAGTTGTTTTTTTTTTTTTAAGATTTTATTTATTTATGCCTATAAGAGCTGGGGTATAGGCCAGAGTCCAGGGCGGTGAGCGCATTCACCAGAGACAGAGTGGGGAGCATAACAGGCAGACTGACCAAAATACACTGCTGAGGGGAGCAGCAGGCAAGGCAGGAGCCATCTGCTATGCCATGTGGGTCCCTTCCCTGGCTGGCAGCAGGGATCGAACTCGTGCTGCAGTGACTGTGGTTTGCTTCATAGTGGGTTGCTTAACCCACTGTACCACCAGAGAGGTCCTGTCTTTCCAGTTTTTTAATAACAACTTTAGTTCATTACATTAAATTCCCTCTA
Source organism: Galemys pyrenaicus (assembly GCA_019455555.1). Taxonomy (NCBI): domain Eukaryota; kingdom Metazoa; phylum Chordata; class Mammalia; order Eulipotyphla; family Talpidae; genus Galemys; species Galemys pyrenaicus. Next base: position 13,665,735 of record JAGFMF010011381.1, read on the forward strand.
TACAAATAATATGTGTGGTATTCTTCTCCTGGCTGGCCCCTGGCTGATACATTATAGGAAAAGCCAGTGAGAAACCTTAAATTTGCCTCCAACTACCACTGACAAGACAATCAGAGGTTATCATAGGTCCTTCGTAGTCGAATAGCAGAGACCAGGGTTACCATCAAAGGCTTGAAAGAGGCTGGAGTAAATGTCCTCCTCACATTCCCATTCACTAATCTATGCCCTAGAAAAGCCAGTTGGATCATGCTACCACCAATGGTGGACTAACAAGTTTAACCAAGCACTAACCACAACCCCAGCTGCTATCCAGACTTAGCAGTCTTGCTTACTACCACCATTCAACATGGCTTCTGGCCACGTTGTCCAACGATACAACTATCAAGTCCAACTATCAAGTGCTTTGCCGACATAGCACTTGGTAGGCAGCTACGGAATTGGAAAACATGTTCCTTTCAACCCCCACCAAAAAGGAGGATCAAGGCAGTTCACTCACTTGGAACAGAAATATACATTCACTGCCATGCAATGACATCAGGGTGATGTTAACCTCTCTGCTCTAAGTTAAACACAATAGAGTTTAACAGGATCTTGATCGTCAGATCTTCTGTGGATGGTCTCAGGGTTTTGCTGCACTGGTGACACCACTGAAGCATGGTAAGTTCACCAGAGCAGGATCAGACATTTGTGGATCAGGGACAGGCCGACAACCATCAAGGGCTTTGCCTAGATCTGTAAAGTTGTCAGGGGTTCAGTGGTCTAGGATCTGCCATGTCATTCCAAGGCAAGAACAAACCAGAGTGCTTTTTACCTCCTGCCACTGAGAAAGTGGTATACTGCTTGGTAGACCATTTGAGTTCGCATGCATCACACTTGAACACCACTCAAACCCATTTATTAGAGAGTCGGAAGCCTGCTAGCTTAGGAGATAGGAGTTAAATTCTGTCACCCAAAACTGATATGTTGAAGTCCTACCTCAGGAGGTGACATATTTAGAGGTAGCGCCGTTATCGAAGAGATTAGTTAAAATGAGGTTGTTAGGGAGTCCCTAATGATGATAAGGATTAATGCCCTTATAACTAGAGGAAATATGGACCAAGAGACACCAGGGAGGAAAGACAATGCAAGGGCTCTTGAGAAGGTGGCTACCACAGCCAAAGAGAGCGGCCTCAGCAGAAACCAGCCCTGACAGTGTCTTGATCACAGACTGCCCTCCAGACTGTGGGACGATACACTCTGTTGCTTAAGTCTCTCAGTCCATGGTATGTGGTCACAGAAGCCCCAGCAGATGAATACAGTGGGCTGGAGCAAGAGAACGATCTACACAGGTCCAGCTGGGGTGCAGACAGTGCTAGTGCTTAGGCTCTGTATCCCAGAAGATACCAATTGCCAGACTCTGTAAAATCCTGCATAATGCAGACTCTCAGATGACTAGAAAGCCATGCATCTGCAGCACATGGGAAAGAAGCTCAGAGAGCAGTTCGTGAATGTTTCTGGGCCCACTGGGTGTCATGAGCTCCTATGCACGGTCCGTGAAACGACCGTGCAGCCAGCACTGCATTTTATAGGTTGGGTATTTTCAGGCCAGTTGGATCCTAAGAGCTACACAGAAAAAATGTATTATACCTGGGACTTAGAAGTCTCATAAAGGCCTAGTTTATTCTACCAGGCAAGGAAATTAAACCTACAGAAATGTTGGCCAACAAAGAAGGGAAATCTACAGAGGATGGAAGCAACGGGAGATGATGGATAACATCTTGGGACAAACCATACAGCACTGGGTACTGCACTGGAAAGTCCAGCCCTCATTAACATAGTTTTCTCAAATGATTTCTAAGAAAATTATTCATGAGTTTGGAGAGAGAGCGAAAGAGAGAAAGAGAACGTGGTGAGTCTATAATTCAAAATGGCCTTAAGTCATAATTATTTCTCTAGTGACCTAAACTGGTCATTTAATACTGCTTGGAACATTTTGAGATGAATTAAAAAACAATTTCATTTTGTAGTCAGCATTCCCAACTATTTCATTCTGCAAGTGACAAGTTAATGGCCAAACAATCACAGTGCTGTGATAAATTATGGAAGTATAGGGGTTATTTTCCTTTTGGGCTGGGTCATGATTTGAGTGATTTTTCATTGGTTAAGTTCCATTATTATCTGGGTGACACCACTTGTAATAATAACCTTGCTTTGTTCCCCCATCTTGTCATATTTATCTTTCCTGGCCTGCTCACATTCATACTCTGACCCTAGGTACCAGTAACGAACTTGCCCTGACTTTTGCAGTGATTAAATCCACGGGGGCTAATAAGCTACCAAACCACACCGACTCTCATTAGCTATTTCCAACAGCTGTAGAGGAGACATGATTCTGCGTGCTCTCCCCATCATAAAAATTGAAAAAGCAAGTGAGTGTAAACTGGAAAGGAAAAAATCAAAAGGAAAACACCTTGGAAAAATCCAAGAAGCTTCTCAACTAAATTAAAGTCCCATTTTAGCACTCCCAGTGTTATGTTGAATATTCACCCTGTGGAAAATGAGATTGGTTTAAACAGTCAAGCATATATTCAGTGTGATGCACCCAAAAGGTGCCAGAAGCTGAAGACAACCATGAGACCATATAAATGAGGAGGGCTAGAAAATAAGATGTAGTCACATGTTAATACAAGATATTGAGGTCTCTAATCTTCCTAAATCCTTCCTTTAAAATTATCTGGGAATATACTTTGAAAACGTACTATAATAGCATCTTTTTATTCAGCTATGAAAATCTAATATAACTGTGTTTATTTAACTTCAGTGTGCATTAAGATTACCTAGAGAGGTAATCTCAAACCTCAGATGGTCTGGGATAGAATCTGAGAATCTATATTTTAGACAAACATAGGTCAAGGGTATGCTGAATTCTGCTTTTAAAAACTTCAATGAATAGGGGCCTCCCTGGCGACGCAATGGGTTAAGCAACACACTATGAAGCAAACCGCAGCAACTGCGGCACAAGTTCAATCCCTGCTGCCGGCCAGGGAGGGGACCCACATGGCCCAATAGACCTTGCCTGTCTTGCCCACTGCTCCTCTCAGCAGTGTGTTTCAATAAATCTGCCTGTTCTGTTCCCCATTCTGTCTCTGATGGATCCTCGTACCACCCCCTTCCCACACCTCTGTACCCCAGTTCTTGTATGCATAAATAAATAAATCTTTATATTAAAAAGAAATCTCCAGGCCTCCCTGGGTGCAGCAGGTTGAGTGCAGCACTGTGAAGCATCCGCTGCACAACAGCACGAATTTGATCCCCGACTAGGGAGGGGACCCACATGGCACAGCAGACCTCTCCTGCCTCACCCGCTGCTCCCCTCAGCAGTGCATTTCAGTTGATCTGCCTGTTCTGCTCCCCACTCTGTCTCTGGTGAATCCTCTCACCTCTTGTGACTCTGGCCTGTACCCCAGCTCTTGTGTGTATAAATAAATAAATTTTTAAAAATAAATGAAGTTACTTATAAAAAAAAAACTCCAATGAATAAATATCGAAACAGAATTGTGGTAAAACCCAGGCTTCACCATGATTTCATCACCAAAGTGGAACAGTTAGGCAAACAGAGCATCTGAGACACCAGAATGAGACAGATTAATTCAATTCATAAATTCTATGGCTATTGGAATTTTTACTATGTTTTTCAACTGGATCTTTCAAATCAAATGGCTTTCAATATAAAATTTATCCCCAAAACTAAGAAAGCAAACTTTTTCACTGATTCCCTAATTTGCCTAGAACTCTTCTATTATTACAGAAAAGTGATTAAGTAGAGGAAGACATGGTCCCATGATCCTTTTCCTCAAGGAAATGAGATTACATTATTCTTGTGAAATCAGAAGAGAACAATCAAATTCTAAATTGGTCCCTGACCTTAAGAAAAAGATCCATGCAGGTTACAGGGCCAGAAGTCTTCATGGGAAGAGGTGAAAAAATTGTGTTGTATTGAATTGGGAAAAGAAGGGAGAACAGGAGCAATTACGCAGTATCTGCAATGGTATGCATGTCAGCAATCTCCGCCTAATGCATCAGATTCTACCAACTGACTGACTGAGTTTATATGTGGGCCTCAGGCCTCACTTAGGTTTGGAAGTATAGAACTCTAGAGTTTCCGGGGAAGAACAACAAGAAGGTGGTTGCTATGAGGATTAAGTTGGGACAGCCTGAGTGCCAAGCCTGAGTCGGCCATGGCCTGATGCGCTGTGGGCACCACACATTTAACCTGTCTGTGACCTGGAGTCCTCCTCTCTGTTCTTCCTCCAAGAAGGGGCCAGTGCTTTCCTTTTAAGGAATGCCTTGAGTTCTGAGTCAAAGACAGAGGTGCCTGCAAAGGAAGTTTGAGAATATACAAAAACAAAAATAAATAGTGAGGATGTGGACCAAAAAAGAAAATTCTAGTTCTTCTCTCCTGGAAAATGTTTCTTCAGTGTGGCAGGGCCACCTCAGAGGCTGCTGAAGACAATGGCTTCTGCCTTACTATGAAGAGCCCTGTAGAGAAAAGCAAAGAAAATGGCCGAATCCACAGTTGAAGCAGCACTTGTGGTGTTGACATGTTCACCAGCTGCTTGAAGAAGAAGCAGGAGAAAACAGCCTGACTACACCCTCATGTCTATAAAGTTTACGTTGGGGTTGAAAGATTCAAGTGACCTTTGGCTCTTACATCTTCCCAAACACATATAACTCATTAAACTACATTAAATCTGTAAGACCAAGGAACTATTAGTTACAGACAGTGTTTCTCCTTCATTGGTTAGCTAAGTCTGTTAAAAACCAACCTCCTTTAGTTAACTGAAAAGCTAGACATTTACTAGCTCTCTTATTTCTTTTGTTAATTAAAAAATAATGATCTTGACCTTCCAGATCAAGAATAATGATCTGGACCTGGTGGCGCAAGGGTTAAGTCTCAGCACTATGAAGCTATTGGCAGCCACTGTAACATGAGTTCAATCCCTGGTCAGGGAGGGGACCCACATGGTGCAACAGACCTCTCCTGCCTCACCCGCTGCTCCCCTCAGCAGTGTATTTCTGTTGATCTGCCTGTTCTGCTCCTCACTCTGTCTCTGGTGAATCCTCTCACCCCCACACCTTTGGTCTGCACACCAGCTCTTGTAGGCATAAATAAAATAAATCTTTTAAAAAAAAAAAAACAACCAATGATCTATTCTTCCTGAACATGTAACTTAACTATATAACCAAGGATGAAAGCTCCAAAGGGAATTTAATGGTGGAGATGTCACTGAGAGAACATAGTGTTGGTCTCCTGAGTCTATGTTCCTTAGTTTGGCTCTAAATAACCTCTTTAATAAGTTTCCCTTTTAACTTTGAATTTGCTTCACAGCAGTGATTATGTCGGTGGGCAAGGAAAGGCCATGGAAGAACACAGTGAGAAGGTGGTTGTTTATAAGCCAGGAGGAGAACCCACGTCAGACACCAACCTGGAAGGCACCTTGATCTCAGACTTGATGCTTCCCAAACTGAGAAAATTACTGTCTGTCTTTAAGTCACCTAGTTTGTAGTATTTTGACATAGTGACCCTAAGACAATTCTAAACTGGAAAAACTACAAAATATACATTTCTATCTTGTGATTGTATTTCTCCCAAGTTTTTGTTTTGATGAAAGGGAATGGAATTGTTCGAGATCCATTTAGTTTTCAGAAGCAATCATGCTGTTTCTAAACTAGTGAGAAAGTAAGGTGAGCAGGATTTCTAACTATTACACTGTCTGATGCTGTAGTTTCAATTATTAAAATGTCCTTAATTAGTTTACCATAACTCTACAGAAGTGAAATCTTTCAGCAGGAGCAATTAAGGTATTTGTCACATCTAGTCAGAGCTAAAAAAATTCAGCCATCTACATGGAATTAAGTAGATGTGTCTGAAACAAATATATTCTCATTTCTTTTCTTCTCTCTCTCTCGCGCTCTTTTTTTTTTTTTTTTGGTATTAAAGCAAGACCTCGCAGTAGAATTTTTAGTTCCCCAAACTCCAGGATTGAATGGAATCAGCAGTGAGCAGTCAGGAACTGGCAATGAGGTATTTGAACTTCCAGAAGTCCTAGTTATAGAAAGAGTGAGCACCATAGAGCCAGAAAAGTAGTGGGAGGTAATTATTAGCAAATAAATAGATTTGCTGTATTGGTTGGAGTTGGCTAGATTCTGCTCAGTAACAAAAATCTCAGTGAATTAACCAAGTTTTATTTTGCACTCTCAAAACATTCTCTGTCATGTCAATCTCCATTACAACTCTCTTCAAGGAACAATTTGGGGTTCCAAGCAGATGGAATTCCCACTATCTTGTAACAGCACCATCTATAACATGAGCCCTCCAGAGTCACTATGGTGGAGAAGGAGAAGCTGGCAGCTCATAAAGGAGTTTTTCACTGCTGGGGCCAGGAAGTGACATGTCATATTTCATTGGCCAGAAGTAGTCACAAGGCCCCTCTTCACTTCATGGGGATTGGCAAGTATAATTTCCCATGTGCTCAGTAGGAGGCACTTCCTTCTTCCTCATACTTCCTGCCTTAACCTAAATCTTTGCGGCCATGGGGAAGAGGTTAACCTAACCCAGTTAGCAGTGTGGGCAATGGTGCAGGATTGACTTGCTCACGTGGGTGAAAGTCCAACAGAAAGAACTAGGAGCATGACCGGACACTGCACAAGGTAGTTATACAAAGACCAGAGCAGAACTTAGAGACAGGAAAAGAAAGTGTGGGGTCTGAATCATGGTTTTGAACGCAGTGACTCTGCTCACAAGTAAATGTAGCCTAATGAATCCCAGACACTGAGCAATCAGACTGGCAAATAGGAAATATCTAAAGGAAGAGATGAAAGTTGATCCCCAAAGTACTTTCTCCATCACTTCCTTGAGGGAAGAGAAGGGGCAGAAGTTCATTCCTCTATAGGTGGGAGTCAAAATATAAGAATGAAAAGAAAGAGAGATAGAGATCGAAAGTGACTTCCCTCCTAACAAAAAGTAGATGATTTTTTTAAAGATTTTATTCCCTTGGTTATGACAGGTTCCTTGTGACCAGGGCCACAGTTCCCATGGCTACAGACTAAGACATCTGACTCCTCCTCCCTCCTTCACCATCAGTGATCCCTGACCATGTGGGGGCTTCCAGTACTGGCTCCATCAACAATCCAAGGATTCTGTATTTGAGTATCCAAAGGAAGCAGGTAGGGTTGGTTCTCCAGTCGTTTCATCTCTGTGCCTGCATTTAGTAAGTGGTGTGCACTAGATAATCAATAAACTGTGGCCTGAATGAAGGATCAAGGGAAGAGAATTATTGCCCTAAATATAGGAGACTACAGTCAAAGGAAGATCGTATCCTCAGGAGACAAGCACAATGTTTTCTGATAGAAGAATTATCTTCTGTGCTGGAAGTTAGGCTGTTAGTAAAAGTCACCTGGGAATGGCATCTCCTTGGGACCCCCCTGCCCCCAGGCCTGCATCTCATCTATTCTATGAGGCCAGGGTATTCAGGGTCTGATCACAGGGACAAAGGTAGCACCCTAACCCTAAATCCACCCTCCTGTCCAGTGCTCTCATCCATGAAGCCTTTGCTCATTACTGCAGGGTTCAGTGAACTTTGAACTCCTACTAATTTTCATGCGCTCTGTACATTTAGCTCTAATTATATTTTACTTATCACCTTGTTCATGTTAGTAGATTCCCCCCCGCTTTTTTTTTTTTTTTTTTTTTTTTTTTTAGTTTNTTTACTTATCACCTTGTTCATGTTAGTAGATTCCCCCCCGCTTTTTTTTTTTTTTTTTTTTTTTTTTTCAGTTTCCCATCCTTTCTCTCTCCAACTATGGTTCTTGGTGTCTACCATGATGCATAATATCTGGTAGGCATTAAAGTATATTGGATGAATGGTGATAATGGTAATGCAAGATTTTAAGCGTTTATTATAGACAGGCACAAGATGATACAAAGATATTATATGCTTTCATTTCTACAATAAGGTAATTGCTATTATCCACATTTTACAGATGAGAAAATGAAAAGTTAGAGAAGTGACTTGTCTAAATTCATAGAGCCAGTCAGTGTGAAGTTAAGATTTGAAACTACATCTGTCTGACCCAGACATCACACTCCCAGCCACTCTGCAAAATGGTGGGTGGAAGGAAAAACTTCCTGCTCCAGATAAGCTTACATACTTTTCCCTAAATACCATGCAGAAATCAGCTCTTCCAGTTACATTAGTCAGATGGAGATGCCATGCTGAGTGGCAAATATTGACATAACCTCTGGCCTTAATTTAGCATGAACTTAGATTAGCCTCTAGACGACTGAAAAATCAGCCTGAACCACAGCAATCCACAAAATTTCCCTTGTCATTTCCCAAGCTAGCAGTCAAGGAAAATTATTCTTAAAGTCCGGAATCCTTATAATCAGCTGAACTAGTACCTGATAGGAATTGTAAAGCAAAATATCGTCATAAAAAATAAACAAAATCCATATCCCTTGTGCTATTCCCCTGGGTTAATGAGCACTTCTGAGTTCAAAAGAGCTCAGGTTTATCCCCCATCACATCTAGGCTTGGCCTCCTTCCTGCCCTTTGATTCACGTGGCCAACTGTTCCTGGAGCTAAGTGTCTGGGAGGCCGAGATGCAGAGATTGACGGAGCTGTGGCCCGCCTCTCTGCTGCACATGCTCATCAGTGACGGAGCCAGCCTCCATGGGCAGCCAGGAGCTGCATTTCAGGAGGGTAATAACACCCAGATGGAGAATAACCATTTCCAGCTGAGGGAGACGCTGCACTGCATGATCTCTTCCAAGGCAGATGCGTGGATGAAACGGACCACCTCCTCGGAGGGTCACCTCGTGGGCCTGGTAGCCACTGTCACGAACAGGAAGACGAAACTCTAACAACCAAACCCCACCGCTTCTCCACTCTGGCGGCTCCTTCTGGTGGCCCTGCTTCTACACTGAGTGAAGATGTGTATTAGGGCTTATTTTGCTACTTACTCACCTGGCCCCAAGTTGACCGGTCCTTCAAGTGGGTGTGCTCATCTGCAGTTCACAGGAGAGAGTCTAATTTCCCCCCTTGACCACACAGGCTGGCCCCTGACCACCTTCCAAGTCAGTTCCTGGTAAAGTCAAAGTAGCCGAATAGAAATCATAGGTATGCCTAGGAAGACCTATTCAGATGGATCTCAGCCTTCAGAAAAAACCCTGATTCTTATTAAAAAAAAAAAAAAAGATAATAGAAGCAAATTGTTTTCATTTCCTGAGCAGTTATCTTTTAAAGAGCAAACTCTTCATCTGCATGCTAAAATATAATAGACTTAACCACTGTGGGTCTGAGGACTCATCCGGCCCAGTCCCGGGGGAGATCTGCAGATGAAGCTCACAAGTCCACTTTAGAGGAAAAGAGTTCTGATTTGCAGAAAAATTCAATTGTGATTTCATCACAAAGCAAAACATAATTAAAGAACTTTCATTATCTACTTGCATGCCCAACGCTGAGGAGCGTGCCAAGTTATTAATGTTTTTTCCCTCTGGATGTAGCTTTTGGCAGTGTATATGCCATTACAGCACCTTTCATTTGAGAACTCAGAAGGACTGCTCAATTTTTCATGAATGATGGGGAAGTTGCTATTTGTCATGATAAGGAGCCAGAATCAGAGCCTTCATTTTTCAAATAAAAAACCTAAAACAATTTCCATGGCATAGCTGGAGTCTTAGATGAAGAGTTGTGCTCTGGAAACGCTGGTCTTCTGGCCTCTCAGACTCCTTTGCATCTGCAAGGCTCTCTGGACCCTCCCTCCCCACCTCCTAGTCCCTGCACTTTATTGCCCGGGTTATTCTTCAGCTCCCTATTTAAATCTCTCTTTTCTCATCTACTCCCACTCAGCACTGTGCCTCCTTTTTCATAGCACTTGCCATAATTTGAAACAATACACTTATTTTTGTGGTAATTCAATTAACATCTACCTCCCCTCACGAACTGTAAGCTGTAGAGGGCTGGAGGGTCAATGCTTGCCCATCCCTGCACCCCACATGCCCCACACAGCTCAGAACAGGCTCATGGACTGTGTGCTGGATGGATGGATGGATGGATGGATGGATGGAGATCAATGGATTTGCTCTCTATCTTGCATATGGTTTTGCATGGCAAAACAACATATTTAAACACTATTGTGAAATGAATCAAACAATTATGTACCATTTTTATGAGAAGGCCCTTCGGAAAAGGAAAGATCACCCTTTCCCCAAACATGAACACATGGTGTTTACACACATAGAATAACACTGCACTATCAAATCGTAGAAATTAATTGGCTACATTTTCAGTTCCTCAGTGACATCTACAACTATAATCCTTAGTCACAGAGCAGCTGCGCTACACCAAGACGTGACAGAACCACCCACGTGACATCTCAAATCAGTGAGCATCTCAAAGATTGCATTGTGCCTCAAGCCCACTCCACGTGTCCTTCCTTCAGTCTTTAATTGCTTCAATATCCAGAGACCTCTAATGACAATATGATTCAGCCAAGTAAACAAGGTCTCTGCAGGAAATCTCGATAAAGAATTTGCAATAGTCAGCAAAGTGTAAGCTTACTAAGATTTTTTCTTCCCCTTTTGATGCAGACTTTCCTTGTGCCCAGTGCTAAGGAGGCTGATAATATTGGAAAGTAAGTGAAATTTGCCTTAGAGACTCTCCCACCTCTTTCCAGCTGCCCGCCCTCCTTAACTTTTTGTGTTTTCTGTACAGTGCTCTCTTCCAGCTCAGTGTTTGATGCCCCCATGCCATGGTTCAGAATCTCTTGCCCACCCCATTCCTTCTTCCTAACTCATACCCCTATTCATCAACTAAGTCTTCCTCTCTCCGCCGTGCCCACCCCGCGGGGCTGATCCCCTGCAATACCACTCTTGGTTCCTAGGGAACTTGGCCTTGATCAAACATCGGTAGTTAGCAGCAGATTATGTGATACCCATGAGTGATCTTAATTAACAGCAGTATCATAACCCCCTCCCTAAAAAAAGAACAAAACAGTGATTTGATTAATGGTAGGCATCATTTTTTTGAAACAGAAATACACCTAAAAGTTAGAATAAGCCAAGAGCTCATTTTCTATACATAGGACAAATACATCGGTCCCAGAGAAACTTCTGGTATAACAAAGGACCCAAGAGGCTGGCATTACATCATTGTTTTACTTCTGAAATTTCCAAGCCTCTTTGCAGCTGTAGGATATCCTGAGAAGACAAAACAACAAAAAATAAAAAACCTGACTGTGACCTCGGCAACTCCCTCCTTCCCCCTGACGCTGGTATTTATCAACTCAAATGATTTAACAGAAAAGTGGGGCCTTTCATTTTTATCACCTTAACATACCTCTGAACTGAAAGGTCACAACACAACAAATTAATGCAGCCAATAAGTCACTATGCAATGAAAACTGGCAGTCAGCATTAACGACCTATGGAAAAACAGAAGTCACTGCAGCCGTTCTGCCTGGGTGTGGTTCTTTATCTGCTTCTGGCATCTTTATTTTTTTTTATTAAAATATTTTAAAAATTACATATACTTGCCATTAATTGTAATCCCCATGTATTCCCCATCACCATCTCACCAGTGCACCATCACCTCAGTCCCTCGTGCTCCCATCTTCCCTCAACCCTCATGCTTCTGGCATCTTTAAAGGTGAAGTCCATTTCAGACACCAGAGGGCAGGGTCACGCAAGGTCAGATGAGCAATTCCTTTCTGAGCTTCTGAGCCAGCAGTGGTGGCTGGACAGTCCAGTCCTGTCGCGGTAAAACAAGCATCAAAAGAGCAAGTTTCCCTACTCCCCACCGCTGTCTGCCCCCACCCCGTCCACCTCTACAGAAACCTGCAGCTGATGCTCCTGCACTGCCCCGGGGATGCCCCCATTGTCTACCTCGCTCCTGTTATGGGCCACAATACAGCAAAAGGGCCAGCACAGAGGAGGGGCTGAAGAAATGTCAGTTTGCTGGTTGAGTAAATAAATGTGAATGGATTAAATCTTGCACCAAAACGCTCAGAGCTTTCTTATTCTGGAAAGCAATTTAGTTTCATTTTCGATATCTCTGTTGAGCTGGAAAATTTGGTATTTTGAACCATATATTTCTAACAACAGCATCATGTTTTTAATCATCAAAAATTGTCTGAAAAACAACGATTTCCACAGAATAGGGTCAGGTTCAGAAGGGACTGGCGTATGTAGACCGAAGCCGTGGTAAGCAGGGCACAGTGCTCTGAGATGGGATGCAGAGATCTGTTCTGTATATCACAGGGGCAATTTTTTAGAAACTAAAATAGGCAATAAATTCTTATAGTTCAATTTTTTTTTAATTTGAAAGGTCTTAATTCGATTCTGTCCACATGTTTTCTACCATCTAGGTAACTACATTATTGTTTTCTTGTGTATTCCTAGTTTCTTTTTGCATATGCCAAGAATATATATTATTGCCCCCTCTTTTTTAGACAAAAACAAAGTATACTGCAATATGTACATGGTTCTGCCTGTTCTTTTTTATAGCTGCATAGTATTTTGTGGTATAGATATACCATGAGGAATCAGTATTCCACTGATGAACACTTGAGTTGTTGCCAACATTTTATTATTATAAATGGTGCAGCAATTAGTAAGTATACATAATTTGTTTTGCTTCTGTATATCTGCAGGATAAATTCACTAGAGTGGAATTGCCACGTTCTTTTTTATTTGCTTTTACAAGACATCAAAACACCATGAGGTCAAGGTGACTGTATTAAAACAACCATCTCAATATTGATACATGATGGGAAAACCTATTAGCATTGGCCAGTGTTGAAGAATCAGAGGTTGGTCAACTTTGAACTTCCATCAGCCCCTTTCTGAAATGTTGTGGGTATTTATTAGTATTTGGTCACTCAGAATCAAAGCCTTAAAATGGCCTGGATACCAAACTTTATATAGTGTATCTCCTGTTTACATTTCCCAGAAATAGGGTTGACCTTAGGCAAAAATCTACACTGAGTCATAGGAAGTGTTTATTGGTTCCTTGGGACAGTTAGAGGTTTGGCAGAAGCAAGACAAGAGAACTGATGAAAAAGAAGGAATTTTAGAGGAAAACCATACAGATAAATGCTTAAGTCTGGGGCCAGAGGGTGAGATTATTTATATGCCATGTGTATACTTGCTTACCAATAGACATGGGAGTGGAAGTGGTCTTTAATGACTAGTTTGTTTCTACATAGACCACAAAAATACAGACAAGCATATAAAAGAAAGCTTCAGTAAGTGGAGAAATAAATGTTACTACATAAAATGGTATTCAACAGTTTAATCCATAACTCAGTCCAACTCACTCCTGAACTCCAATTGCTTACTCAAAATCAACATATCTAAAACTGAACTATCAGGGCCTCCCTGGTGGTGCAGTGGATTAAGCAACGCACTATAAAGCAAACCACAGACACTGTAGCATGAGTTCAATCCCTGCTGCCGGCCAGGGAGGAGACCCACATGGTGCAGCAGATCTCTCCTGTCTCACCTGCTGCTCCCCTCAGCAGTGTGTTTCAGTCAGTCTGCCTGTTCTGCTCCCCACTCTGTCTCTGGTGAATCCTCTCACCTCCCTGGACTGTGGCCTGTACCCCAGCTCTTGTGTGCATAAATAAATAAATCTTTAAAGTAAAAAATAAAACTGAACTATCCAGAGGCCCATCAAAAAATCAGCTCTACCTATAGACTTTTCCATCAGAGTTGAAGGCAAATCTTTCTTCCAACTGCTTAAGCCAAAAAACTTAGTCGTTATTTGACCCTTCTTTTTATATATAATAGACATTTATTTAATATATATATATCTATATCTCACATCTAGTCCTTTGGAAGTTTTTTGGCTCTAATTTCAAGATTAACAGAGTCCTAGCACTTCTCAGTATCTCTATTGCTACCAGCCTTGTCCAAGCTACCATCTCCTCCCACCTGAATCTCTGTGTGAGCCCCCAACCCAGACTCCTGCTTTTACCCTTGTACCCACAGCCTATTCTTTCTTTACAAATCATAACACCTTTTAGTTTTTCTATTTAATAAAGGCTTATTGGCTTACAAAACCATGTGCGTAGTGGTCTCCTCGGTGGTACAAGGGGTTAAGTCACAGCAATATGAAGCATCCGCAGCCACTGCAGCACGAGTTCGATCACCAGCCAGGGAGGGGACCCACATGGCACAGCAGACCTCTCCTGCATCACCTGCTGCTCTCCTCAGCAGTGTGTTTCAGTCCATCTGCCTCTTCTGTTCCCCACTCTGTCTCTGGTAATTCCTCTCACCCTCCACACCTCTGCCCTGTACCCCAGTTCTTGTATACATAAATAAATAAATAAAGTATAGAACAAATGAAAGAATTTCGTCAGTGTATATTTCTTTGTGTGTGTGTTTTATAATTAGCATGTACCATTGCGATGGTTAATGCATTTGGGCAAATGTGTAATTAAATTTCTTTCCCACTTTCAATGACTCTTTCAATGACTGATTAATCCACCAGGAGTCCCCTCCTTCAACTAGAATAAAATTCAACCTACAAATCTCCTAATTTGACATTATCCCTTTTAAACTTTGTCTGCATCTCCAGGCTCACAGCTCTCCTGATAACAAAAGTTGTTGTGCTGATTTTTTCTTTTAGTCATCGGGGACTTCTCGCCAGCATGAGCCCCAGTCATTCTCATCATGGTGCTTTAACTATTAAAACAATGGCAGGAGCAGACTTCACCGACCTTTCTAATGCTCCCAAGCCAGGCACCGGTGTGATTCTCTCAAAACACTTACTATGTCTTTGTAACAAAGACAAGAAAAAGTGCCATGTCCACACCAGAAGATAAAAACCGCTGAATGACCTTACTGTGACTGTCTGCTACGACCAGGCTTCCTGCCATCTAGTTTGACCTCTTCTTAGACAGTGACTGTGCTGTTCACTGATTCACAGGCAATAGGGTTTAGGCATTTACCGCTCCTCCCTGCTCTCATCACCAGTAATCCCAGCAGATTCTCAGTCCACCAACAGAACTGTCTGGATTCATGCTGTGTTAAGTTATAGGCAAAGCTCTCCATAGTAAAGACGGTCAGTTAAAAATGTTCATTAGAACCTTGGGTGGAACAACTTCCCCATCAGTCACCCCATACAAGCATGTATCCGTCAGTATGCTGAAAGGCAGGGAGGGAAAGTAGTCAAGGGCACAGATTTTGGAACAAGATTACACTGAGTCTCATCACCACTTGTTTAAGACCTTGGGCAACTTACAGCCCAAATGGTAATGGAAATGGAAATCAGAACAGTGGGTTAATAATAGCAGATCTGCCATAGGATCATTTTGAGCATTATATGAATCATGTCCACTATGAAATGTTTCCAATAACAGTTTATATTATTATGCAGGCTCGGTTACAGAATAAGCTCCTTCATTGCCATCCCCTTTGAACGAGAGACACCCCTAAGCTCTCTTCATATAGAAAGTTTGGGAGGAGTTCTGATTTAGATAGGTTTGAGCAAGCTTCCCCTGGTTTTCCGCGGTCACCCCTCTATCAGCTGCTAAAGGAGACATCTGTTTGTCATGTTGTGAGACAGCCTTCATGGAGACATCCTCCACCAAATATGGGAGCAAGCAGGCATTCCAGAGAGAACCGAACACTCAGAAAAACACAGACTGGGCTGCCATGGAAGGACCATCTCCTGTCTGATCTTGAGCAAGAGGAACGTTAGCATTTTCAGGTGGAGTCACGCACCAAGTAAAATTCAGTGTCTCTGCAGCCTAAATTTCCATAACCACTTCAACCCCACATTCCTGCAACCCTCATTATTATTGTTCTTCACTGTTGCTGCTTGATAAGATTCACCAAAGGATGAAAATGCAATTAAGACTTGAGGCAACTTCCATTTTCCATTTTAGCAGAGATCAATGCAGCCGACTCCTAAAAAAATCAGTTTCCAGAACTCTGTGCCCAGATTTCAGCCCAAGTGCTGGGAATTGATGGAAACCCCATGTAATCCTAACTCCACACAACCTACTCAGGTTTCCAACATTTAACCTAAGTGATCTCATCTGGATGAAAAGAAAAAATTTTTTATTGCAGAATTGCATTATGTTCTAAATGGATTAAAGGAGAATTTGTTTCATTTGCCATTTAGTTTGAGCCCTGAGTGGCCTCCTTGCCCTCCAACAGTGTATCTCAAGGGAAGAAGTGGATTGTGCAGTTGATGTTTTGAGTGCTTTGCCCAAATCCAAGTGACAGGGAGGGGAACCGCAGACACGAAGAAAGCAATTCTACTTAGAAATGTCACACTGCAGGTTGCCAATTATAAACCTTTATGGAGATGCACTCAGGCATGAAAGATGTCACGTGCTGTAAGAAGATTTAGAAGCACCTGTGCCACTGGTGCGTGGATTTCTTCATCAGCCTGGGCATGAGGTGGTATCTAGGTACCCCCTGTGAAGAGAGGGAGGGCATTTCTGCCAATAACTCTGAACCCCAAAGAACCAGTGTCAAGGGAATGAAGAACACCAGTTTGAAACTCATATTACTGGCCTACTGCTAACTCACTCTGCCATGAAACTACCAGTTCTCTGGATCTCAGTTTATCTTCTGTGTAGTGAGGGCTTTGAGCAGCAAAATCTCCAAAGTCTATAACTCCAGCCACAGGAAATAGAAGGCTGCTCCCTTTCAAAAAGGCTCTTTGTGTGGAAGGCCTTGTCACTGACCCCCAAGGCCCCATGCAAGCACAATTTTTAGAAATTAGCATTTTATTGATTTTGACAGTGCTGTCATTGATGCTTCTACTTTATGTGTTTTCATTAAATGTTATTGCTTGCCCCTGTGTCCTGAGGCCATGGGCTGAGCATGCGTGTAATTTCATAAATCAAAGCTGGAATTATGTGTTAGGAGTCCACTGATTCTTCTTATGATGTCACTGTAATTATCTCCCTTCGATCAACAGAAAACTTTGATGTTTTCTTTACATTTCACTCTGGTGAAATGCACTTTATTGGAGCCTTCTCCAAAACTCATTCTCCTCTAATATAAACATGAGCGTTTTGTTCAGTTCTCAGTGGTGTTGCTATTCTGAGATGCCACTTCCCTTCCAAAGTCACGTGTGCTTGGTGTCTGTGAGCCTGTTTTCCTCTGTGGCATAAAGTCCTCACCTGGCTGTGTGACCCTGACCAAGTCTAACTCTGCAAGATTTTGTGCCTCATTACCTGATTGAGCAGTAATAATAACAACGATAATAATACTGAACTCGTGGGATTGCTGTGAAGATTCAAGTGTCGATACTGGTGGCTTGCTTAGAATGGTGTCTGAGTGCTCTACACCTATTTGTTAAAAACAAAGATATAATAAGAAAAAACCTGTGGCTTTAGGAGTTTTTTTTCGGAAAAAGAGAATGCTAGTGTTCGGAAAGACTCTGCTTTTTGGAAGAGGCCGCATTTGGATTGAAGGGGAGCCTGAGTTGCTGCTTATATTTACTCTGGATCCTAATGTCAGGCTTTAAACACAGACAAGCCCCAGTCCTTTTTTTTTTTTTAAATCAGTCATTTAATTTAATTTGTTTACTTTTTAATTTATACAAGTTGCTCCTCCCACCACCACGTCACCCCTAAACCATCACCATAGTCTCTTGTGCTCTTCCCTCCCCTGTTTGATCCCCCCCCCCCCTGGCCTGTGAANCTGTTTGATCCCCCCCCCCCCCTGGCCTGTGAATGTCTCCGATTTATGTTTTGCCTGCTAGTTTTGTTTTTGGCT
The DNA here is from genome assembly GCA_019455555.1 of Galemys pyrenaicus. NCBI lineage: Eukaryota > Metazoa > Chordata > Mammalia > Eulipotyphla > Talpidae > Galemys > Galemys pyrenaicus. The sequence continues at coordinate 13,683,514 of JAGFMF010011381.1, forward strand.
TGTTGTATTATTTATTTCCTTACTTAAGAAGGAACAACTGTATTTGTCCTTTTTTTTTTTTTTTAGTCTATGCATACAGGAGCTGGGGTACAGGCAAGAGTCGCAGGAAGTGAGAGGATTCACCAGAGACAGAGTGGGGAGCAGGACAGGCAGACTGACTGAAACACACTGCTGAGGGGAGCAGGACGGCCAGGCAGGAGAGGTCTGCTGTGCCATGTGGGTCTCCTCCCTGTCGGGGATCAAACTCGCGATGCTGCGGATGCTTCACAATGCGGAGTTCAACCCAATGTGCCACAGGGACGCGAGTATAACAGGTTCGTTTTAGCCAGTGATCCTGGTCCCCTCCATGGACTGGCTGTGTGGTGTCACGAGCAGGGCCCTCCAGCGGCGCTTCCAACTTCCTGGGGGGCGGCCCTGCAACTTCTGCTTTATCGCATCCCCCACCATGTTCACTTAGTAAACATTTATAAGGCACCTCCTATATTCTGGACTGTTCTGGATTCTAGGAATCCAGCAATGAACAGACTGTGAGAATCTCTGCCTTTTTGAGTTTATGTTCTAGCTATGGGGGAAATATAGCACCCCGGTAAACAATGGAGGAAATAACAAGAAATCATCACAAGTGCCATAAAGGAAATAAAAAGAGGACTGGGGATAAAGCGGATCCGAGGCAGGGGCGCCTCATCAGATGACGTGTCAGGGGGTCCTCAGCAGAGGGCACATCTGTTCCGAGTCCTAAGGATAAACAGCCAGTCCTGAGGGTCTGAGAGACAAGTGCCCTAGTCACAGCGTCAGCAGGTGCAAAGGCCTTGGGGTAGAAATCGGCTTGGAAAATTCCAGGAAGAGAAAGGTACCTGGAGAGTAATAAGGAGAGAAGGGAGGAGTGCAGAAAACAAATAATTCGGGCCTTAGAATCTGGGGTACTGTGTGCCTGGTTGCCAGAGCCCCTGGGACATGGCTGAGCCCCCTACACCCCATACCTGTGTGCTCTCCACACACCAAGCTACCAGAACCCTGCGCACGGCCTCCAAGGGACTCTGTTACACCCCAGCACACCCCATAGTTACTGTTTTAGTAGGATTCAGTGATCAACTATGCAGAAGTGGGGTCACATTTTTGGGGTTTCAAGCCCTCCTCTCCTGCTCACTACCTGAATGATTTTGAAAAAAGTATTAAACCTAAGCTTCAGTTTTCTGGCCTGAAAAATGGGATCATAAAGTACATAACCCAGGGCCTCCCTGGTGGCACAGGGGTTAAGCACCGCAAGGTGAAGCAGCCACAGCCACTACAGCACGAGTTCGATCTCCGGCCAGAGGGAACCCACACAGCACAGCAGACCTCTCCTGCCTCGCCGGCTGCTCCCCTCAGCAATGTGTTTCAGTCAGTCTGCCTGTTCTGCTCTCCACTCTGTCTCTGGTGAGTTCTCTTACCCCTTATACCTCTGGCTTAAACCCCAGTTCTTGTGTGTATAAATAAATATTTTTTAAAAATAAAGTGCATACCCAGAAGATTATGGTAAGGATTAAATGACATGATGAATCTCACATACTCAGCATCCTGCTGTGACTAGGATGTGACCGTGTGAGGCAGTTTTCATGTTATGGTAGTTATTTGTATTAATCCTGATAAAAAAAATCAGCCCTGAAATGCAAACACCACCTGGTAAAAAATGCTAGAATCTCTTACATCACTTAAATTGTTTCCCGGGCTAACAACACATCAGTGAAAAGGATCTGAAAAAACGAAGAAAAAAACGTATAATCCATAAAATCTCCTATTTCCCACATAGCACAATCTCTACAATTTTTTTGTGTGCAATATACTGACAAGTTCTTATTTTATTCATTCAAAATTCCTCTCCAACTTAATTCTGTTTCATGTCAGTGAATGCACTGAGACAACATCACTGATGCTAGTCCCCATGACAGGCAACTCAGTTTATAGCCAGATCAAAAGAGAAGAACATTTAATTCTCAGACTGACAAGGCCAGGCCTTCTGTTCAGATTTCCTGAGAATGAAAGGTTTCATCCAAAGCAGAGACTGAGGCTGTGCTGAGCATTTTCTTTTCCTCGGTGTTCCAAGGACCCATGAGAAACCCAGCCCTGGTGCCATCTCCTGGTGGCTCCAAAACTAGAAAACAAATAGTTCGAGCCTTAGAATTTGGGGTACTGTGTGCCTGGTTGCCAGAGCCCCTGGGACATGGCTGAGCCCCCTACACCCCATACCTGTGTGCTTTCCACACACCAAGCTACCAGAACCCTGCGCACGGCCTCCAGGGGACTCTGTTACACACCAGCACACCCCATCTGAAAAACAGATGCTTCACACAAGGGACTCCTCCTCCTCCTCGACAGAAATTAAGTGTGGGGGAAAAACTGTTAATTTATAGCAACATCTTCATCTTCAACCTCCTGTTAAATATTTGAATTGAGAGAAGCATCTGGTGACAGTCTGAGCCACTTACAGTCCCCAAAGGACAGCCCCTGCTATACCAACAAGTCCTTTGTTTCTACAAGAGGAAGCCAGGAATGAGCCGTAGCATGTTCAGTTTCAAGGGGGCTGGGTTTGGCCTTACTCCCACCAACACGCCCTGTCTCACAGAGGATTGTTGTCTGCCCAAATTTACAAGCGCAAATATTTTTTCTGACTGGAGATCCCTTACACAAAAAAATCATGCTTGGAATATGCCCTCAAAGAGTTGGGCTTTTAGCTCACTGCCGAACTACAAGCTTAAATTCACTTCAGTCCTCAGAATCTCCTTATACCCTGAGTTCACCTCCGTACTCAGGATCAATTCCGGGTCTGTTCTCAGGAAAGACAAGATGGCCACCCATGTCATATTTACTTATTTAAAATGTGTTGAACCCTTCCTACATGTTGGATAATATGATAAATAATTTACCTACAGGTCCTCACTTAATGTCAACAACCCACGCAGTTGGTACCATTTTTATTTCCATCTAACAGATAAGAAAACAGATTTATGGGCCTCCCTGGTGGTGCAGTGGGTTAAGCAACGCACTATGAAGCAAACCGCAGCCACTGCAGCACGAGTTCGATCCCTGCCCCTGGCCAGGGAGGGGAGGGGACCCACATGGCGCAGTAGACCTCTCCTGCTGCGCCTGCTGCTGCTGCTCCCCTCAGCAGTGTACTTCTGTTGATCTGCCTGTTCTGCTTCCCGCTCTCTGTGGTGAATCCTCTCACCCCCCCACACCTCTGACCTGTACCCCAGTGCTTGTATGAATAAATAAATAAATCTTTAAAAAAAAACAGATTTATAGCATAAATAACTTGCTCAACATCTTAGAACAAGTTAATGGTACAGACAATTCAAAATTATGTATCCTGATTCCTCTTACCATAATTATAAAGTATCTTTTGGGACTGTGTGTGTGTGTGTGTGTGTGGACATTACTGAAAACACAGCCATTCCTCATATTTGCAGTGTGAAACCAGCTTTGAATAAAATAGACTCCATTTTGTCTCTAAGCAGCCATCTTGAGACTTCTAGGTGAAACTTAACCTGATTCGTTGATTTGGAGATTGGAAAAAACAAGAGATCATCTGCTGATCATAACCACAGACTCTCACAGTAGCCTTCTTTCTGGAGACTTTTGCCTACCAATCCTGGACAGCCAGGTGAACTTAATCCAAAGAGTTGTGCAACAAATAACTTACCCTCAGTTATTTTCCTGACTGATTTTTTGAAACTCCTCTGTGCCTTGACCCCGAACACACTGGGACTGCCCTTTGGCCGCGCACCTTTTCTCAAATAAATGCCTCCTGATTATACTGCAGCGTCACTCTTTTTCTTGGGTTGGCAGGAGGATGCATTAAAATGGGTTAATTTGCCATAAATGAAGAGATGCTCTCTGGAGCCCATGCCTATGTGCACAGTGGGGAGAGGAGGCACATTAGCATCAGGCACAGCCAAATCTTCCTTCATGAATAGCAATACCCAATATAAATCCGGTCCCCTTAGTCCTCACGCACTTGATGAAGTTACTGAACCATTGTCCTCATCCCAGCCAGTTTTCTAAGACCGTCAGTAATTTCCTCACACGGTCCCTGCCTGACGATTGATTTCTCATGGCTATTTGCAAAAGCACAAATACAAATGCTATTAAGTGGCAATAAAACTAGCCAGCCGTTTCTGAAAGTCAGTGCTGGCAATGGCCGTGTGGTCTGCTGGGACCCTTGGTTTGCCAGATCCCACTAAGGCAAATATTTCCTTTTGCTGCTAAAAGACCAAGCACAGCGACCTCTTCTTTTACTCTTTCCCAAATGTATAGCATGATAGGCTGCGGATGGGTCAGGAGAAAAGAAAAAATTCTTTGAGAATCAAAGAAAACTTCCAGGATTCCTGATTCCTGAAATCGTCCTCTGGCCCCAACGCATAGATTTCAAATTTTTCCAGATACCACCATTGTTGCCTTTCTGAGGGAGAATCCTGTAAGCACTCATGAATCATCTGTTGGATTCCTGGCGCTGTGCTAGGCACTGTGGAGACCAAAGAAAGGTCACCGCACTTGAATTCAAGCTGTTTATGTCCCAGTGACAGAGACGTGAACCACACAGAAAGCCATGAAGGAGCAGCAGTAGGTGTGAGATAGGACCCGCAGGTAATGGGAGGTCAGCCCAGTAGGAGCAGTCACAGGGGACTGCTGGGCTGTCACTCACCAGCCCCAGCCTCGTGTGCCTCGTTGCTGGACCTCAGCCAGCAGATCTGGGAAACGGCAGGACTCAGCCATCCCTACAGCAAGTTTATTGTGAGCATGAACTATAACCAAATACTACGTGTGGTTCTAGTGACACACTGTTAACAGGATAATGGGTCTGCCCTGATGGAGTTTATAACATAGAAGGTAGCAGGGATAGACAGCAAACAATAAATAGAGGAGGTCAGGAAAGGAGTCAGATACTATTGCTTCCATTTTGTTCTGCTCTGGGAGCCGAGTTTGCGCTTGCAGGAGACGCTGGGTCGAGGGGAACTGGCAAAGGGACCCTGTGCCAAGGACCCAAGGAGGTTTGAGGGCTCTGGAGTGCGTAGGGCGGCTGGTCCCCTGCATTTATTCAACCCTGGCGGTAAGGAGGTCTGTATGCCACAGCTGCCGCAGAGCAGACAGCCAAAAGTCTAGCTACCACCAAAGCAGCCAGGAAACAACTGGCTACAAATGCCACACTAACAGTGCGCCCTCTACTGCAGGGGTAAAGAAATCTCACCTTCGGGGGCGGGGGGAGGTAATGGGGCACTTACATGGTTTTTCCTAATTCTTTTATTTTTTCTTTAAAGATTTATTTTATTCATTTATGGATACAAGAACTGAAGTATAGGCCAGAGGTATAGGGGGTGAGAGAATTCACCAGAGACAGATGGGAGCAGAACAGGCAGATATGCTGTTGGGAGCAGTGAGCAAGACAAGAGAGGTCTGCTGCACCATGTGGGTCAGATCCATGGCCGGGGATTGAACTCATGCGGCAGTGACTGGCAAAAGCTTGATAGCGCTGAGACTTTAACCTCTGTGCCACTAGGGAGGCCCATGAAACTTCTGGTGTGCAAACTTTCTTCCCAGGGTCTCTGGTGTGAGAAATTGCTCAGGATTTCAAACCAGAGCTGGGCTTCCCCTGAATAGCCCTTGCTGCTCTCCAGGAGCCAGGGGGGTTAGCTAGTTGGCCTTTATGAAGCTGCACTAACCCTGTGCTGTGCACTACACGGTAATAATCATACCAAAAGCTACCCCGTATCCAGCCACACAACGCACAGGGTCTGCCCCACTCAAGAACCCATTACGACGGACAACATTTCATTCTCAGACATTTATTTTCCTCATTTCCTTTTATGCTGATGGTTGTGGTTGTTAGATATGTCTTTTCCTAAATATATGGAGTCAAAATAAAACAAAATATTTTGTTGCAAGTGGAAAAAATTGGAAGGAGAAATCAGGTGTTGGCAGGTTTTCCATTTTCATTTGTGTGTGATTATTTAATGTAAATGTAGAGTCACAAGGCATTATTACAAGTCAAAATGTATCAGTGAACAGGTTTCAGAAATTCAACTCTATAATAATTTTAATAAATCAACCTGTTAAATTTTTCTGGATAATGTCAGCATTTGGATTTTTTAAAAATAAGTCAATTTTACACTGACTGCAAATAATACATGGTGTTTGTAGATTTTTTTTTTTAGTATTTATTTATTTATGCCTATAAGAACTAGGGTACAGGCCAGAGGTGCAGGGTGGGGGGGTCGTAAGAGGATACACCAGAGACAGAGTGAGGAAAAGAACTCTGGTGCAGCAGCTGTGGATGCTTCATAGTGTAGTGCTTAACCCCTTGTGCCACCAGGGAGGTCCCGGAGTTTGTAGCTATTTACACACAGTAGATTCCTCCCATTCACTCTGCTTTTCTGAGATGTCCTACATGCAAGTACATGTTTTTAATGTTTCTGTTCTGTGTTACTCCTGTACGTTTGTTGTTAAAATACATTCAACTCTTAAAAAATACATGAATGGATAAATATCAGTATATAACATGACAGATAGTGACAAGAGCAATGAAGAAAAGTAAATAAAGGTAAATCAAGCATCTGAGCAGGACATGGATAATTGAGAGAGCAACCCAACTGCTAGCTGTGGGAAGAGCATTCCTGGAAGAAGGAACAGCAATGCAAAGGCCCAGAGAGGAGAATGACTCAGCTTGTTTGCACAACAGCAAGAAGGCCAGTGCACTGGGTCACTGTGAGTGTGTGGGGAGCGGGAGGAAATGAGGAGCAGCTGGAGTGAGATGGTGAGCATCCCGGTAGAACCCAGTAGCACACTCAGATGAGAAGTCTCAGAAAGCTTAAGCATGTGTACAGAGGACCCAAACCAGCTCCAGGGTTAAGATGGTCCTGAATGAGTAGGATCTACAGCGGAGAAATACAAACACTAAGTCCTCCCATTTAAGATGGTGTGGATTCGGGCCTCCCGGGTGGCGCAGCGGGTTAAGCAACTAACTATGAAGCAAACCACAGCCACTGCAGCACGAGTTCGATCCCTGCTGCCGCCAGGGAGGGGACCCACATGGCGCAGCAGACCTCTCCTGCCTCGCCCGCTGCCCTCGGCAATGTGTTTCAGTCAGTCTGCCTGTTCTGCTCCCCACTCTCTGTGGTGAATCCTCTCACCTCCCTGGACTCTTGTATGTATAAATAAATAAAAATATTTAAAAAAAAAAAAAAGATGGTGTGGACTCTCCTTGCCATTACAGCATAATTGAATCAGGGAAGTAACCAATATGAAGAGGCAAGATATCAGGGCTCAGAGACGAGAAACCGGGGGAGTCTCAGGCAGGGTGTGAGCGAACCGGTAAATGAATAGTGCCTTGGCCCTGTCTAGGCAGCCGCAGCCCTAATGCTGCCGGGTGCTGTCCAGAGTCCAGAATCCTGCCGTGTTCCACCCGCTAAGCGCCAGCCTGCCATTCAGAACTCACTCCTCCTGGGTTTCATGCCCTCTGTTATCTCTGCACTAGATGACAGTTGGTTGGGTGCTAATGTTGGAATATCCAAGTTAGCTAGTGCTTCTCAAATTTCCTACTTTCTATTTACTATTCCTCCCTAAGGCGAAAGGAAGAAAATAAATGGCCCCAGAATGTCTGGGAGATGTAAGGAGACACAGCCCACTGCAAGTAAGAAACAATTAAAAAGTCCTATTTTATCTTAAAAATCACAGAAATATTGCATTCTATTCCAGATTTACTTGTAAGAATTAAAAAGCAGTGGCTTATATCAGTCAAGAGCAAGCAGGACCCCCCAAGAAGGTAGGCCACACCTATCCCGCACTTTGCTACACCCCTGACTATATCCTTCGAGTTGGACACATTTAACTTGAGAAACGTGGTGCTGGTAACTAAACTTAACCCTTCTCTCTAGAAGCAGGCGCACCCTGAGTAGTGGCTATTTGCGGGGTTACAAAAGTCATGGCTGGCGGGGAGGGGAGAGAAGGGCAATGTGTGAGGCAGAGGGCTCAAAAGCAGATCTGTATTGTACGCTAATTGTATTAAAGTTCCTTTTCCTTAAAAAAAAAAAAAAGCAGATCTGGGATCTGAGAGTCTTCTTAAATCAAGTCCTTAATTCCTTAATGCCAGGTCCACAATTGTTTATGATATAAAAGCAGGAGTCATTTCAAATGTGACTTGTGTTACTCACACAGGTCACACATTTCTGCATCTGCACCACCTCTGAACACCAGCAGGCAATAGTGTGAGTAGGATGTGCAGTGTGGCAGCTCCATAGAAACTGGCACCAGTCCCCGTAAATTCCTTCGAAGTTGCATGTATGAGAAATGATGCTGCCGCATTGAATAAGAAAACATTCACAAAGGAACTGACGGTTCTTGTGTTATCTAAATGGTCGTTTTCAGCATCGCTGAGGGTCTATGTTTCTTATACTGTGTTTGTTTAATATTGGACAATATCTTGGCTCATAATACAGTGGATTGGAGATAAAATGATCACTTGTATATACACAGTTGCCCACACAGATGGGAGAATGTGTTTACTTGGGAAAGAAAAAGAAATAAAAAGGGGGGCGGTGGGAGTCTCCACGTTACAGTCACCAAAGCTACTACGATCACATAGTGCTACATTAACAATAATTTGAGGGACTTGCTCTAAATAACCATCCTTTCTTCCAGCTCAGATTCTGTGTAATTACAGCTTTCTGGCTACCAGGAAAGAAGATGCCATGTTGAGCGCGACCATGCGAGGGAGTTGAGTGGGCTGCTGCTGCCACACAGTGGACACTGTTGAAATTGCGACTATGGAAGACTGCTTCCAGCCAGAGAAAACAAAAAACAACTTTTTATGCAATTCCTGTTTTCAGTTCTCTCACATTAACAGCAACTATAATAAATAACAGAGTGTTTTTTGTAATCTCAGCTGCATTATGAAGCACAAAATTATTGACGTTAAAATGAATACCCTTAATGTAAAGAAATCAGCTTTTTTCTTGTAAGGCGCAAAATTGTCTCGATTTGTGATGACAGTTCTAGTCCTTCCTTTTTGATAAAGCTATTTCTTTTTGAGATTGATTAAATTTTTAGGTAGCTGAAAATTTTTATTTTAATATTTTAAAATTTAAATTACCTAAAAAAATTAAACAATGCTTATTAACTGGAAATCTTTAGCATATAAAAAAATCGTTCTAAAACTAGATGTTAAAAGACATATTTAGGGGTGGATTAGCTGAACCTCTCCAGGAAACCAATTAACAAAGAGTGCTGAGCAGGACATTAATGAGATGGGAGCATCAAGAGCATGAAATCTCAGAATAGAGTACTGTATCTATTCTGAAGGAATGCTTTTGATAAGCCTTTTGGATATGGGAGAACACCCCCAAGCAGGATGATGAAACTGTCTTTACAGAGACAGCTTAGCTTATATAATCAACTCAAAATAAAAGGTAACATACTTCATTTGTAAAGGGCCAATTTTTTTCTTTTCTACCAAAAATCTTTAACAGCTATTGTTTTAAATGGTGAACTCTTAGGAGAAATGCAGTAATGTTTATGATAGTGAAAAACTAGAAGAACTTCACATTCATCAGAAAATGAACCAACAAACTGTGGTGTAATTTCACCAGGGAACATCAAACACCAGCATTCTGAAAGCCTGTTTCAGCACACTGAGTGCAGGGTGCTATTCATACAAGTTTCAAAAGCAAATGGCATCATCACATACAGTTTGATTCATGACAGTATAAACACATGGAATAGAGTCACAGCATTTCAGGATGGCCTCGCCTCTGGACAGAGCAGGAAATAGTTATCTCACATATAGTGCTGTATTTCATTCTTTATTTTTTTAAGATTTTATTTATTTATGCATACAAGAGCTGGGGTATAGGCACATCCTCTGGGTCCCCTCCCCGGCCAGGGATCGAACTCATGCTGCAGTGGCTGCAGAAGCCCCACAGTGTGGTGCTCAACTCCATGTGCCACCAGGGAGGCCCCTGTATTTCATTCTTTAAAAGAGAGAAAAGAAGACAATGAAGGCATGAAGCAAACAGGATGAAGTGTTTAACATTTTTCACTTGTCATAGTTATTAAAAGTTTTCACATTATCTTTTTTTATTCCATTACAAAGCAATAGCAGTAGAGCTATTTCATTGCAAGATCTTTGTTATACTGGGTATGAGGTGTGAGTCCAGGACCAGAGCTGAGCCAGCAAGTGGTCCCCAAAGTCCTCCTTCTCCACGGAGCACTTAGCCTTTTCCTAAATAAGCTCAAATCAAATAATTTAACACTGGCTTGAGTCGCTTCAGATTGTTGTTCTGTCCAGCGCGCCCTCATGTCTCATCCGGCCCTGAGTTGAAATAGTCTCAAAGTTAAGGGATCGACTTTTTGGTACAGAACAACCTTATCGGCATCTTGAAATCCCTGCATTCACAACTGACAAAATTCCAAAGACAAATTTTCAGAGATAAAATAAAGAATAAGGAAGCAGGCCAAATGTTTTCCACCCAATGTGTGATACAAGCACACACACACTTTTCTCCTATGTAAGTAAAAATGACACCATGAGAATTTCGAGGGGAAGAGTGGTCTTTTTATCTTCCGTAGGCACTAACCATTGTGTGAAACTCATACATTTCTAAACTCTCACTCTGCCCTCAGTGTCTGGTCATAGTAAAAGAACTAGGACAGAAACCTCCCTGGTGGCTCAGCACTATCAAGCTATCAGCAGCCACTGCAGCACAAGTTCAATTCCCAGCCGGGGAGGGGACCCACATGGCACAGCAGACCTCTCCTGTCTTACCCGCTGCTCCCCTCAGCAGTGTATTTTGGTCAGTCTGCCTGTTCTGCTTCCCGCTCTGTCTCTGGTGAATCCTCTCACAACCCCCTGCACCACTGGCCTATACCCCAGTTCTTTTTTGCATAAATAAGTAAAAATAAGTCTCTAAAGAAAAATAAAAGAACTAGGAAAAATTACTGAACACTTAAAGAATATCAAGAGAATGGGGCAAGGTGGGATCCCATAAACTCTTACTTTTATTTGAGCTATCACTCTGCATTTTAACAAATAAAAAAATTCCTCATCTGCGCTCTTGTTCTAACTCAACAGAGATGCAACAAAAGAGCCTCATTAGACTTCTGTCACTCCCAAATACAGTGCAGATAGAGCAGAGTTCTTAAGAAAAGGACTTGGCAGATACTGATAGAGGAAACTAATTTAATTCACTACCGTAGATTGCAAAAATGTGTCCATGCACTAGGAGCTCCCTAAAGGGAATGTTTCTTTGGAAATAAAAAGAAAATGTGATTTGGGAGAAATGTATTTGAGATTATTATTTCTCTGAATAAGGAAACTAAATCTTGCCCCAAAATAAATTTTGTAGTCTAGACTGCAGTCTAGAAAGGAATGAAACTGTAATCTACTCATCCCTCTTGCTTTCACAATAGAATCACTCACAGTTGCAATGAGAATCATCCCAAATTATAAGGCATAAAAACTGGCATTCCCTCATATGTTATTAGTCTATTTGCAGATGGCACCACAATTTACAACCCGACCCGATTACAAGAAACGCTGATCCCACAAATACTCTGCTTGTAAGCAAGAACGAAGCACTTAGAAATCACAGCAGTGCCATGCTCTGTTCAAGCTTCACAAAATTTAAATTAAAGCAGTTTTTGAAAGATGTAGAAAATAGCTCTAGCCTCTTCAAACCATTGCAAATTTTTGAAGCAAATGCACATATAAACCAGTAAATATCTCTCTTGCTGTCTAATTTAATCACAATTACAATTATACATAATTTTTTCATAGACAAAGAATTGAAAGGACCTAATGTGTTGAATAATCAACAAATATAGCTATCAAAACTTTAGTTAATTAAGATCATACTGGTGTAAAATAAAAAATATTGACTATAGATGCAAAGCCCCAAAATAGGCTATCATACTGACAATACAAAGAAGAATTTGGTAGAGATTAGAACATAACTCCCAAAAAGAAAAGATTGAGGATTCCAATTGTTAGGTCTTTTTTCCTGGTATCTGACATTCATGAGGTGCTCTAAGTCTACAAGTTTAATGTATAAGTCAAAGTAACCATACAATTCCTTAAATTTTTCTTCAATAGTTCTGCAGAAGGAAGTCCAAATCACACTCACAATGCTTTCTCCTTGCTTGTTTGTTTAGTTATTTGCTTTGTTTATCTATTTATTTTCTTACATCACTGTTCATTTTTGCACAGGATTTGATTTATCCCCTCCCATGTAGTCCCTGCAGTTTTCCCACAACATAGCACCGGTGATCCATCACCATAGTCCCTTATGCTCTTTCCTCCCCTATTTTGATCCATTCCCTCCACCTCCCATCCTATATGCCTCAAATCTATGGTCATCTTGCATATTTGTCTTTTTCTCCTGACACTTTTTTGGTTTCTCTATATTCCTCATGTAAGTGGAACCATCCCATATTTATCTTTTTCCCTCTGACTTATTTTGCTTAGCATAATTCTTCCCAGTTCCATCTATGTTGCTGAAAATGACATGAGTTTATCTTTTTGATCCCTGAGTAGTATTCCATTGGGTGTATATGCCACATCTTCCTGATCCATTCATCAGTTTGGGCATATTTAGATGGTTTCCATATCTTACCTATTGTAAATGATACAACAATAAACACAGGTTTATTGCGCAGGTTTCCTCTTGAATTAGTGTTTTTGTGTCCTTTGAGTAGATTCTTAGGAGTGGAATTGCTGGGTTGGATGGCAGATCCATTTTTAGTAATTCGAGGAACCTCCACACAGCCTTCCATGGTGATTGCTCCAGTCTGCATTGCCACCAGCAGCGTAGGAGAGTTCTTTTTCTCCACGTCCTTCCAGCATTTGCTGTTTCTGGTCTTTTTGATAATGGGTCATTCTCACAAGTGTGAAGTGTCATCTCATTGTGGGTTTGATTGCATTTCCCTAATCATGAATGATGTTTTTTCACTTATTTTTTCAGATACCTGTTGGCCATTTGCAACAAGACTCTTCTTTCGAAAGTGTCTTTTCAGCTCTTCTGTCCATTTTTTGACTGGGTTGTTTGCTTTGTTTTTTGTTGACATATGTAAGCTGTTTATAGGTCTTTGAAATTAGTCAATCAGACCTTTATCAGTTGAATGGAGTACAAATATTTTCTCCCACTCAGTAGGATGTCTCTTTGTTTTGGTTGTGTATTAGTTTTTATTTAGTTTGATATATAGTTCCAGCTGTTTATATTCTGCTTTGTTTTCCTTGCTTCTGAGATAAGTCCTCAAAGATGACAAAATATTCATCTCTGGTTTAACAAACAGCTACTGTGGACTTGCAGTTTTTTTCAATGCCCTCAGGTAAGAAATACATCCGGACAAATCTTTTTTTTTTTTTTTAAGATTTATTTATTTATACATACTAGAGCTGGGGTACAGGCCAGAGTCGTGGAAGGTGAGAGGATTCACCAGACAGAGCGGGGAGCAGAACAGGCAGATCAACGGAAGCACACTGCCAAGGGCAGCAGCGGGGGAAGGCAGGAGAGGTCTGCTACGCCATGTGGGTCCCCTCCCTGGCAGGAGGCAGGGATCGAACTTGTGCTGGAGTGGTTGCGGTTTGCTTCATAGTGCGTTGCTTAACCCACTGCGCCACCAGGGAGGCCCACATCCGGACAAATCTTACCACAATTTTGTCACTCTCTCCAGAAAGTGTTTCAAGCTATACTCTTTCACTTTGTCAGAATTGCTTTTAATTTTATTTTTCACTATTAAAAAATACACAGCTTATCACAAGAAAACTGGAAAACATTCATAGTTCCATCAGTTAGAAGTAATTACTAAAATCTTCATGGATTCCCATGCAAAATTTGTTGAGAATTTTTATATAATTTTTTTAAAGATTTACTTATTTATGCATATAAGAACTAGGGTACATGCCAGAGGTGTGGGGGGAAAGAGGATTCACCAGAGACAGAGCAGGGAACAGAACAGGTAGATTGACTGAAATACACTGCTGAGGGGAGCAGTAGGTGAGACAGGAGAGGTCTGCTGCACCATATGGGTGACTTTCCTGGTCCAGGATCAAACTCAGGCTGCAGTGACTTCAGATGCTTCATAGTGCTAAGACTTAGCCACTTGTACCACCAGGGAGGCCTCGACAATTTTTATATAATTTCAATTATGTGATACATTCAAGATTGTACAAGCTAACTTTATAAAGTAATATTCAACCTCACATTACTAACCTAATAGAACACTTTACCTGTTAACAAGTCAAATTCACAAAGTAAAAATACAGTGTTCTTACGGGCACATGGGACTCCCCCTAGAATAAACAGTATATTAAGCTATATAATAAGCCTCAATTATTCTATAGGACTAAACAGAATGTATTCTCCAACTGCAATGGCATGAAATTAGAAGTCAATGACAGAAGAAAATTAGGTTATTCACAGATGTTGCAATCAAACAGTCTTAAATAATTAATGGGTCAAAGAAGTAATAATCGCAAAGGAAAATAGAAAATACTTAAGGATGAATGAAAATTTTTTTAAATTATACCTAAATTTCTTCTCTATGTTAATAGCAACACACACCCATGAAATATTCACTTCAATAAAGCAATTTTCTCTGATTTTATGAAAGGAGAATGGTTCTACATACATTTCTCTGAACTTTCCTTGTTGTGGTCCTTCCCATGGGTCAGTTCATATAACTTCAACCCCTCCTTTTTGATGGCTATGTAATATTCCAGAAATAGTTACATCCCACAGTTTACTCAGCCACACTCTATTGATAGCATTCAAGTTGTTTCCCTTCACCCCATCAATGGATAGCTTTCTATCTTTATATATATATACTTACAAACCAGTTTTCTTATTTCTATAGGATGAAATTGCTCAATCTAAGTTTTAAAGAGGCAGAAATCATTACTTTCTTTGGCAATAAAACAGTCATTATGTTGTATTAAACATCCTACATGGTGAAAAGGGGAAATGGATTTATTTCTCATGCTAAGTCACAATCCTTGAATTGTTTAGGCTTTGTTTTGCAAACACATAGCAAAATATAAACTGCAAGTGCTCACCAAACAAGATTCTATATGTATGAGAGGACAAAGGAAGTATCACAAGAGACACATTTCCTGATACAGGAAAATAAGCAGCAGGGAAAGGAAATGGCTTAGGAAAGCACTGTTGGACCAAGCTTCACCCTTTGACTAAAAAATATCCCCAACAACAAAGAATTCCACAGGTCCCTGGATTCAGAATTCAGGTTAGGTTTGGGGTTAGACTTAGAACTACAAGTCCTTACAGGTGGTGCTTCCCTTATTTGTTCTCTATTTAACTCCTTCTCTTGGTTGTTGAAAAGTTATTTCTAAAAGGGAATATGGAACAGAGGATCCTATGCCCTTACATAATAGCTACAGCTTACACAAAAGACAACTTATTTTAAATGCTTGGATCTCAATTGTTTCTTCCTCCAAATTCTGTAGCTCCTGCAGCTTTAAAGGTGTCTTGTACCTTATAGTAATTCTAAAGACAATTCAATATTGTTTTCTTTACTGGTGATTTATGTGTGCACATATATACAGAATAAAAATTAAGCAAGGTAAAAACACACCCCCTGTTGTTAAAACAGTCAAAAGATACTGACTGATCTGATATATTCTCATTTCTCCAAAGTGCTAAGACAAGGAAGGAACTCCACATGAACTATATGACTTTTTCTCAGTAATTGTGAGTCTTAAAGACCTCAGACATTAAGGTCGCAGCAAATTAGCCTGAGGTGATTATTTAGCGGTTCTACTGTATTATTCTCTTGCTTTACGTTTTCTAATGTCATTGGAAGAATACACCCTATTCTTCACTGTGGCAGTTTGCCTTATGCCGTTTTTTTATTTGTTTGTTTGTTTGTTTGTTTTGGCATCATCTACTCAGTCTGTCCGAGCGCCACCCTCTGGTGCCTTTAGGGAGAACATAGTAATTGTTTTGCTGGTGTTAACTGTGGGGTCCTGGGACTGTTAGAGGGCAGGGAGAGAAGCATCCTTCAGGGTTGCCCTGTAACAGGATCATGATATGAAAAGAAATATAATTGCCTTCTTTCTCATTCTGGCCAACCATCCTGTTCCCACAACGCAGCAAAAGTGAAATCTGGAGCTTCCCTGGTGGTGCAGTGGGTTAAGCAACGCACTATGAAGCATCTGCAGCCACTGCAGCACGAGTTCCACCCTGCTACCACCCGGGAAGGTGACCCACATGCTGCAGCAAACCTCTCCCGCCTCGCCTGCTGCTCCCCTCAGCAGTGTATTTCGGTTGATCTGCTTGTTCTGCTCCCCACTCTGTCTCTGGTGAATCCTCTCACCCTCTCCACCTCTAGTCTGTACCCCAGTTCTTGTATGCATAAATAAATAAATCTTTAAACAACAACAACAAAAAAGTGAAATCTGTGGAAAGGAAATAGGGGAACTCAAAAACTAAAAGAAGGTTATTCAACAGGCTTGAAAAGACAACTGGAATTTCAGTTGCAGGAACTGGCAAGGGGCGACCAGCATGACAATCAGGGTGATGAGCAGAAGCGACTACCTTCTGTCTTTCTGTTCCTCTGTTTAAGTTCCAACTCTAGAGCTTATTCTGAGTCTGTTGGTCCTACAATTCACTTCTTGGCAGGAAAACAGAAAGTATCTGACAGTTCCATGGTCCTGACTCAAGTAGGAAAAAGACAATTACCTCAAGATAGTTTCAGAATGTTTTTAGCAAAGAAAAAAAATCAGTTTGTCCCTCCAATTTGTAGGTAATCTACCTTTCCCGAATGGATAGTTGTAAGATTTTAAAACTCATGCAACTCAATTTTTTCTCTTTGGTTATACCTACACATGGTTCTCTTTTGTTTTGTCTGAAACACTTTTCCCTTCAGCTTTGCACTTAGGTTATATTCCATCCTCTGCTATTACTTCCATTTCATGTTATGTTGTCTTCACCATGAACACAAAATATTCACGCAGTAGTTCTTTTCTTTTGCCATTGCTTTCATTCCTCCTTTCTTCTGTTTGTGCTTATTTTCTGCATCCTAAGTAAGCTTCTCAAACCTGTTCTCCCAAAAACCGATTCTGATATACCTACAACTGATGAAATCTTACAGTAGAAAGGTTTAGGATGGAAGGTTTCACAAGGACAGACACCAGAGGGATGATCAATGGGTCTTGGACTAAACCTGGCTATGGAAATTTCCAGTAATCCAAGGTGTGGTCAGAAAAGATTATCAGCCAGGGGTCCCCACCAAAGAGGACTATCAGTCTTGGAGCCCAATCTGAGCCTAAAGGGATACTTTCCACAATAATTCCATCAAAGAACATTCCAGAAAGAGGTCCCTTACCCTAGCAAAACACAGCTCTGCCCACCTGTGTCTGTGCAGACATATCTCCTCCCAAATTCTCCTTTCTTCAAAAAACGTGTTTTGTGTTGATGAACAGGGACATCTCCTGAATTCTTTCTCAGAGGAACCCAAGAACCCCCCTACACCAAATCCCACCACCTAAACCCCAGCATTGCCCAGTACATTGGTCCTGTGTCATGGGGACTCCCTCGCTGAGCTTCTCTTGGTGATGCAGCTTTCAGGTGGGCAAAGGCACCAGCCAAGGCCACCCTACATTGGACAGGGCACAGTCCAGGACCAGCATGAATGGGAACCCTCATCATTCCAACTTGAGGGGACCCTAAGCCATACCCTCTACCCTTTGAGGCTGTAGTCAGCAGCTACTGACCTTTTAGAATATCTTTTGACTCAGACATTCTCCAAGTGTTACAGGGCAGGGAGAGGGGCATTTTAGAACCCTAAACCTGCCCTCTTTAAATGGGTTTTGCCATCCGCTGCATCAAAACAAACATATAAGGCTTTTAATGGAAAGGAACTTTAATATAATTAGGTAACAATATAGAAAAGACAAAGAATAGAGTTACTAAATCAAGCATCTGAAGTTACTCATTTCCTTGAGGGTAAATTCCAGCCAAATAGGATTGGTCCAAAGCAAGGCCCAAAAGCCTGCCACAAGTCTAAAGGACTTTTTAGTGGAGACCCATAGAAAAGGGTTAGAGGGCCTCCCTGGTGGCGCAGTGGGTTAAGCAACACACTATGAGGCAAACCGCAGCCACTGCAGCATGAGTTCGATCCCTGCTGCCGACCAGGGGGGGGACCCACATGGCGCGGCGGACCTCTCCTGCTGTGCCCGCTGCTGCCCTCAGCAGTGTGCTTCCATTGATCTGCCTGTTCTGCTCCCCGTTCTCTGTGGTGAATCCTCTCACCCCCCAACACCTCTGGCCTGTACCCCAGTGCTTGTGTGCATAAATAAATAAATCTTTAAAAAAAAAAAAAAAGAAAAGGGTTAGAAAGAGTCAGACAAATCTGGGAGGAAAAGAGAAAAAATCAAGATGAGAGCTGCCATTATTAAGCTCCCCAGAGGTCTCTCACCCACATCTGTTCCAACCAGTCCGAGACCAAAAAGCAAGTGCAGTTTCTTCACATTTCCCTCTGCTCCACGTGCCTCCTCCAGGTCTCCTTGCTGCTCGCCATCCTGCTTCCTTCTTCCTCCCTTCCTTCTGTCCTTTCCTATCTTCTGTCTCCAGCATCTTTTTAATCCCTGCTCAACTCCACCCTACCCAGGGCAGAATTGGGACCCTGAAATCTCCCCTTTTCCTGGGGACCACCGTGATACACAAGGGATACTGGTCATCTCCTTTTTGCCACCTCCCGTGGCCTCATGAGTTGTTTGCCCTGAGTTTTTGCTTCATCGTCTAACTGAACACCCCTCCCCAATGCCGGCTGCTCCATCACCTCAGCTCTGTGTGAGACCCACCAGTCCCCACGAAAGTTTGGCAAGCTGAATCTAAACTCCTGTGAGCAACACTGTGCCTCCAAGTTCATTCATCTTTATGTGCCTGTACCCAAAATGAGGAGGGGCCATCTGAGAGGCAGTCCCTCTAGGGAGCCCAAAGAAGGGCGGTAAAGAATTCCCTATCCTCAAAGGGGGGAGGGCAAAGACGGGGAAGATGCCAGAGGGTGCACAAGGGACTGAGGTGATGGTGCACGGGTGAAATGGTGGTGGGTACCCCCTGGGGACT
>JAGFMF010011381.1:13703758-13756146 GCA_019455555.1 Galemys pyrenaicus
GATGTCATTGATGTGTATGTCATGTAGGGTTTTGCCTACTTTTTCTTCTAGTAATTTTATGGTTTCAGGCCTTATGTCTAAATCCTTAATCCATTTTGAAACTTGCCCTTTTTAAATGAGTTTGCCATTTGCCATATTAAGACAAACGTATAAGACTTTAAATGGAAATGAACTTTAATGCAATTAGTAAACAATAAAGAAACAACAAAGAATATATTTACTAAATTAAGCATTTAAAGTTACCCATCCCTTCGAGGGTAAAAGTTTAGCTAAATAAGATTGGCCCAAAGAAAGACCCAAAAGCTTGCTACAAGTTTAAAGTACTTTTTGGTGGAGACTTATAGAAAAGGGTCAGAAAGAGTCAGACAAATTTGAGAGGAAGACAGTAAAATTAAAATTAAGATAAAAGCTGCCATTGTTAAGCAACCCATGGTTCTCTCACCTGCATCTGTTTTAACTAGTCTGGGACTAAAAAACAAGCGCAGTTCCTTTACATGTTTTTCTGTTCCCTGTGCTTCCTCCAGGCTTCCTTGCTGCTGTTCATCTTGCTTCCTTCCTCTCTCTCTTTTTCTTTTCCCCCCTTCAGCATCTTATCTGTCCTCAGCTCCACCCTACCTAGGGTGGGGCAGGGATTCTGGAATTTACCTTTTCCTGGGGACCGCCCTCTTACATATTTGTCTTGATATGCTTGAAGAGTCTACAAAGGCAATGAAACCAGCCTTTCTCAATACCAGTAGCTTGCGAGGCAATTATCATGTGGAAATTCCTATTTTTCATGCTAGAAGACAATTTCTACATAAATTTTTTTTTCTGTATTTTTGCAACATTTCTTTTTTATAAAGATTTATTTACTTATGCATACAAGAGCTGGGGTATAGGCCAGAGATGTGGGGGTGAGAGGCTTCACCAGAGTGGGGAGCAGAACAGGCAGATCCACTGAAACACACAGCTGAGGGAATTTTTTGCAACATTTCTTATCATCCCCATCCCAGGCCCTGAGGGTGAAGGTGTGTGCTACATAAGGGGAGCGGGGGAGGCAGAGTGTTTGCAAACTCTGATGATCTCTGTTAAAAGCTCTTAAGCAAGTGCTAGGTGCTTCTTTCAGGGGACTAGACCTTGAAAAGGAAATGTACAAATCTTAATTCACCATCTCTCAGAGAAAGAGAGTGAACAACTGTGCAGAGAGGAGACAGTGAAACCTCAGCAGGAAGGACCGATAGACTGTTCTGTGGTGACAATCCCTGAATAGCTGATTCCCTAAAGTGAGGGAAATGACAAGTATCTTTCTACTTTTGGGGAGAGTATTTTGGGCATAGTGACAGTTCTTCCCAAATTTTGGTGTTGATTTCAGTTCCCTTTCAGGTTTCAGTATTGTTGAGAATTTCATCTTTTTAAATATCTTCATAAGTATTTGAAACATATAACAGCCACACATTTGAGTAGCTCCAAAATGTCATTTTCAACCTGAAGTTTTAGATCCTCCCCCTCCTCTGACATGTGTGCACTGGATGCCGGGCTCTCTGATCCCTTCACACCCCCTCATTCCTCTTCCACTGCAGTTAAGGCACCCGGTGAACCTGTTACAGGGCAGGGAGAGGGGCACCCCAGAACTTTTAAACTTGCTCTCTCTAAATGGGTTTTGCCATTTGCCACATTAAGACAAACATATAAGGTTTTTAATGGAAAGGAACTTTAATATAATTAGGGAATAATATAGAAAGGACAAAGAATATAGTTATTAAGTTAAGCATTTAAAGTTACCTATCTCCTTGAGGGTAAAAGTTTAGCCAAATAGGATTGGCCCAAAGCAAGGCCTAAAAGCCTGCTATAAGTTTAAATGACTTTTTTGTGGAGATCCATAGAAAAGGTTAGGTAAATTTGGGAGGAAAAGAGTAAAATTAAAATTAAGATAAAAGCTGCTATTGTTACCCTCCCCACAGGTCTTTTATGTACATCTGTTTTAACTAGTTTAAGACCAAGAAGCAAGCGCAGTTTTTTTACATGTCCCTCTGCTCCATGTGCCTCCTTTACATCTCCTTGCTGCTCTTTATCCTGCTTTTTTCTTCTTCCCTTCCTTTTGTCCTTTCATTTTTTTCTCCCAGCACTTTCTTATCCCTGCTCGGCTCTACCCTACTTAGGGCAGAACCGGGATCCTGGAATTTTTCTTTTTTGGGGACCATCAGCAGAGTGTGGGTGTCTACTATACAACTAGTGCTGTTTTTTTGTCTCCTCAGAAAAATGTAGGCCCTTTGAAAGAATAACCATGTGCTACTTTATTTTAAATTTCTTGTGTTGTGGGGAGATCAGGGTGAGGCCAGAGGTGTGAGGGTGAAAGAATCCACCAGACTCAGAGTAGAGAACAGAAAAGGAGGATTTATTGACATGCATTGTTAAGGGGAGCAGCAGGTGAGAAGGGAGAGGTCTGTACACAAAGAAGGACTTGGGGATCCCTCTTATAACACTTTTTCATGGACATTTCATAACTGGGGAGTCAGTTTGGGCCTGTTAATGCTGGGATGCTTGGTCCAGGCAACTAACACAATGCCTGACACACAGCAGCTATAAAGATGAGCATTTGTAATCCAGGCACTTTGCAGTCCAAACATAATTGCTTCCAACCAGGCATAAAACATGGAGGGGGTAGGGGGAAGGCACATTCAGTCCACTGCAGCTCACAAGCATCACATACAAAGGAAATCAGAATACTCGAACTAGAGAAATCAAATAAAATTCTAATAACAAAAATCACCAGCTGAAACGTCTATATGAAAAAGTAAAACCCACCAAAACCTCTTGGCTTTGGCAGATTCTGTTCCTCAGAAAGCAATGTTTGCCTCTGGAAAAGACAAGCCCGAGACACGTGCAGTGCCCCCTTTCAGCAGCAGAGGGCGGTGGAGGACAGGTCTCTTCAGTGGCCGCTTCAGATTTTTAAGAGAACCGGTGTGCTCCCTGGAACCGCACCGCTGTTTGAGGCCGCTCTCCAAAGTGATGACCGTTTCTTCCACGACAGGTTCACCGTGAGGTTAAAGACGTTAAAGACGCATGACCTCAAAGACTGCACCTGTTTCCCTCTAATTCTTATGTGAGTCAGACGTGAAAGAGCAAGAGCTAGTGAAATAGAGATAAATCAGGGGCTGCCAAGCTTTGTAAATTCTTCATGTGGAGAATATGAAAGCCCTGGTGGGGTGAATCTCGCAGGAGGCTGTCCTGGGCCCCGTCTGTGGCACTACCTTCTTCACAGCTGAATGATATCTTTATTCCTTTCTACACACGCAAGAATTTAACTGTAGCCTATTTCTTTAGAATATCCCTGAAGGCGCTCAAGAGTGTGCCATCCCAAAATCGGCCACTCCTCTACGGCATGAAGAGTGTTTTGACCTGAAGGCAATTGAGAAGAAGCAGGCAGGAGAAAAGCTCTCTGCCCGCCCCCTTTCTATGAGGAAGAGCAGGCCAATTCTAGACCTCTCCGCCCAGAGATGGCCCCAGAGGAATATACATAATAAAGCTTACTAAACCAGCCCTTTCTCTTTAGCTTCCCCTACACTTTTACCTGCCCACAATTTGCCAGCCCCTAAAAGTTCATTTCCTTTGTCTTGTCACTTCTTGAGAAATGTATTGTTTTTGGGGACGCTATGTAAGTCCAAGTTCTAACCATCCCTTGAGTTATTTATCAACCAGTCCTCCCACATGTATGCTCAAATGTGTGCATTAATAAACTCATGATTTTTAATCTTGTTAGTGGCCCTTCATCAGTCTAAGTTAGAGCCCTAGTCAATGAACCTAAAAAGGGTAAAAGAAAAGGAGATCTTTCTGCCCTACATCTCTTGCCATCCTCTGTGCCCCCATGCTAAACAGAGTTTATCCTTTCACTGTCTGGCTTTCCAGCCAAGAGCTAGCAGCCCTGCCTCCAGCACCAGCTGAGCTCCTAAACAGTCGAGGTGTTGTGAGTGGCAGGGCCCTGCGGCAGCTTGGGTGCACTATATATATGGGTGACCAACTCGCATGGAATCCAGAGACTATTCCATAGAACTGCTTATTTCTCAGTGTTGGGTATTTTTTTAATTCATGTACATTTTATTTATTAAAAAAAAAGGTTTTCATGTTTAGTTGTCAAGTGAGCACAGCTACATCCCCACAGTAAAAGTATGAAATGTTCACTCTTCCCCAGAACCCCTAATCCCATCCCCTCCAACACGGAGAAGCACTGCAACCGCTTTGGCTTGAGTCCTTCCAGGCATGTTTCTTTTTTTTTTTAAGATTTATTTATTCATGCATACAAGAGCTGGGGTACAGGCCAGAGACGTGGGTGGTGAGAGGATTCACCAGAGACAGAGTGGGGAGCAGAACAGGCAGATGGACAGAAATACACTGCTGAGGGGAGCAGTCTGCCTGCGCCATGTGGGTCCCCTCCCCTAGGCAACAGCAGGAATCGAACTTGTGCTGCAGTTTGCTTCATAGTGCGCTGCTTAACCCAGTGTGCCACCAGGGAGGCCCTCAGTCATTTTTCTATGCACGACATTCATATGATAACAGAAATAACATCAAACTACAAGAATCTGTGACCTTTTGTTTGTTCAACAATAGGTTTCAGATACTGTTCAAGCAGTTTTATAGACCTATAGATCTACCTCATGTTCTGGGTCTGCCCCATAACACTCCCCAGATGCTACATTGTCTACCCACTCCCCTACATGGACAGACATTCACAGTATTTCTACATATTTATTTATTTATTGAAGATTTATTTATTTATTTGTTTGTTTGCTTATTTATGCGTACACGCCAAAGGTACAGGGGGTGAGAGGATTTACCACAGGCGGAGCCAGGAGCAGAACAGGCAGATCTCCTGAAATACATTGCTGAGGGGAGCAGAGGGTGAAGCAGGAGAGGTCTGCTGCACTATGTGGGGTCTCCTCCCTGGCTGAGGATCGAACTCGTGCTGCAGTAGCTGCGGATGCTTCATAGTGCTGAGACTTAGCTTCTGTGCCATCTGAGAGGCCCTATTTCTACTTATTTACTATTATAAATAATGACACAGTGAATAGCTATGCATTTGTAAATATTTTGTTATAAGAAATCTAGATAGTAAAATTGCTGGGCAAAAAATATAGATGTTCAAAAGTTTAATATGGTTCTAACTTCCCTCAGCCCCACCTTGGGAATGACAAGCAAGGGGCAGCAGAGGTGGCCTGGACTGCACAGACTGCCGTGGTAGGTGAGACCGTTCCCCCCGAGGCACCGCAAGTGTGTTAGGACAACTTCTTGGAAAGCCCCAAAAGGCAGTGTCTACTCGGGCTGATGTGATAGAGCTGGACGTGGCCCTGGAGCGCCTCAGAAGAGCACTGCCGGTCCCCCACAGCAGCAGACTTACCTTCACCCAGGGACCTATTCTGGTGCTGCAACAGCTGATCTTCGCCTGTTGATAAAGACACTCCTGGAGCACCAGGAAAGGACAGCACCTCAGTCCGCAGATGTGCGAACACGGATTTCTCAGTCTTTCAGTCAAGAAGTAGTTGATTGATGGACAGCACGGAGTGACTCAGGTTCAGGGAGCCTAAGCTTCCAAACTCCTTGAGATGTAGACAAGAGATGCAGACCTCTGTGTGTAGCTTCACGGGACTCATCTAAGTCATTTTCTGATGAAGCAATTAAAAAGGAAGGGACTGAAGCAAGATCTTCATGGGACTAGTGTTAAGCTTCTGGGTTTTTATGTGGTGAATCTGTGTGGCTGGAATCCTTTTTAACCTCCAAAATAAGATGACGGTATGCCAAGTAGGTTTGGAGCGCCCACGAGGTTTTTTGTGTCTTCTGTCCTTCAGGCTGGTGACAAGAGTGACCTCCCTGTGCCCAATCTGTAAGCATCGTCACAGGACCAGCTAATACCAGAGGAAGAAAGAGCCCAGAGTGTTCTTTATCTTAACTCTGGACTTTCAGTCATGGCTAAACTATCTGAACCTGCTTAAAGTTCAAAAACAGTTCTTTTTTAAAAAGTTTTGTTTTGTTTTGGACAGCTCATTTAGATGGGGGAAGAAGAGACATGATATTTGCTGGAGAAGATAACTCATTTCTCATCTGGAATTTTTCTATGCTTTATTGAAGCTGTACAACACAGATAGGGGGCAATACGCTGACCCCAGGACTGGCTTGGACGAGAGTTTAATTCAGATTGTTGCATTAGATTATGTTTGCTTTCTGAAAACTCACTGCGCTTTGAGACCTCTATGTAATAGTAAAACTTAAGAATTCAGTATTAATGAGTGCAAGACAAGCAACACACTGGAAAAAATTGGCAAAGGATACAAGCAGGTAATTCAAAGCACGTGAAACACAGAACAACCAACAAACATTCACGAATGTGTAGCCTTCTTAGTCATCGGGGAAATACAAATTAAAAGATAGTAAGATTGATATTTTAATAAGCTGCATGCTAATAGCCAATTAATATAATAAGGAAGGTTAAATGAGCAATAAATATGAAAAGATTCTCCTCACTAATAAACAGTTAAAGACATCATTTTTCACCAATCAGATTGGTGAAAATTAATATGGTAGCAATTAACATGGGAATAAATCCCAGAAGGGACCCAAACTGAAGCCGTTAGACACCCCCTAGTTCAATCAGGAAATAGAGTAGTTGACAAGGATGGGGTCAAGGAACAGGAGACATGCTGAGATTTAGGGCAAGGATGGAGCTGGAAAGAAAAGAAATAAGGAAATAAAAAGAGGCCAGTTCTGGAAACGCACCGTTCCAGAAAGGGAAGCCCACAGCTGTCTCTGACAGGCACTAGGCAGGATAGGTGAGCCCTCATGGAGTGGCTAATGCGGGTTCTCCACTCTCACTGTGCAACCCAGTGATTGCACAACTGTGACCTCTCCCCAGAGGTAGGGCTCACTGGTCTGGGATGAGATACACATCTACAAAAGAACCTTGGGGAGTCCTACGTTTAAGTCAAGACAGAGTGAGGCACAAACAAGCCACCAGTGAGACAGAAAGGACATAAGGAATGTACTAATAGAAGAAAGGGTTCAAGAAGGCAAGAGTGGGCTTCCCTGGTGGCGCAGCAGGTTGAACGTGCCACACTGTGAAGCATCCACGGCACAGCAGCGCAGTTTGATGCCCGGCTTGGTCTACCTGCAGCAGACCTCTCCTGCCTGGCCCGCTGCTCCCCTCAGCAGTGTGTTTCAGTCAGTCTGCCTGTTCTGCTCCCCGCTCTGTCTCTGGTGAATCTCTCACTTCTCGCGACTCTGGCCTGTGCCCCAGCTCTCATGTGCATACATATGTAAATCTTTTAAAAAAAAAAAAACCGGCCCTCCCTGGTGGCGCAGGTGGTTAAGCAACGCACTATGAAGTAGACTGCAGCCACTGCGGCACGAGTTCGATCCCTGCTGCCGGCCAGGGAGGGAACCCACATGGCGCGGTGGACCTCTCCTGCTGTGCTCGCTGCTCCCCTCAGCAGTGTGTTTCGTTTATCTGCCTGTTCTGTCCCCTGCTTTCTGTGGTGGAACCTCTCACCTTCCCCCCCACACACACACACCTCTGGCCTGTACCCCAGTGCTTGTATGCATAAATAAATAAGTCTTTAAAAAAAAAAAAACCAACAGAAGGCAGAAGTGCTGTGCAGAGCAGCTAGAAGGAAGGTTATTGCAGGGAAAGAGAGACAATTTCAGGCAAAGGAGAGAAACAGACCAAAGAATTCTGGAGAAGCTTACCTTTGCCTCTTCTACAGTGCTCACTACCTGGTCTTGATTAGCCCAGCTACAGTTAGAAAATTTACAATCTTCCCTGGGGAAGTCCACGAGGAACTCCTTCTACATCAGCTGGCTCATCGGGAATGGTTTGCTGTATGTGTCTGGAGTACAAACAAATGCTGCTTAACCCAAAATGTGCCTGCAGACTGCTGGGCAGGCCCTCTGCACATGCCCCAGGTTATCAGATGGACCCCAATGAGGCCGGAGCCCAGCGCCAGCCCCATCCTAGTGAACGGCGCCTGGACTCCCTTTGCTTATCTCTTGCCAGTTCCCATCATTGGGCTGGTGCATGGGTCCTTAGTTAGCTTAGTTAATCTGATTTATTTATACCTTGGACACTTGGATGCAACCAAAAGGTGTAGCCATCTCTTGGAAGCCCTGATTTTAAGTATTTTAGGGAAGACTAGGTGCCACATCAGACAAGTCAGTATGCCCCCTTGCCTCAGGATGTCATTACCCTCTTGGTTCTCAGAGGTCCCCTTTTCCAACCCACCACTGCCCCATGCCAGTTTAGGCTGTTCCCTGCCCCCTCACCTTCTATCTTGGAAACTCTCATCGTGCCCAGGGCTGGGGCCACAGGGATACCACCCATACTCCCTCTGCCTAACTGGCCTTTCTGAGAGGCCTCCAGGCTTCATCAAAATGGAAGTCCCTTCATCGCTTTCTATTTTTATTTTTAAATTTTTTTTCAAGGTTTATTTATTTATGCATACAAGCACTAAGGTACAGGCCAGAGGTGTGGGGGGTGGGGTGAAAGGATCCACTAGGGACAGAGTGGGGAGCTGAACAGGCTGACTCACTGAAACACACTGCTGAGGGGAGCAGCGGGCAAGGCAGGAGAGGTCTGCTGAGCCATGTGGGTCGCCTCCCAGGCCAGCAGAAGGGATCGAACTTGGGCTGCATTGGCTTCATAGTGCATTGCTTAACCCATTACGCCACCAGGGAGGGCCCCACTTTTTATTTTTTAAGATTTATTTATTTATGCATGTAAGAACTGTGGTACAGGCCAGAGGTTTCACCAGAGACAGAGTGGGGAGCAGAACCGGCAGACTGACTGAACACACTGCTGAGGGGAGCAGCGGGCGAGGCAGGAGAGGCATGAGAGGTTTGCTATGCCATGTGGGTCAGCTCCCTGGCCAGGCTCAAACTCCAGCAGGTGGCAGGTGATAGCTTGATAGCACTGTGTTTAACCCTTGCACCACCAGGGAGCCCCCCCCCATCACTTATTTTAATAATGTTAACAGACGGGCTTATTAATCCATTTGTCTTAATCATACGTCAGCAGAGAAAATTCAAACATTTAACAGAGTAAATATGAGAACTGTCTCCAGACTGCAAAAATCTGCTTGCTGGAACGCAGGCATGACAAACTGCTGTCATCTCCCTCCTACCACATCCTCTCCAACGAGCCCGTCGCCTGGTACTCCTGGACACTGGTGATCCCACCGATGAATAAACAGTCAGGCTTAGAGCATGTTTCCGGACCAAGCAAAGCCCACGCTGCCTGATCTGTGATGAATGATCAGGGATCTTGGACAACACTGTGCGTCACATATTACCTGGGGAACAATTTACTGGTGTTGACTTTTTACAAAGTGATTTGCAAGAAGGATTTTTTTTAAGCCTATACCTCTTTAGTTTTGTAAAATCCTTCCATATACTCAGAAGGAAGAAATGGTTATGGTAGTTAATGGACAGTCCCCTTGCATGTGATGGGCTGGCAGATGCGGGAGAGGTGGCCTGTGTGCGCACAGCCTCAAGGATGCTTACATAAGCCCCGTGTCTCTTGTCCTCTTCCCCCAAACAGGGCAGAAATGAAATTCCAACCAAGGCCTCTGTTGATAACCTGAACACACAGAAAGGACATGATCATCTTTGACACTGGCAAAAACACTGAACTGCCTCAATTTCTCAACTGGGGTCAAGGATGGGTGCAGCTTACAGCAGTGTGAGTCTACCCCGATACTGTTCTATGCTGAAGTGCAACTTTGCTCCCACCCCAAGCCCCTGCCCATGGTCACTCCACTCTCACTCCCTTCCGGTGTCGTCAGGAACGGTTGTCAATCCAAATACCAGCATCAGTAAGAAACAACGTTGGGCTTCCTTCCGCAAAGCTGGGATGTTGCTAAGTACCCCCACGGGTCTGATGGCGTCTGCTTCTTCACATCCTGGGTATTGATCTTGCATTGTCATGTCTCCTTCTATTGGCCTATCTCATAATTCTTGGATGACTAAGTGATACAATGTTGTACAGAAATATAGATAATAGGGCCCACGCAGCCTGCTTTACTAAACCACACTACAGAGCGCTCTTCCCACCATCTCATCAAGTCCAGCATTAGGACCAAAGACGTGCCAGTTATTTTCTGAGATGCCTGCACCAGAGACTCATTTGTAGGAAAAGTGATTCGAGTCCACTGCCCACTGGTGGCAGCTGCCAAGCCCCAGAAGGAGGCGGTAGGCGGCATGGAGTCCCCATTCTGCTTTTGTCCCTGGGCCACTCTGGGACTTTTTCCTCTGTCTCCACCTCACCTTCTTCCTCGTGGGAATGAGAACACTGGCCGCCCCTCCCCTCCCCCCAGAGGCCAGGTTGAGGAGTCTCCAGTGAGCAACTTGGCGGCGGCTCCATGTGTGAAGCAGCACGTCCTCATCAGCCCACGGCTCCACCCCCTCGGGAACCAGGCGGTTGGGAGAATGGACGCCCACAGACCTGCAGCAGCGTGGGCTCCTGGGCGCTCAGGCTGCTGATTGTCAGCAGTCACCGGCGTGCTCTGCAGTCTCATGCTCGCGCTTCTGTTGTCTCCAGGGCTAAGCAGTTGGCTTCGGAGACTGGGGAAAAGCCGGACTCGCCACCCCACGGTCACACAGCAGCACGGTGGGGCCTCCGCCATGAATACCGCTTTCGTTGTGTGCAGTTGGCTTTTTGATTCGGGGTGCTGGAGACAAGTTCAGTCAATGAAAGTGAGTAGCATGAGCAGTCAGGCACTTTTGCCTGCCCAAGTGCTTAAGAAATTTCAGCTCTCGGCCAGCCTATGGCATGCTTCTCTCCACTGTCCTCTTGCGTTGAGTCACTTAAAAGAAACTGTCTCTCTCTCGGGTGAAATTAGACCTGCCTCGGGTCACAAAGTAGTGTTCCTGGAGGTTAGTTAGCCTATGGATGGAGCTGTCAGTGACGGCCGAGCCTCACCTCGGACAGCTCCCGACTCCTTGCTCCTTCCGCTCCTCACTCCTCATCTTCAGAAGTAGCCGCTGCAGCCCTCAGCACCCGGAACCATAACTACATGATGCGTTCTTACTTCATAATAATTGTTGGGGGGACGTGCGGGCTGTCTTTACTTCTTTCACTGTTATGTGGTCAGGAATGACAAATCCTGCACTGCAGTCGCATCTACTCCCTCCAGCAAAGTTCTAGCTGGGTATAAGCAAGGTGCAGTCACTGAATCAGAATTCAAAAATGTATCAATAGCTCTGAAATGTCTGACATCCTGAAAAGTTTTGCTAAAAGATGTTGAGTTACAAAAGGTAAATTAGGGGCCTCCCTGGTGGCGCAGTGGGTTAAGCAACGCATTATGAAGCAAACCACAGCCACTGCAGCACAAGTTCTATCCCTGATGCCGGCCAGGGAGGGGACCCACATGGCGCAGCAGACCTCTCCTGCTGTGCCCGCTGCTCCTCTCAGCAGTGTACTTCAGTAGATCTGCCTGTTCTGCTCCCCACTCTCTGTGGTGAATCCTCTCACCTCCCCCCACACACACACACCTCTGGCCTGTACCCCAGTACTTGTATGCATAAATAAATAAATCTTTAAAAAAAAAAAAAGGTAAATTACGCTTCAGACCTTAACAGGAATTACTATCTCCCCCTAACCTTGAATCGAGGGACTAATGAGCCCAGATGTGCTTATGGAGAGGAATGGAGAAAGGTGAACCTCAGGGTCCCCAGTGTTCAGCCATTCAACTCCTTGGACTCAACACAAAAGAGACAAAAGTGACCGTTTACCGAGTTTACAGAATAAGGTGAATGAGAAAGAATAGGGGAGAAGTGGAGGACCTGAGGAAGGCACTATTCAAGCTTCACCCGCCAGTAAGTCCACTGGATTAGTAAGTCTTCAGCCCTTAAAGAGATGGACAGAGATCAGTGCCCTTGGGTGGGTAAAGAGGGAGCAGTATTCCTTCTAAAAACTGACATCATCTTTGGTGCTATCTCCAAGCCTAGACAAACATTCCCATGTCCATGTGGCTATTCTAGGAACTACTGCTTATTTACCATGCTTTCTTATATACTAGGAAAAGATCTCATGCAAGGCCAAACAGAGCTCACTCTTCTACCCAAACAGAGCTTGCTTCAGTGACTATAGCTTAAGACCTTATCAACTTAGACATTACTATGTAAAATGCAACTGAAAATGGGCGGGCTTATTGAAATTGGCTGGAGAAAACCCGAAGACAAAATGTGGCAAGAGCTTCTAATATGATAGAGCAGGCACACAGCCTCAGGACATGAGGGCAGTTCTAGCTGAGACACTAATTATGGCATCTAGAAGGTAAGTAACTCAAGAGGCACAGTCCAAACAGAGAAGTCCAAAACATAACAGATATGTCCTGCTAGGCAGAGAGGTGCACAGAGCCCATTGGTGAAAAGGGAGGGAAGAAGGCATGAAGGGTTAAAAAAACAAAAAACACTTAAGATAAGATATGAAGATGAGGGCCTCCTTGGTGACTTAGGGGTTAAAGTCTCAGCGCTACCACTGCAATGGCCACCACAACAGCTTGAGTTCAATCCTTGGCCAGGGAGCTAACCCATATGGTGCAGCAGACCTCTCCTATCTCGCCTACTACTCTCCTCAGCAGTGTGTTTCAGTCAGTCTGCCTGTTCTGCTCCCCACTCTGTCTCTAGTGAATCCTCTCATACCCATACCTCTGGCCTACACCCCAGTTCTTGTACGCAAAAATAAATAAAATAAAAGTCTTTTTTTTTTTAAAGATTTATTTATTTATGCACACAAGAGCTGGGGTACAGGCCAGAATCGTGGGAGGTGAGAGGATTCACCAGACAGAGTAGGGAGCAGAACAGGCAGACTGACTGAAACACACTGCTGAGGGGAGCAGCAGGCACAGCAGGAGAGGTCTGCTGCACCATGTGGGTCCCCTCCCTGGCCAGCGGCAGGGATCGAACTCGTGCTGTAGTGGTTGTGGTTTGCTTCATAGTGCGTTGCTTAACCCACTGTGCCACCAGGGAGGCCCCAATAAAATAAAAGTCTTAAAACAATATATGAAGATGGGGGTCTCCCTCATGGCGCAAGGGGTTAAGCACCACACTATGAAGCATCCACAGCTGCTGCAGTATGGGTTCAATCCTTGGCCAGGGAGGGGACCCACATGGCACAGCAGACCTCTCCTGCCTCGCCTGCCTCCCCTTGCTGCTCCCCTCAGCAGTGTACTTCAGTCAGTCTCCCTGTTCTGCTCCCCATTCTGTCTTTGGTGAATCCTCTCACTACCCCCCATCCTCTGGCCTGTACCCCAGTTCTTGTGTGCATAAATTAAATCTTTAAATATATATATGAAAATGACTAAAAATAGTGTTTTTCCAAGTTGAGCAGGGATAGGGAGTTTACTAGGAAAACATTACTTCGCAGATGAAACTGTGTATGAAAGATGAGAGTTAACTGCCTGTGTTTGCCATAGGAAGTGTCAGAAACCAAGGAAAATAAGGGACACCTGGGAAAAAAGGGTTTCTTTCTCCTGTAAATAAAAGTCTCTAATTGGCTATTTCAAAGTCACTGTGTCAGCTCCAAAGTCTGTGCTGACCTAGGTTTCTATCTTGCTTCTCCACCATACCACCATTGGAGCATTGCCTCATGATCCAAGATGGCTGCCTAAGTCTAGCCTTTTCACCTGGCTTAAGGAGACTGGCATGATCAGATCTACCATTTCAGACAATTGCTTCACCTGGAATATGAAGAATGACTTAGAAGAGATAATGACTGCTAATCATGAGCAAATATCACAACAGCAACAAGTAGTTAGCAGAGAAAAATAATGTCAATTTATGGCTGTACTCTCAACAAAATTATCACTCAAGAATGACGGTGGGGTCCTGACTTCTGACAAGATATAATGATTCCAGCTGATTCTGTCATTCCCAAGGAATGCAACCACAACCCACAGACAGAGGGCACGAAGCAGCTATCTGGGCTATCTGAGAATATGAGGAGTAAATGAGAGCTAACAGGAAGTTTGGCAAAGGGCCAGAATTCGGAGAACTGAACTAACAGTGAGTTTCCATTTTTTTCTTTTCCAATATCAACAGATCTGGCCTCAAAGGAAGCCGACAGCACCATAAGGAAAAAGTTCAGAGAAGTCCTCTCCTAGTCTGCAGGGACCTCTGAAGGTCAGAAAGAGCCAAAACCCACTTTTTTTCCCTTGTTCATGATCTCTCATCCCACCCCTCAGATGCAGCAGTAGCACAGAACAGACACAAAACAATGCTTCTTTCTGCCTTGAGGAAAGAGAATGGGGAGAATTTCTGTTCTCTCTCTGCGCTCCCCCCACCCCCTCACCCCCAGCATTGCTTGACCTTCGTTGGAGATGCAGTAAAGGAAATTATGTTGTACAACTGAAGAGCCCCCGATCAGCTGGAAAGTGTTTGAGAGATCATAGAGAAGAGAGAGACCTTATGAAGTTGTGTAGAAAACTCTGGGCTCAGTTCCAAGCTGTGCACAAGTGGACTTGACCTAGAGAGTACGTGCAAAGCTTTGAGAGCCGAACTACATATAATGCAGAGCGCTACCCCGGTGCCAGGCTGACTGGGCAGAGCAGATGCAAACAGCACCGTGTCAGCTTTGCAAACGGACTGACACCAGAACCAAAGTCCACAAAAAGTAGGTCAAAATGTGAGGCCCAAACCTAACCAACAAGTCCATTACCTACATTAAAATAAACTGTTATTTTCCTTAGAATGGAGATTCCACATCTCATAATGAAGAATGTTTACTACAAATCAATCTTCACTTTAAAGAATAAACTTCAGTGAAATTAAATTTTCCATTGAATACAGACCAGGATGCAAGAAGGAAAGATGAAAAAATAAGATGATAAATATTCTTATAAATGTCTTTTTAGTTGTGTCACATGGAAGTAAAATTTAGATGAAACATACAGCTGTGAATTTTCCATGAATCTGTCATGTTTCTGCACAGCCTGAGTCTTCCAAAGGGAGACATTTATAGTCGATGCTTATATAAAGAGACATTCCAAGATGATAAAGCTGAGAGCCACCCCTCTCCCCAGAGACAAACTAGGGTGATTGATAAAGATAAAGCCCTCTTCTTCCCTCCCTGGAGATTTGCTAACATTCCAGCATAATGAGTAATCTCTCTTTGAAAATCCCAACCACTCTAGATAGGAGCAAAGCTGGCAAGCTCAGGGTTCTCCTGAAATGCTCCCCATTCCATGTGCACGTGCCAACAGGCCCCCACCAGCTCACCCCACGGGGGCTGGACTTGGAGAACCAGTGCTATGGAGCAGGCCTGCCTGTTGCCGCGCTGTGAATAATCACTAGTGTTTGTCTCTCATCTGGGGGCCTGTGTCTCCTGTCAGCAAAGTGTGTATGTGTGTGTGTGTGTGTGTGTCATTTACAATAAATATGCATTTAGCCTTATCCCCACTCCTGGATCACAGTGCCCAATGTCTTTGGAATTCCTTAAGTCAAAAGACCATTTGGGAGCATCTAATAATATTCGTCCTTTCATCCTCAGTTCCTGAAATGCTTCAGAATGTAAAGATAAAAAAATGTGTTTTGTTACTCATTACAAACCCCTTTCAACTACAACTGAGATTACGTTTTGTGATTTTTAGGGGATTTGGAAATACCCTAAAGATGGAGGTTGGTTGCCAGAGAAAGCAACCATGAATAGAGGATTGAAATTTTCTGTCCCATCCCGATTACTGGAGCAAGGAGGACTAGAAGTTTAATCATTCGCCAGTAGTCAATAATTTAATCAAATGTGCCTATGTAATGAAGCCTCAAAAATGTGGTGGAGGTTGGGCCTCCCTCGTGGTGCAGTGGGTTAAGCAAACTGCACTATGAAGCAGACCACAGCCACTGCAGCACGAGTTCGATCCCTGCCACCAGTCAGGGAGGGAACCCACATGGCGCCACAGACCTCTCCTGCCTCACCCACTGCTGCCCTCGGCAGTGTGTTTCAGTCAGTCTGCCTGTTCTGCTCCCCACTCTGTCTGGTGAATCCTTTCACCTCCCGCGACTCTGGCCTGTACCCTAGCTCTGTGTGCATAAATAAATAAATCTTTAAAATGGAAACTTTCAGGTTGGTGAACCAGAAAGTTTCCACAGCACTGCCCCCAAACCCCTTGCTCCTAGCTCCCGAGTTGGAGCCTTACCTATGTACCTCTTCATCTGCCTGTCAATTTGTCTCCTCTAACATCCTTTGTAATAAACCAGTAATCTTGTAAGTAAACTGATTTCCTGAGTTCTGTGAGTCAATTTAGCAAATTAATCCAACCCAAGGGGGCGGGTGGAACCTTTGATTTCTATCATTCAAGCAGAAGCACAGGTAGCAACCTGAGCCAGTGACTAGCATCTGAAGTGGGGAGCAGTCTTGTGGGGCTGAGCCCTTCGCCTGGGAATCTGAGGCTATTCCCGGGTAGGTAATATCAAAAATGAGCTGTGTTGTAGGACACTCTACTGCTGTTAGAGAATTGCAGATGCTATGGGGAACAGTCGCCGCGTATCATGCTCGTCACAGTTTCCGATTTAACAATAACTCTTAGTGCTTCCAACAGAAAATGAAAGGCTAAAAATGAAGGAGATAAGCAATGAACATGAGAGGTTAGAAAAGAATGCAAAATGAGTCCAAGCAGAAGGAAGGGGGTAGTGTTTCATTTCTCCTATGGTGCTACTGACCATATGCATTGCTATTTTATTTACCACTTAGTAAAAAATTACCGCTAGACTTCTATAGCCATATTTTCCCCATCCAACACTCAGTTATTTTTCAACTCCAAGTTGTCAGAGTCTGTGACTTCCCCATCAAGTATTGTGTTCTGTGCCATGGAGACCATGGGAATATGCCATTATTATCCTGAGGGACTTTGTTTCATTCTAGAACTTTCACACATGCAGAGGAATGACAAGTTTGTCACAACTTCTACTTAGCCACCAATGATTTAAAAACACCCATATTTCAGGCCTCCCCAGTGGCGCAGTGGGTTGAGCGCCACACAGCAAAGCATCCGTGGCACAGCAACACGAGTTCGATCCCGGTCTATGGAGGGGACCTACATGGCACCGTAGATCTCTC
Source organism: Galemys pyrenaicus (assembly GCA_019455555.1). NCBI lineage: Eukaryota > Metazoa > Chordata > Mammalia > Eulipotyphla > Talpidae > Galemys > Galemys pyrenaicus. Next base: position 13,720,827 of record JAGFMF010011381.1, read on the forward strand.
CTGCCTCACCCGCTGCTCCCCTCAGCAGTGTATTTCAGTAGATCTGCCTGACCTGCTCCCCACTCTGTCTCTGGTGAATCCTCTCACGCCCCATGCTCTCACCTGTATCCCAGCTCTTGTATGCATAAATAAATAAATCTTTGAAAAAATAAAATAAAAAAACCCGTATTTCAAATACGTGAAAATAAGAAAAACTCCATCTTAGAAACAATAAAATATGGAAATAAAGATAAATCAGAAATTAGTGAAGAGAAAAGAATTATGCAAAATTCGTGCTACTTATTTCAGGGGACAGAGAAGAGGCATAAAGTTAAACTATATGCACGGATGTTCATTATATTATACTTTATAAATGATGTGTCACATCATTTTGTTGTATCACACATGTATAGAACACAGTAAATAAAATATAAAAATTAAAATGATACTTTATAGCACGTACTCTCAACTATGTTTAAAATACATGTATTTGGGCCTCCCTGGTGGCGCAGTGGGTTAAGCAACGCACTATGAAGCAAACCGCAGCCACTGCAGCACGAGTTCGATTCCTGCTGCCAGCCAAGGAGGGGACCCACATGGTGCGGCAGACCTCTCCTGCCTCGCCCGCTGCTCCCCTCAGCAGTGTACTTCAGTTGATCTGCCTGTTCTGCTCCTGGCTCTCTGTGGTGAATCCTCTCACCACCCCCCCCCACACCTCTGGCCTGCACCCCAGTGCTTGTATGCATAAATAAATAAATCTTTAAAAAAAATAAAATACATGTATTTATAAATGCAAAGGGAAAAGTCTGGAAGATAAAATATCAGAATGTTAATAGTGGTTATTTCTGGTGGTAAAGTTAGGATATATTTTTTTCTTTTTATATAATTGTAGACTTTCTACAATAAATATGCAATGATTTATAATTAGATGACTGTCTTTTTATCTTTAATGCATATGAGATTCTACTTGCTGTACTAGGCTATTCTCCAAAGCCTCTGTTCCTTTCTACAGTGTCTCAGTATAAACTTGAAAATGAGCTTCTTTCTGTTCTCTACCATATATGTCTTTTCATATTTTTAGTAATGATAATAGTAATAACAATAGCTGGCTTTTATTAAGAACCTACTGTGTGTTCTTATATGCTAATTATTTAGTGAATAAATTCAGTTAATCCTTACCAAAAACCAAGAAGGAGCTAGCTAAAACCGTTTCTGCTTTACAGATGTGAGAGCAGAGGCACAGTGCTTACCTAAGTACCTCAGTGAAACTGCTTTCCCATTCAGCTAACAGGTGGTCTCCCATGAACATCAGCAAAGAGAACTGCCACAGTTTGCATTTCATATCTAAATTCTGTTTTAGGGCCCATTTACGCAGAAATATTTTGCTGACATTATTCTACATATCAACAAAATGTGGGGAAAGGACTCATGGAAAATTTATTAGATGTCTTGATCTAATAAATTAAAGTAAACAATTGTAATTACAGCTGATGACAGAATTTCCTGGCCAAAATCAATATCTGTCTCAATGGGCAGTGTTTGGCTATTCTCAGTCTAATCAAGACAAGCAGGAACCTGGATGACATGGCAGAGGGCAGAGTGGGAAGTGCCCTTGGTGGTATGAGGCCTGGCAGAGTCCTGCAATTTCCTGCAAACTTCCAAAGGAAAGAGCCTAAAATTTATTAGTATGCTTGCTGCTGACTGCTGGAGAAAGCTGGGAGACTATTTCTTCGGCTCTCCATAAGCCTATATATTTCATCTTTCATACTGAGATAATCAATCATCTCACTTGTCAAAAACAATGGGAAGTAGATGTTACTGTTTTCTCTTGACAACCTCATGCTGGGACAGGGAGGCCGTTATCAGTCCACAGACATCGCTTCTCAACCACAGTGGCCTGAGTCATCACCGATGTTTTATTTAATTTTATTCTAATAAAATCCCCAAATACATCACCTCCTCTATACAAGTCCACTCCCAAGGCCTCTTGGGAGATTCCTTTTTCTATTTTCTTTGCTCTGTTTCTACCTACTTCATACTTCAATGATAACTTAAGTCTTTGGACACCCCAAATCCCTTCTTTTTTAAAAAAAAAAAAAAAGTCCATTTAGTCCATAATGGCATCAATAATAGGTGTATTTGGGGAGCCAGTTAAAGCCATCCAAGTCTGTGCCTGGCCAGGCCCAGAATGACCATGTTGAAAATGACCACGTACTTTTTCTGGAGTGACAGACCAATAGGAAGAATACTGAAAAACAGAACAAGGAGAAAAACAATCGGAATGAAATGCCTGCTGCCAAGCCCAGATGCCCAACCTCAGGAGCCTGCTGTTGTCAGAGATAAGAATGTCAACCTTGGATCCCTCTAACCAGATGTCGAACTCTACCATTTGCAATGGCCTTGCCCCAGAAAAATGCAACTGCCTGCAGGCTACAGTTCTGAATAAGTCTTCTATAGCCCCCATGGATCCCTGGCCTCATCAAAACCAAGTCTATTATATTCTCTCCTAACTCGAGTCTGGATCTCTACTTGAGACTTCACCTACTAGGAAATGTGACTATTATTTAACAGTGTGAGTTTGCTGAGAAACCTGCCCTTAGCCAAACACCACTTGCTCTCTTCTAAAACTCAGAAATGACCAGCTCCTTGGTGGACATCATCCAGCTACAGGTGCAAGTTGAAGTGGCACGGTGAGTGGCTCTCCCACTGCAGGAGTGGAACTTTTCTCCCGAGAATATACCCAGCTCGGTCTGCAGTCTGCACTAGTGCATGTCTTAAAAGGAAAGAAATAGAAAACAGTGAATGAGATCACTAAACTGCCCAGCACCTGTCTGCTGAGGCCTATGAGACCAGGTCTGTCACAGAATATGGAGGATTAAGTCCAAATAGTATTGCCAAGTAGAGTTTTGCCTGCAGCCTGCTCTGAGGAACCCTTTAATGGGTCCAGATTTGCCTCAGCAGTCTGAGTCAAAACCTTTCAGTGGTGTCTTTGTTCAACTTCCTCTAAGCATACCCCATCTTAGTCCTGGAGATCTCACTAGGGGTAAAAAGAGACAAGAAATGATAAACCAATGGAATTTACACCATAAAAGCAGGGGGAGGTTCTTTTCTCCCAGGTCCTGGAAATTGACCAAAAGCTACAAACCTCAAGGGCTTCCCAAGACAGAGAAGACAAGGAAGTTCTATGAGACAGTCTCATTTGAGAGGACTGTGTCTAATTCTTTTTTTTTTTAAGACTTATTTATTTATGCACACAAGAGCTGGGGTACAGGCCAGAGTCACGGGAGGTGAGAGGAGTCACCAGACAGCAGGGAGCAGAACAGGCAAATGGACTGAAACATACTGCCAAGGGCAGCAGCCAGCGAGGCAGGAGAGGTCTGCTGTGCCATGTGGGTCCCTTCCCTGGCCGGGTATCAAACTCACACTGCTGTACCTCGGATGCTTCACAGTGGGCACTCAACCCACTGCGCCCCCAGGGCACTCAACCCACTGCGCCACCCTGTGTCTAATTCTTGGTGCCAAGCTTTAAGGAAGTCTCCACCTGCATGAAGAAGACACGCAGTAATGGTGACCCCATCCCCAAGCTAAGAGAATAAGCAGACTAAATGACAACCATGTTAGTGGTACACTGACCCAGATGTGAAAACAATCTTCACCTGCTTCTTATTCCTATTATACCTTGTGCTACCTGCTCTGTCTCTGCAAAGGAAGAGCTCAAAGGAATTAAAGGCAAAATGCCCACCCTGATTTATGAAATGTGGTCTATTGCCACTGAGTCTACATTGAAGGGGGAATTAGTTTTCACTTTTCCTGAGGAACATCATTAGCATAGTGATAGTTAATGAAAGGCAACGGCCAAAGTTCAGTAAATTAGTAAATGCAGTCATCCAGAGAGCAGACAGCCCTGTGTACAGCTGTTCCTGGCACAGCACGGAAGTGCTCTGGGGGGTCAGGGGAGGTGGGTGGGGAACCAGAGCCATGTGTGTATATCTCTGCCTTCCAGAATCTGCACTCATAGCTTCAGCCCTTTTCATGCAAACGGACTTTGTTTTCATGCACAAGTGTATATGGATGAAAGGAGGGAGTAGATCTGTCTGGCAGATGGTGGAAACTATCAGGTTCTTCCTGATAGAATGGCTAAGTGGAAATTAGCCTTCATCTCATAGGAACCCTATGAGATGGGAACCACACAGATTGGGGGCCAAAGAGTAAAACTGAGAATGACACTAGAAGATCAATGCTGAAGTGTATGTATCTGGATAGTGTAATTCAAAGGGTTGGAAACAAGTATCAGGAGATAAGATACAAAGACAACTTTGGGTAAGGAATCACAGACAACCTCAGGAAATGAGAGTGAGGAGCATTATGCAAGAACAAGTGAAAGAAGAAATGAACTGGACAAATTCCCAGGAAAGAGGGACTCAATGTCATGGTAGGAATCCCTCTGCCTCTATGTGTTCATCTATATATATATTCCACTTAAATGGAAGCTTCTTAATACACAAGATAATAAGCTCCTTGAGGATGCAACTTAACCGCTCTGCTGTTTCCCTGGAGCCTAGCGCAGTACTTGACACAGAATACGCCTTCAAAAATAATTGTTGAATAAAGTATAAAGGATGAATAAATGAACACAGTTCTCTTACCATACTTGATGTTGGCTAAAGGGAAGGAAATATTGATAAATATTTTTTCAATATATCCACATCAATTTTTATTTTGAGAAATGAAGAATTTAATGGAAGGTGGGGAGAGAGTTTCCCAATATACAGCACACACAGTAAATAACTGAATAAATGTCCACTCAGTATTATGTTCTCCCCCTAAAGTTCTTTTCCAAAAAGTTCCTCCTTCAACCCTTACCCAGCACAACACACAGGTGTTCACGATTGCGATCTATCAATCTCTCTGTCTCTGTCTCTGTCTCTTCTTCCCTTCCCACCCCCACCTACCTCTTACTGAACAAACTAAAACAATTCTCTTATGTTGCACATGTAAACAAAACACTGCTCGTAGAATCATAAGGTGACTTGAAGAACGAGGGGTGCCACTTCCCTGAGCCATCTCAGAGCCTGTGGTACTCTTTCTCCATTCAGGTGTATACTGAACCTTGACGTCTTTAGCAAAGTCAAGTAGATAAAGTTTGTCCCAGTATCTCCTTTCTGGGAACTGATTGTGGCGACTGCTCTAGTGAACAGATGATTGTTACTAAATTAAACCAAGTCTGTGAGTTAGAAAACAACCCAGTATCTTTCCCAAAGACTAAAAGGGGAAGGATCAAAATGAAAAGGAGAAATGATACAGAATCCATAAGCAAAGATAAAGAGGCATCCTATGTTTATATAAAAGAAATTCCAGAAAAAGAAATGAATATACAATGGAGAAACAGCAATCAAAGAAATGAGAGAAACATCTTCCAGTTATCCCCAGAGAATCTTAAATTCTTTGATTGAAACTGTTCAACAAGATTCAAGCACTATTAAGGAGACAGGCCTACACACCAGATATCCTAGGTGACATTTCTGAAGTTCAAATATAGAAACTAATATCTACTCAGAGACTGAGGGAGAGATAAGACATTGCCTCACAAAATGACAACCACAGTGAAAAGCTTCTCTTATCCCAAAGTCAGAAAACAAGGAACCAACAGCTAGAGAAGAGGCTTTTATATATGTCTAAAAGATATGTTCCTTATAAGAGCAAAATAAACTCAAGTTCAAGTGTGCAAGAATTCAGAAAAACATCCAATAACCACAAAAAGATCACTTAAAGAAAGATTTCAGTAAATTGGAATAAAGAACTTAAGAAGGGAAGCACCATTATATAAGAATATATGACTATCAATAAAACTTAGAATAAAATCAGGGAAAGTGTTGTTATGTGGTTAAGAAGATTAGTGAAAATGTTAACAAATTACTTCTAATGTGAAATACAGAAAAGTTTAAATATTAGCAATTTGGATCTAAAATACCAGAATATTTTAGAAACAGAGAGCAAATCTTCACACATCCAAATAAAATGCCCTTAGAAGGCAGGGGGAAAAGCTATTGAAGAGATATTAACAGAGCAGCAAATCTTTCAGATGGGGAGAAAACAAAAGCAGAAAGACCAGTTTCAGAACAAGGGAGTGATCAAGTATGTTTACTGCTTCTCAGAAGCTAAATTATATGAGAATATAATTGGATTTATAAACATGAGTTTTGTTGTTGGTCATGATAAAGAGCAGTTGTCATGGAGGCTGACTACTTCTTTACAACGTTAAAATCAGATTGGTAAAAGAAATAACATTATTTCAATATATGCAGGAAAAAATCTGTAATAATCCTTATTGGTTAGGGGGAAAATAATGTATAGGATTAGAAGGAAAATTTAGCAATTTAAGAAAGGGTATATATATTTTTAAATATTTAAAAATCACTGTTAAACTTTACAGGCATTGTCACTGACATCAAGAATAAGACGTTTGCCATCATCCCTATGTCATTGACATTATACTAATAGGCCCAGCCGGTATTATAAAATAATAAATAAAATTAGAAGCATTAAAAAAGGAAAACTATTTTGATGTTGCATGATTATCTACATAGACAATCTTAGAGAATATATAAAAACATTTGGTACTAATCGCTAAGTTCAAGAACATTTAAAGATGTCAATGTATAAATATGGCATATTGCATTCTTATATACCAATAAACCAATTATAAAATGACATAATTTAAAGAGCATCTATATTAGCAACAAAAATTATATAAATAAATCTGAAACTTTAAAAAGTCTAAAATCTAATAATTCTAAAGCCTATACAAAGAAAAGCATTAGTTACTGAAGGACATTTTCAAAGCTCTAAATAAGAGAGATTTTACCATGTTCTAGGGTTGAAAGATATAATCAGGTAAACATTTTCCATTATTAACTAACAAGGCCAATGCAATTCCAATCAAAATCCAACAGATCTTTTGATAACATTTTACAAGCTGATGCTAACATTTATTTATAGCCATAAAATAATAGCAATGAAAAGTATTTTGAAGGTGTGTGCAGGGGTGAGGAGGGGGAGGATTGCTCCAGCAGGGGAAACACCCAGGAACCGGTTGACCTGTTGCTGGCCTGGCTGCTGCTGCCTATCAGGTGGTCTCAGATAGGCCCTGTTATCCTCCTGCAGGACATAAACCACCTCACAGAACACCAAACTCAGACAGGCCACTCTGAGATCGTAATAAAACGAGTCAAAACAAAGTCCTTGCTCACTTCACCTAACACAAGCAAAAGTAAGTTCCTTTTGTAACCCACGATACCAAGCATTTTCCTCTCAGTTAGAACCAGCGACTGCTATTTCTTTAGCTAGTACAATTTTGTTCCCATTCTAGCCTGCTCTCCCTCTAGATAATATTTATTGATATTATTAATATGAGGACAGAGACCTGTCCTCATTTCCTGAGGACTCTCAATCTAGAGTGAGTCCCCTCTTACTCAGGCCCTCCCAGAACCCTCCAACAAAAGTCCAGATCCCACAGTAAGTTTTCTCCCCTCACACCATCTTACTGAAATGCCACGTGGCTTCCCTGACCTAAGCCACTCCGTCAACCTCATCCCCTCAGCTCTAGGTGGTTCCTGCATGTCTTTGACTGGAGGACATTGGCAGAGAAATGAAGACTTATCTTAAATAGTCTATAAACAGTATGTGGTTGTGGAATGAACTGGTAAGTCAATGGAACAGAAGAGAGTCCAGAAACAGATTTATAAACAAAACTTGAAAATTGACAGAGGTGGTGGTATTACACGTCTGGCTAAAGGCAGAATCTTCAATAAGTGCTAAGACAGTGACTCGTCCATGTTGATTAAAAAATAGCATTAAAATCCCAATCTTAGATCATCACACACAAAAATTAATTTCAGGTGGATTAATAATCTTAAGGGAAGGGACAAAAACCCAAATCTTTTTTTTTTCTAGTTTTAAATCTTTTTTTTATTATTATATTTAACTGTATTTGACATCGTTTGTTTTCCCCAGTGGGTTCCCACCACCATTTCACCCGTGCACCGTCACCTCAGTCCCTTGTGCTCTTTACATCTCATCACCATCTTTGCCCTCCCCTCCCTCCACCCACCCCCATGGTCCCTTGGGTTTATCTTTTGATCTTGTTGAGTTGTTATTTGATTGTTTGGTTGTTTTTGATTATGATCACCCATTTCCTTTAGTTTTCTCTTGTTTTTGTTGTTGTTTGTTTGTTTCGTTTTCTTCCTTTTTATTTTTTGTTTTGATTGTTGTTTGTTTGTTTGTTTTTCACATTCCTCCTAACAGCAAGTCCATCCAATATTTTTCTTTTGCCTTCTGACTTGTTTCACTGAGTATAATTCCTTCTAGTTCCATCCATGTTTCTACAAATGTCCCTAGTTTTTTTATTCTTGATTGCTGAGTAGTATTCCATTGTGTATATGTAACACATCTTCTTGATCCAGTCCTCTACTTTTGGGCATTTGGGCTAAATCTTTTTTTAATTAGATTTATTTAATTGTATTTGACATCATTTGTAGTCCCCAGGGAGTTCCCACCACCATTCCACCCGTGCACCATCACCTCAGACCTTTGTGCTCTTTATGCCCTCCTCCCTGTCTTTGCCCTCCCCTCCCTCCGCCACCCCCACCAACATGATCTCTTTGGAAAAACCCAAATCTTATAGAAAAATATAGGGGAATGTCTTTATGGTTTGAGATGGTATTAAGTTTTATAGTAGGCACAAAACATGAGAGGAAAAGATTAATACATTTGACTACATTGTTAATTACATAAATATACATAAATGTATGATTACACAGTAAGATACACTAAGGTAAGACATATGTGAACACAATTTTGTTTTATGCTTTTGTCATAAAAACCAACATCCTCTTCAGATTTCTTTCAGTGAGTTCATTTTTTGAAAGATTTATTATTTTATTTATTTATGCATTCAAGAGCCTGGGTGTAGGCCGGAGATGTGGGGGATGAAAGGACAGAGACAGAGTAGGGAGCAGAACAGGAGGGTCCACTGAAATACACTGCTGAGGGGAGCAGCGGGCAAGACAGGAGAGGTCTGCCATGATTCGTGGGTCAGCTCCTTGGCTGGGAATCAAACTCATGCTGCAGTGGCTGTGGATAGATTCACAGTGCTGAGACTTAGCCCCTGTGCCATCAGGGAGACCCCGTCTTTCAGTTAGTTTAATTTTTTTTAGTATTTATTTATTTATGCATACAAGAGCTGGGGTACAGGCCTGAGTTGTGGGAAATGAGAGGATTCACCACAGACAGAGTGGGAAGCAGAACAGCAGATGTACTGAAATACACTGCTGAGGGGAGCAGCAAGTGAGACAGGAGAGGTCTGCTGCGGGTCCCCTCCCTGGCCGGTGGTGGAACTTGGGCTGCTGTGCAGCGGATGCTTCACAGTGCAGCTCTCAACCCGCTACAGCACCAGGGAGGCTCTCTTTCAGTTAGTTTAAACAGTTACTTATGTAGGTCTTTCATGAAAGCAAAGTAGCAGAATATGAACTATGTGTCATATATATTTATTTTTTAAATTATGTGTAACTTATTTATATATGAATTCTATATTATTATGTTAAATTATACATATTATAGAAACGATGTATATATAAACATTTAAATTAAATATAAATATACATATTTATATAATATAATTTATAATTTAACTCTATAGCTACAGTGTTATGTTAATTTATATATATAATATAAAGGCATATACTTTAAAAGCAACTCTCTTCAAATTCCAGAAGCTTAGAGTTATTCACAGGACTATTAGCATTTCAGAAATCCAAACTAATAAAATTGAGATGATTTTTGGTTTAATTTCTTGTGAAAGCCTGAAATTGAAGTAAAGTCAAAACCAATTTGGGTTAGAGAAAATTTGCTTCGTTTCCTGATTGTTCAAACAAAAAATATTAGATATGATCCAATAAAGTAGAATATAAGTCCTGAAAGATCTCGGTTTGGCAGGCAAACTGAGCACTACAGGTCTGAGGCCCTGCACCCTGACAAGACTCACCTAGGGTCACACAGCTAAAGCGGGGCAGACCCAAGACCTGCCCCAGGCTTCCTGCTCCTGTCGAGGTGCTCCTGGCCTGCGCTTTGGTGAAGCCATGTCTGGATTAGACTCCAGAGGAAACGTAAAGACTCAAGGCCCCTGGGCAGTCACATTGAGTCCTCTGCTAGCCGCAAGCCTCGCCTGCTGCCTTTCCTTTCTCTGGTGTAAGCCACCCTCCCAGCCTTCAGATGACAGGCATTGTACGTCTCCATGACTTCAATAGTTTCCAGACTTTTTGACTTTCTACACCAGTCCAATTCCACCCCAAATCCTGGCATCCCAAGTTGAAATGCCAGAAATCCTCTTTGGTAAATGAAAACTCTAGGAAAACAAGTGCCATCTATTTCCACTATCATTTCATAAAAGAAACAACATTTAACACAGGCAATGTAGGGAGCAGAGTGTAATTCAAAAGGATGAATTTTACTATATAAAATTATACCTGAATAAACCTGACTTTTAAAGGCACCTATGCTAAATTTTGAGTTAAAACATTTAGAAATTGGATATAACTAACTTCATGCCCACACCCTGAGCCATTTTACCACAGATGAGGAAAAATACCATCTCAGATCAGAAGAGCTTTGGGAAACTATGCTTTTAGACTCTTCCTAGTCAATGTCCCCTGAGTGACCCCTGCCCACCCCCACTGCCCTTAACCCACCAGGCTCTCATCACCTCTTTCTTGAAGTATTGCAGCATCCTCCTGCCGGCCTGTGCCATGTCCACCTCTCTGGTCCCTCTTCAGGGTGCTATAAACGAAGCTTCCCAGTGCACATTTCTCACAACCATCCCACTAACAAGCCCCTTTTCCCCAGTCTGACTGGCCTTTTCTCCTGCCATCATTTTACATTCCATGGACTCAACACTCAAGTTACTTTTAACTGCTTTCTCTGTCCTGTGTATTTTTATTCACACTATTTCCCACGTCTTAAATTTTCTCTAATCTTTATCTTCTGAAGTGTTACATGTCCTTAAAAGAATAATCACAAAGTCTCAATGGACAGGTGAACATGGGTGACTATTTTTCTCACTAAAATTGTCTCAGTCTCATTCTGCAGGGGAGGAAGAGGGGGAAGGAACAAAACAGGGGAGGGGGGAGAGCACAAGGGGCTGTGGTGATGGTGCACTGGTGAATTGATGGTGGGAATTTCACAGGGACTATACCCGAGATGAGAAAGCATACATTGTACAAAAATGAAGAATGATGTAAAATATATATAAAATTTAAAAAATAAAATAAAATTGTCTCAATATTGGAGCTTTCTTGGTGGCACAAGGGGTTAAGTCTTAGCACTATCAAGCTATTGGCAGCCGCTGCAGCAGGAGTTAGACCTCTCCTGCCTCACCCGCTGCTCCCCTCAGCAGTGTATTTCAGTTGATCTGCCTGTTCTGCTCCCCACTCTGTGTCTGGTGAATCCTCTCAACACTCCCACCACCCCTGTACCTTTGGCCGACACTCCAGCTCTTGTATAATAACTTAAATAAATATTAAAAATAAATAAATAAAAGTGTCTCCATCTTCAACACAGAGACACTCAGTCATTAAATATATTAAGGATTCAATTTGAAGAGGAACTCCAAATATTGATAAAATGAGAAGGCAAAGTTACTTTTAATAAAGTCACTTAAGATTCTAATATTGCCATCATGAATGGAGGATGTTATAGAACCATGAATTTAAAATCTGGGCCCCCAGACAAAAGCTTTGGAAAATGCTTTTTTATATACAACACACAGATCCCCCCCCCCACACACACACAATTCCATCCCTTTTAATCATATTAAACAAAAAAGGAAGGATTATCTAGTAGGAATAGGGATGAGGGTGAAAAGTTAAAGGAGCTAAGAGAAGAGTTTTCATTCCTTTCTTTGAACTACAAATTCCTCCATGATTTTCTTGTTCTCAGGAAAACATTCCTGGCTGAAATAGGAAGCAGTCTTCAGAGTTATCCCTGCACATCCTGCCTAGGCACTTAAAGCAATTTCCTGATCTTATTTATTTAGAACTGTTATGAATAGGAAGAGTTAGGATTTTAATGGAAATGCATTTTGGAAAACTAGAAGACCATGAAAATGTTGAATAACTTTTTTTCAATTTTAAAGATTAAAATGAAACATTTTAAACCTGCCATGGAAGAATTCAAATCAAATATAATGCTTCTCCCCCACACTCCCAATACATTAACTCTCTAGTGAGCTAATTTCTAACAGAAAAGAAGCTTTTTCTGGGGAATTTGTGTCCAGCCTATCCAGTTTTCCAGAGTGAAATGGAGGAAGAATAAAACAAATAAACCCTTGGACATAGGAATTAGAACAGAAACCATAATTAAGCATTGTGTAACTTGAGCAAGTTCTAACATCCATTTTAGCTTCTATTGCCACCCCTGAAAAATAATATCTATCTTGCAAGATGATTAAATAAATTAGCTGTGCTAACAGTAACAATAAGAACACTGCAAACGGGGCCTCCCTGGTGGCACAACAGGTTAAGTCTCTTCACTAAGAAGCTATCTTCCAGGCTGGGAGGGGACCCACATGGCACAGCAGACCTCTCCTGTCTCACCTGCTGCTCCCCTCAGCAGTGTATTTCAGTACATCTGCCTGTTTTGCTCCCCACTCTGTCTCTGGTGACTCCTTTCACCCCTGTAACCTCCTGCACCTCTGGCCTACACCCCAGTTCTTGTATACATATATAAATAAAAATAAATTTTAAAAAAAGAAAAACACTGCAAGTGGCAATTGTGCATGTGCGATTATTTCCTATCAACATACTGCATCACCCTGTGAATCCATGAAGGAACTTTTTTAAATTCTGCTACCACACAGGTACCTCTCTAGTTTACACTAGGAAGTTACAATCATTGTGCTGCTTCTTAAGTGTTACATGGCCAAGTTTAAGTCCTCAGAAAGGTGATATTGGATAACCACTCAGAAACATTGAAAGGCTACTGAATTTTACACTGGATTTTGTATTTTTTGACCAATTTTCAGTTGCTTCCTTCAAAACTATTTACTAAAATTGTTATAGAGTATGGTGAGGGGCACCTCAGAACCCCCAAAGCTGCCCACTCTAAATAGGTTCTGCCATCTGCTGCATCAAGACAAAGCAAACTGTAGTGCATAAGACCTTTAATGGAAAGGAACTTTAATACAACTAGTGTGCAGCAAAGAAAAGACAAAGAATATAGTTTGCAAATCAAGAACCCAAAGTTACCCATCCCCTCGTGGGTAAATGTCCAGTCAAACAGGGTTGGCCCAAAGCAGGCCCACTGAGGCCTGCCACAAGTCTAAGGCACTTTCGGGTGGGGACCCATAAGAAAGGGGCAAAAGGGGCCTAGTACTTCCGGGATAGAAAGAGCAAAATAAATTTTTAAAAAAAGTTGCCAATTGTTAATTTCCCCACAGGTCTCTCACCCACATCTGTTTCAACCAATCCAAGGCCGAGAAGCAAGTGCAGTTTCTTCACATATCTCTTTACTCCATGTGCCTCCTCCAGGTCTCCTTCTGGGGACTAGGTCCTTCTCTCAACCTTCCCACCTCCTGTATCCTTTCCAGCTACTCCTCTAGAGTTCCTGCTCAGCTCCACCCTCCCTTGGGTGGAGTGGGTAATCTGGAACCTCCCCTTTCCCGGGGGACCAGGCTGTTACAAAATGACTATTTTTCCTTTGAACAGAGTTTTTCAAGATGGTGTATTTACTCCTAGGAATGATCGGGTCTCACACTCTTAGAGCACCTGATAAAGCTATTTCTCTTCCTTTGGACAAACAACAACCCTTTCCCCAAAGAGTTCATTTTTTAAATCAATACCTATTGTGTAATAAAGGAGTTGTCACAACAGAAGTCTTATTTTTTTAATTGCTTTTAGTATGGCTAAGATAATTGATCTTTTAGGGTTCTCTATTAAAAGTAATGGGTCTAGCTAAAGATCTTAATAAACAAAATAATGCCAGCTCAACTCCAACCACCTCCATCTCATCACAAATACACACATACATTGTGCACTACTGCAATAAAAAAAAAAATAGTGTACGAAAGCTTATGTGGCAAACTCCTAACTAATGATCAAAACTCCTAGGAGCAAAGGTGCTGTTCTCCCAATAGACTGCTATTTTTAAATTATTTCTCTTTGAAAACAACAGCATGATTAATCCTACCATTCCTACTTCAAGTACTCATGTAGAAACAATGATGCATGAGCGATTATTAAAAACATTTTATTATGTATAATTTGTACATGCTTCAATTTGTGTTGCTTGGGGTGATTTATTTTTCAGGTTGTCATGTCATCTACCAAGATTAACTAGATCTAATTTTCATCCTGCCATGCCACATACAAAAATACAGTTTTCAAAGTGAAGTTTCCCATCTTTGCACAAAGATACACAGGAGTTTGTGAGACAAATAAATGAAAAGAATACTTTACACACGAATCAACACCATACAAGTCATTATCCTTCACACAGTAACAGCTAATGTGTTCTTTTATTTGGAAACAGCAAGGAAAGAGCCCCTTTGCCTCAAAGGGAAATGCAAACTTTGTAGCTAAAAGCCAAACTCCAGGGACAAGGCGTGGCCCTCTCAAGGGAGGTGGGGGAGTGAGGATTCTGAAGGAGATTGGCCGCCTCACAAGCACTTCAGGAGGAAAGAATTGCAGGAGGTTCCTCGAGGGCAGTCGCACAGTTTCCCGATCCTCGCCCCTTTTCGCACTGCGCACTGCTCACCAGCATCACACTGTAAACAACACAAAGTGTGTCAGGGGTCAAGCCAACCCCAACTCCCTACCAACACAATTTCTACCTGGTGGGAGAGATATTCGCACCCATCCTGATCACCAGAGGTGTGCGCGTGGTCAGACTGAAATGCAGGGAGCCTTGTGCTTAGGGTTTCAGTGAAAGAACATAGGACATTTAATTAGTCATCTTACTTTTAACTTTTTTTTTTTCTTGGTGGGGTATGTTACGTTCTTGTCTCCTTCAGTTGCTTTTCCAAAAAGTCAATCACCCATTTCCAAAGCAGTAAACAAGCCTACACCTTCTCACAGTTCCTACTCCCAGCTTTCCATGCCCTCACCCTGAGAAGAAAGATTTAAGTGTGTTTTTGCCAAAGAATTTGACCAGAACCAATTCAAGAATTCTGACTCTAGAACTTAAATTTAAAAACTGACAGTGCTCAGTTAGGCAGGAAGAAAAATGAAGGAAAGAGAACTGAGTGGAATTAAGGACTCTTCCAGTTCAGAGACGGAGATGGGGGTGGGGGCAGCTCATCTTCAGAAAATATTTCTTTCACACAAATCCAAGAGCTGGCTCTTGGCACATGCTCCTCAGTCTTCCCAAATGGCCAGTCTACCTTTTGCCCTAGAAACCAAGGAGTAGAGGTTTCAGGTGGAAACAAAGGGCAGCTCACAGAGTTTTGCCAACCCTTTACGGGAATTATGTAGCCACATCCTAAGAAGGACGCAGGTAAAACCCAAGGTGGTGTCTTTCCTCTTGAGATAACAGGGCGGTGCCCCCCCAAACCTTACCATGGGGACTTGGCCATACTTCTTCTCATAGATGGGGATGCGTTTACTCTTGAGCTTCTTCAGGACTTCCTGCAGCGCTTCGATCTGTAACACACCGCCCCCGGAGCCCAAAGTTGCCGCCTTGGCTGCGAGCCCAGCCCAGGTGCTCACTTCCAGTTCTAGGTATAAAGAGCCCCAGACCCACATACACTCTGCCCCCGGACCGGCAGGCATGTTGGAGTGGTAGAAACTTAATCTTAGGCACTGATGGCAGGTCACTGAGCCGCGGAGGCTCTTGTTGCTGCGAGTGCCTGGGACAAGGGGTTAGCTGCCTGCCTGGAGCCCGCGAGCGCCTGACGATCTTCTGGTGGCTGCGGAAGACCGGGCTTTACGTTCAGCTCCCAGCTGCTAGATTCTGGAAATGGGGCAGGGGAGGCGCGGAGAAGAGGAAAGCGTACAAAGGAAGGGACCGCGTGGCCGCTCAGGGGAGTCCGGCGCGAGGGGGATACCGACCAGTTCCTTCTCATGAGAGGCATCCTCCACGGTGGAGTAGATGTCCAGGGCACGGGGCTGGAGCTCAGCGTCCTCCTGGGCACGGGCGCCTAGCAGAGGTAGCAGCAACAGCAGGGCGGCACACAGGATGGGCAGCAGCCGCAGGCGGGGACTCTCCATGGTGCTGAAATTCGGCACTACTGGAGCACCCTGCGCTCCCGCCTTTTATAGCAAGACAGAGCCCGGTTACTGGGAAGAGGGAGGGGGCGAAGAAGGAAGGGGGAGTGGAGGAGGGTACGGGTCAACCGGCTGTAGGCAGTGCTTCGCCGCCGCTTGACGTCAATGCCCGCCGGGCTCCTGGAGCCCGGGAACGAGGCTCTGCCTACAGATGGTCTAGAGCGCCAAGAACTGGGACCCCGCGCCCCCAAACGCGGTCAGCCCCGCGGCAAAGGAAATCCCTTGGGGACCTGGGCTGAAGTTGAGGGGCGAGAGGTGAGGGATAAAGAGCAGGAGAGAGCTAGAAAATGGAAAATGCCTTCAAGGCAAGACACAAGCACAAGAGTTATTCCCCATCACTTAGCAGCAATAGCTGAAACAATCCACCTCACCAATCCTGCCTTGCCTCTCATGCCAGCCCCATTGTGGCAGCAATAAGGGGGTATTGCCTCTGGCCACACATGTATGTTTGCTGAACACCTTACTGGGCACTCTCTGGGTAGAGGAGGTAAATACACAGTACATAAAAGAGAAATCATGGGCTTTTCCACAGTGGGTTCTTTACTGGAATCTATGTGGTGATACTGAGAAAAGAGGGAAATAAACTTTAACAACTCCAATAAAGGAGAGGTATGGGGAGTATAGAGTACAGGACTCTAGCTCAGCCACTTACAAACTGTGTGAATGGGTGAAAGAAGAACCTCTCTGAGCCTCATCTTTTTCTTTGTAAACAGGAATTTTAAAATATACCTCACAAAGTTATCAGAAGGATGGAATGAGAGATGGGTATGCAAAACTCATGAACTTCTACACCATAAACTGAGCCACCCTGCTCCTTCCCTCTGAAATTTGAGACTCTACCAGGTTAGCAACTTAAGCAATTCAACCATCCTCAGAATCCCCCCTACCTTGATATCCAAAAGACCTGTACAGAATGAAAGTAAAAGAGATGAAAAAAGTGTGACCCTCTGATTACAGAAATAGTCCAGTCAAGGATGAGCTAGGTCTTTGGTGACTTGTGAAGACACAGGGTATTTTAAAAGGTTGAGATCATTGCAATCTGAATGCAGAGGAAAATACCTATGGGAGAGACAATGTTTTTCTAAGTTAGTTCTATGGCATCCCACCTGCCTGCCCATTTGACTTCTTCTTCCTCTATATCCATCCTCTCAACTGTTCCTGACTCTACTCTCCTCCACTCCTGTAGTGGGAGAAATGTTGGGGTGAGGCTGGAGCACAGGGCTGACAATCCCCATCACTACCATCCTAGTTCTGTGCCAACCTACTTCTTGTCTACTCTCCACCCATAACCATATTGTCTTCCCTACTTGTAATCCATAACTCAGCACCAGTCAGTGTTATTCCCCTTAAAATACACTAACAGCTTCCCATCTTACTAAGCACTGAGACTAATTCCTCATCCTTACTTTCAAAGTATACATCATCTGCACCCCTCTCCAATCCAATGTCCTCTACTCTGGCCCATGTCCCTCCTCACCATCCTCACCAGCCTTCTTTTTAGTCTTTGAAAGACCAAAAATATTCTCACTTTGAGGTCTTTCCACTTAGAGTACCTGGAAATGTTTCCCTGCATCTCCAAATGACTGACTGCTTCTTGTTATTTAAAACACAGTTTTAATGTCCTTGATCACCCAATTTAAAATTTATTTTAAATTTTACCAAATTATTCTCCAACAATTTATTGCGTAGCTGATGATGTAGGTCATTGAGATAGTTAATACATAATCTATAGCTGTTATTTTATTTATCAAGTTTTTAATTGTTGTTGAGGCAATTCAGAGGTAATATCTCTGATGAAAAGAACACATATTAACAGCATCAAAATATTTTCTTTTGGGGTAAATCCAACTGAAAATGCATCTAACACCTCCCCCAGCTTTATCTTTCACACATACCTTTCAATTCTTTTTTTTTAAGATTTATTTTACTTATTTATACATACAAGAACTGGGGTATAGGCCAGAGGTATGGGATGGAGAGGATTCACTAGACACAGAGGGGGGAACAGAACAGGCAGATTACTGAAATACACTGCTGAGGGGGGCAGCAGGGGAGACAGGAGAGATCTGCTACACCATGTAGGTTATCATTCCTGGCCAAGGATTGATGTCATGTTGCAGTGGCTGGCAATAATTTGATAGTGCTGAGGCTTAACCCCTTGTGCCATCAGGGAGTCCCCATACCTTTCAATTCTACACAACAAAACATCAGTTACAACACATTTTGTTGTTTAAACCTTAGAGACATATTGGCACTCACTGAAAAAAATCATCTTTAGTGATAAAAACTATACTAAACTTTGAAAGAAAAATAGCATTGAATAAGATTCTAGAGCCTCTTTCTGCAAAGATGGGGTTTATTCCCAATGCAATAATTTTTCTTATGTTTTATTCCATCCAACACAAGTGAAAGCTTTCCTTTTTTGCCCCTTCCATTGAAAAAATAACTCAAAATTTCAAATCCTTTTGATTTCGGGTTGGTGCTATCATCTTCATGTAAGGAAGCTCAGGAGTTAGGAAAGTACTATTGAACAATCCTGTGAGCAAGCCTGGGTATTTTATCATTTACATGTTGAGTTTTTTTTTTGGGGGGGGGGAGGTTGTTTTGGTCTGGTTTTTTTTTTTTTTTTTTTTTTTTCAGTTTTGAGCAAAATTATTTGATAAACTATCTTTAGGAAGCATGTGTAAAGCTTAGGCCATTTTCCTCCCAAAGACAACTTAGGCAAGTTATGCTAAGGGAGAGCACAAAAACATGAGATGTTCTAGTCTTTACATCATACCCTGTCAGAAGAATTTATAGATTCTTGCTTCTTTGTAACGATCCCATTAGAAAGAAAAGTCCACCTTTGTGGCCCTCAAGCAAGTAAACTAAAGTCATACTTGAATTTAATCATTACTTCTCACCTCAGATACAGAAAAGAGCAGCAAGTGATGTCAAGAGAGGCAGTACCAAGATGTGCTTGCGGAGATTTACTGTGGACTCTTAACCACTCTTCCTAAAACAAAGAAGGCCTCCCATTCTGCTTTTTAATAAATTTAAGGACAGTGGTCTCACCAAAAGAGAACTGAGAAACTAGGGCCTTAGTATCTACTTGTAACATAATGATATCTAAGAAGAAAAATTAGAGGAGTGGGAATATCTCTTCTACTAACATCTATCTTTTAGAATTCTAAATCTTTCACTACAAAAACAAACCATTAGTTAATTTGTGAATTGAGTTTGAAAGAGTAGCATCTACTCTGGTTTTGGTCTCAACAATAGAGTCTGGGCCTCCTTGGTGGCGCAGCCAGTTGAGTGCTGCACTATGAAGCAGCCTCTGAAGAGCAGTACAAGTTGGATCCCCGGCCAGGGAGGGGACCCCCATGCAGACCTCTCCTGCCTTGCCTGCTGCTCCTCTCAGCAGTGTGTTTCAATCTGCCTGCTCTGCTCCCCACTCTGTCTCTGGTGAATCCTCTCACCTCCTACCATTCTGGCCTATACTCCAGCTCTTGTATACATAAAGAAATTAATCTTAAAAAAAAACAATAAAGAGACTGGTCAATATTACTAAATGATAGCTCTAGAGCCCCAAGATATAAAATAATGAGAAGACCATGGGTAATCAGATACCTAAATGATATTTTTCCTAAATTCCAGTACCCTTTTCACCCTCCATCTCTCAAATTTTGAATACTTTCTTTTCCTATACAGCCCATAATAGCACTGGCCTTTGGATTGTCATATTACTCAAATGTCAGACTACTTTGTTATCCATTAACATCCTCTCCACACATATATCCACAGCCAAATATTGTCCAACAGTAAAAAGTCCTCAGTTTCATTGACTTCTTAAACGTTTGTATTTAAGAGTATTTCTCTTTACTTGGCTTTGCTGCCCTCTCTTCCAAGTTAACAACCTTCTGTTCTCTTCGGTACACATTTTTAACCTCTTAGGTTTCGTACTTTTCATTTCTACATCATCTGCTGTCCACCCTCCCAGCCTCCAGATGAGAGATTAATTTCCACGGACATTCATTTTCTGTTTACCTACTTTCGATCCAAAAGACCTGCTGTTCACCCTGTTCTGACTACACATCTTTACCTCCATCTGAAAGAAAATAAGCTGCAAGTAAAGACATTGGTGTGGTGATAAACTGAGAAGAATTGGAGCAGTAATAAGAAAGACTATGTTTTACAGATAGCCTCTAAGGGAGAAAATTGGACAAAGCTTTTAATATTTTAAGCCCTCAACTAAAAGACATTCAGTTTAAAAATATACGATGTCCAACATGTTCACAGGGCTACTGAGTACTATAAGGATGGCTGAGGTTACCAAGACAAAGCCCCTGCCCTTGGTCATGCCCACAAATACCCAGAACATAAGAATGCAGTGCCATATGGGTCCTACAAGAGAAAGAGAATGCCAGAGAAGTCAGAGATTAATTCCCTCTAGAGAGGGGAAGTTTGGGCAGAAAAATGGCATATGAGCTGCTGGGTATTAGATGATGCTTAAGATTTCACCATCTCACTCTGGAGCAAGTGAACATTGTAAGTAAAAATGCAGAGGCAAGGACAGCTGGGAGAACACTAAGTGGACTGTGTTGTTGGAGAGCAGGATGCATGCAGAATGTGAGAGCTGGAGATACATAATGGGAAACAAGTCTGGAAAGGAACAGGGGAACAGAATAAGAAAATCTATAGCAACTATAGTTTCGATTACGATACAATGAACAGGAAGTAGGAATAGGTGAACCCAAAGCATTCAGTTTTTCAAACAGTAACATTAAAAGCAAGCTCACTGATATAAAAGGTCTAGCCTGTGGAAGTAACTGTGTTGTATATAAAGAGGTAACACTGTTGACAAAGAAACCTTCCTCTGGTTTCTTTTGCACAACACATGAGGAATGCAGCCCCAAGAGTGGAGCACCTACCCCATACTCTCTATGGCACATCTATCCCATCTTTGACTCTAGCTTTTCTGGATCCAAATCTCCTAAATTGATAGGAAAATATAGGATTAGCCCCATGAGATGAATTATAAGACTTCACGGAGAGTCTTTTTGAATCCTTCAATGGCTGCCCATTGCCTATAGCTTCAAGTTAACTTCTCAGCATGGTGTCAGAGTTTTTCATAATTCACTCCAATCTCACCTCCCTCTACTCCCTACCAGTCCCATCAGATACTTTCTACTTAATTCTGTAGGTATACCATACTTATTTCTTTTTTGTTTGTTTGTTTGTTTCTTTTTTTTTAAAGATTTATTTATTTATGCGTCCAAGCACTGGGGTACAGGCCAGAGGTATGGGGGATTGGTGAGAGGATTCACCACAGAGAACAGGGAGCAGAACAGGCAGATCAACGGAAGTACACTGCTGAGGGGAGCAGCGGGCACAGCAGGAGAGGTCTGTCATGCCATGTGGGTCTCCTCCCTGACCGACGGCAGGGATCGAACTCGTGCTGCAGTGGCTGCGGTTCGCTTCAAAGTGCATTGCTCAACACACTGCGCCATCAGGGTGGGCCCCATACTTGTTTCTTAATCATGGCTGAATTAGAAAATAGTCTAGGTAAACATATGCTACTGTAACAAACTACCCCAGAATCTCAGTGCCTTCAAAGACAAAAATAGATATCACTCTCATCCATGTCACACAAGCATCAAAGGTTTATGAAGTGTTGTGTTCTCTGAGATCACTCAAGGAAACAAACTGACAGAACAGCCACCACATCGGATGTTGCTGGTTGTGTGGCAGAGAGAAAAAAGAGCTCTGGACAGTTTCAAACAAGCTATTGAAAGTTTGGATCCAAAAGTGACCACATTTTCTGCTTCCAAGTCATGAGTGTTTCTGTGTGCCCTGTGTGCCCAATGCATTCATGGCCACCACCTTGCCTGCCTTTGTTCATGACCTTCCCTCTGTCTATAATGTCTTGCCACACTCTGCACACCTGAAAGTTCAGATTTCAAGACACGTCCTATGTGAAGCCTTCCTCAGTCAATGCTCTATCAAACCACCAAGTTTCTATGCCTTTGACTCCACAGAGCTTTACACACATGCCTATTAAACACTTCCATCATGGCTGTCTCAGTCACTAGATGAGAAGATCCTTGAGGGCAAAGACTACATCTAATCACCCTGTATTCCCAGTATTTAACACGGTTTGTTGCCTCATACACAAATGTGGAGGGGAAAGTTAGTTGTTATGAAATCAAAGATAACCGTTAGACACAAGTGGATGGCCACTCAGTAGTTACACAACTATTATAGAATAGATTCATCAAGCAGTTTAAGACCACAGTCAGTTTACTAACTAGAAAAACCACTTGGATCAGAGGAAACACGTATCAAAGAGTGGTAAAACCACTTCACCCGAAGCCAATTTCAGCAGCAAAATTTCTGGGGTAGAGACAATAGCCTTTCTCAACATTTCCTCTGACAACATGGGCATTTTAGTCACAGAATAGAAATATTTCCCAACTGTTTGTGTCACCAGGAAAATATCATGACATTGTTGCCACAGTCTTGTCATAGACTTCTGCTCATTGCCTTTCTCTCATTCCCTCTCACATTTCCCACCACCATTCTTTGTGGTGCAAAATTGAATTGGGACTGGATCACCCCTAAAGCCTGCCCCAGTCACCAATCTCCAAATCATAGACATGAAGAAGCAATGGCTGTGCTGGGAAGAGCTTGGGCTTACATGGCATCTAAGGTCACTTTTAAAGCCTTGTTTGCAGTAATCTTCTATTACTCCTTCAGGACTCACTGAAATAAAATCTATTTCTTTTGACATAGACTATAACCTCAGGAGAAACAGAATACCATCTGGCATAATCCAAAGAGGCAGGGCCTGAGGGTAAAGGTATATTTTATAGAAGTATCCTCAACGAGTCTTTCTTATATTTTTCAGGGGATTTCTAACCCTGGCATTTCTCAACTATTTATCCAAAGAAGTTTAGTCCGGTTCTGCTTTTAACAAAACATCCATCATGTTGGCTTAGCCTACCAACTCAGTCAGACAGATCCAGTTTCCCTGCTGTGCAGTTAGATGAATTGACATTCAGATCTCTTCATTTCCCATCAAACCGCCTCTCTAAAACCAGTCTGGCAAGGCCTCTGAGATGGATGGGCTAGCAGTCATTCTGAAAGCTCTTTGCAGAAAGCCCAAAGGGGCTGTACTTAGCAGTCAGGAAGGGGAGATTAGAGTGGGACTTTGAGAAAACTGAAGCCCAGAGAATGGCAGGCTTGCCAAGATCTGTGTCAAGCTTACTCTTCTATTAATTGACTGCTGGAAAATGTTTTCTTGAAAACCCAGTTTAATTTTATGAACAAGATCATAAACCTGGGAGGCTCTTACATTCCCATACAAAAAAAGCTTAGAGAGCTTCAGAGAGGCAATTCAGCAGGAAGGTTACCAAAAAGGCTTGTCTTAAAGCTGCATTTGCCATTGAGTTCAGTTTCAGAGATTTTAGGGAGGTGACAAATGGAGATTACGGAAACTCTAAAAACCTACAACTTCTTTAGTCCCCCCATACCCCTTCATTTTACACTTTTCTCTAGGAAAGCGAGCCCATCAATCATGCTCTTCTCAGAGGAACTCTGGGGCCTCTAAACCCATTCATCTGAGAATATGAGTTATTCTTTCTCTATTCTGTAGATCATGGCAGTCTGTGGCTGACCCAGTGGACAATGGCATAAGGTACACTGTGTTATTTTTTATGAGTATTTAGTGCCCCTCCCTGGAGGATGATTATACTTATTCACATGTGGTAATGTGACTCAGTTTGGTTAATAAAATACAAACATAAGTATGATGCATTGTTTCCATGGGGAAGCTTTTAAACTCAGGACACATTTTGCCCTGTTCTTTTTTCCTCTTCAAAGATGAATAGCCATCTTTTAAGTAGCGGCAATTCTGTGAGCCTGGGTTATGGAGGGTTCTAGCAGGAAGAAAATCTTAAACACAGCTATCACTAATATATGATGGATAGTGTGAGCAAGGATAAACTTTTGTAAATGTCCATCACTGAACTTTGGGGTTTCTTTGTTACTGCTGTATAACTTAGCTTAAGCTGACCAATTTAGAGAGACTGACTATCATGCCCATTAACCCATTTATAAATAGCATTAGTAATCTATTGCTGCATAAAATATTACCCCAAAACTTCATGACTTAAAACAATACATATTTATTACCTCACCATTTCTGTGGCTCAGGAATACAGGCATAGCTTAGTAGGCGCTCTGTCAAGATGCTGCGATCAAGGTATCAGCCAGGGGTCTCTCACAAGGCTGCAATCATAAGATATTGACTGGATTTGCAGTCATCTCATTGTTCAAATGGAGCACCCAGGATCCACCACACAGACTGGATTTCAGTTCCAACAGAATTTGTGGGCAAGATTCAGTTCTTCACAGGAAGCTGATTCAGTTCTTTATAGGCCTCCGTTACTTTTGGCTCTGGACTAGTGGTTATCCTTTCCAGGTGACCATCTCAACAGAGCAAGTATTCAAGAAAAACCTGAGAGAGAATTCTAGCAACACAGAGGTCGCTGTCTCTTCTAGCCTCATCACAAAATGACATCCCATGATGTCTTTCCTGTTCTTCTCCCTGGGCCCTACATACATTCACGGGCAGGGGATTACATAAGAGCATGAATATGAGGAGGCAAGAATCACCGGGGACCAGCTCTAAAACCGTACCACAAAGACTGCTCACAAATGAAATTAATAAGAATTGTGCAAGAACTTAGGTAAGAAATAGAATTGTGGAATTTTATAACTGGGGTTCTGAAGTCCAAGAAGATTAAACACTCTGCCAACGATACACAATTAGAAGTAAAGTTAGAACTGAAATTGAGATCCTTGCTCTTTCCACTCAACAGAGGTAAGTGAAATATTATAAGTGAAATATTAAATAGCAGTATAAGACAAATCACATTCAAATGAAACAGAACCTGGGCTAGCGACTGCTAATTGAATTACCCCATAAATCATCCAGACTATGAGTGAACTAAAAGTGTGGAGAGGGCAAACTCTCTAGGATGGAGCAATCAAAACTGTAGATCGTGATACGAGCTAGATTTTGAGGAGCGGGACTGTCACCGCTCTGCTCTTTTCAGTCTCAATTCATTATATGACGTTTTCCAGACAGACTGTCTCTGGCACATTGAACATCAGAGTGAAGTCAGCTAGAGAAGTCCCCAAATTTACTTCCAGGGAAGCATTTCCCAGGCTGAAGGAGAAGTATGAGAATAAACAAAGTTTTTGTTCACCAAACTACCCACACTTCATCCCACCTTCAAAATCTGGGACTCCCAAATAAGTAAAAAAGAATAATTTTTAAAAAAATCTGGGACTCCCAAATGTCTGTGGAAGAGGGCAGTCCAGCTTGCATGTTGGTTTCTGTTCCTCTAAGTGATTCTGATTCAGCCTGACTGCTAGAACTCTCACTTGAGGAGCACTGCTTAAGGGATCTTTGTGTCATCTAATGAGGCATCAGAGGGTTTCCACTTTGCCCCAAAAGATCTCTTATCAGGATCCCAATAACATTTCCTTCATAAAATACGAATAGCTGAGGGCCTCCCTGGTGGCGCAGTGGGTTAAGCAACGCACTGTGGAGCAAACCACAGCCACTGCAGCACGAGTTCGATCCCTGCCTCCGGCCAGGGAGGGGACACACATGGTGTAGCGGATCTCTCCTGCCTCGCCCGCTGCTCCCCTCGGCAGTGTGTTTCAGTCAGTCTGCCTGTTCTGCTCCCCACTCAGTCTCTGGTGAATCCTCTCACCTACCTGGACTCTGGCCTATACCCCAGCTCTTGTATGCATAAATAAATAAAATCTTTAAAAAAAAAATACGAATAGCTGAGAGCTGAACTAGGAAGAATGGAAACAGCCAAGTCACTCCCAGCTCAGCACTGATCTCTACTGTCCCCTCATTTAAGGACCGTGAATATACACTAGGAGGCTTCCCCAAAGAACCTGACCTGCTCAGATGAGCCCCAAATTAGCAATAGGTAATTAAGCCTTATGACCCAACTTGAGCAGATACTCTGTCTCCAATTCTGTACATGGAGAAAATGATTTTAAGTAACTGGATCCAGGTCCCCAGGCAAGGCAGGAGAGAGTTTGACCAGAGCCTCTAGAAACCTTGTCTTTTCTTATTCACATTTTCCTTCCATTTTATTTTATCAGTTTGGTCTTTTTTAAAGAAAGTGAGAAAAAAATGAAATGAAAGAGAAAGAAAGTAAAACTTAAATTCTAAAAAACCTTTAGAAATTATAAAATATATTCTTTAATGGTCAAGATATCCCCATGTCCCTGAAAACCGAAGTCATTTTCCAATGGAAGGTGCAAAAATGTCAAGTTGAGTCTCCACATGGAAGTATGACTTTCTAAATGTGAAATGAGACTGGCCACTTAACGAAGGTGACCTTAAACTCTGGACCTTTATGTTGGGCCCTGAGGGCCTTTTGGCTGACAGAAGAGTCAAGATCTCTCCCCGAGCTAAAACAAACCTACCACAGCTGACTGATGAGAAGAGACCCCAGGGAGCACAACCATGAGCACTTATGGTGCTTTTTTCCCAGAAACAAATGTCATTTCCTGCCACTTGCACTCTTGACCAGGGTAGCCCTGGATGAAGACATCACTGAGGATATGGTCTTTGCCCAGCACCCTTCGGTGGGGTTGAAATGGATGAGAACGGTAGCTTTGCTCAGAGCAGCTGTCAAATACTCCCAGAGACCAATCTCCCATTGCTTGCTAATGAAGTTTCTCCTCAGGGAATGAAAAAGACTTCAAAGAAACCTGTCAAGGTTGTTTTATTTTTTCATTACATTGTTTTATTGCTGAAAGAAAGGTGCACATAAAAAAGCAAGTAGCTTCTAAATGTCATTACCTGTTTCCTAAGAATCTTAAGATGTGCCATAAGAAAGAATGGATATCAAAGAAAGGAAAACTTTGAAAGAGCTCTTTGTTCCTTTCTCATCTATTTTTTTCTCCAGGATTTCATAAAACACATCTAGTGCTGGAGGTAAGGACATAAAAGTCCTAAAAGCCCAGTTACATGCGAGTGAGTTAAGATGAGGGGAATGGGACTGCCCCAGCAAAGTTTGGAGACCGAGAACAGCAGTTCTGCATGTCATACTTCATAAACCCATTTCTCTGACACAAAGATCCAAGTCTAAGTGATTTATAGGCAAACCGCCAGCCAATGTGCCTAACTTGACTGTTGACTACAGAGCAGAAACACCTGGGGAGCCTTTGGTATGCTACCCACCCTCAGGGAGTTGACTCAATTAGCCTGAGCTTGTGCCCAAGCAAGGGCCATTGAATAACTGCCCAGGGGGAAGCTGAAAGTGTCCCACTTTTTCAATGATCAGGATGGCCCTCTGGGGCCTGAACTGGGCATCAAATCATTAAGTTTTACCTATGTAGGTGTTACAAATTCGGATATCCGCGGGGGTCAGCAAGTACTGAGAGGCACAAAGAAGACCAGCTATATGGCAACAGAGAGGAAGAACTTCTGATTTTCAACAAGAGATAGAAATTTGAATTTTTACATAAACTTCCCCATCTTAAAATGTTGACAACTAATTTAAAATGAAACTCTTTGAAGGTGCTCAAATCACCAGTCTTGGTTCCCACACGTAGCATTTCCTACACTGGTCCTCAGATGACCTGGATATCTCCTCTCCAAGCTAAGTTAGCAAAATTGAGGGATGAGAGAACATGACTGCCCTGAGAGATCTGATAAACATTGACCTTGGGGTGAGGGTAGGAGTGAGGGAGGAATTCCCACTTTTAGTTGATAGTCAATAAGACCATGACTATAGGGAAGAATATCCCCAAAACTAGGCTAAGTTAGCGTAACCTTAAAGAAAACCTTAAAAGTCTTTCCCAGGGTTTAGACAAGTATTTGCCACTAGGTCCAGAACTTTGGAGGAAACCCAACAAAAATGAGGAGGGGAGTGACTAAACCCCGAAGATTATTGGCCAGCTCTTTTGTAGAGATCACCAATCAGACAGTGTGGTGTGTAACCAAGAGTACAGAAATAGACCTGCTATATGGTACAGGGCAAACCAAACCATCTTCTGAGCTTCATTAGCCACATCTATAAAGTGGGCATAAAAATACCTCCGCCACAGAGTTGCAATGATGAAATAGAATTGAATGTGGAACACCCAACACAAAATGCACCCCTTAAATTTCCAGTCAGAAAAGGCAACTGTGTTCATTCCTTGGAAATCTCATTAAAACAGCTCAGAACAACTGTCACTGGAAATGTTGATTAAAATAATGACAGCTATGAGGCAAAAATAAAGTTTAATAGAAGAAAAATTATTAAAGAGATACTCTAGAGTTAAACTGAGGACCCAGACCCAAGAGACCAAAGTTAGATTTCTCTGAGTAACTGGTCCCACCCCTTGAGTTTTATGTGCGTGGATGAAGACATCATTTTTTAAATGTCTTTTTTCTTACATCTTTCTTAATTTTTTTTGTATAGTATTTGATTTTTCCCTTAGTTCCTGTACATCAATTTTTTTCTTAACAAAGGAAAGAACACTTCTTCACTTCTAATGTTTTCAGTTAACTAAAGGAAATTGGTTTCTCACAACTTCATTAATTGATAAAGGAAAACACTGTTCAATACTTCAAAGCAATCTCTTGATCATACAGAGCTAATTTAGTCAGGACTAATTGTGTCTGGGAGGATCAAGGACCTAAGTTTTTTGTTTTTTTTTTTTTTAAGATTTATTTATTTATGTGTATAAGAGCTGGGGTACAGGCCAGAGGTGAAGGGGGGTGGGGTGAAAGGATTCACCAGAGACAGAGCAGGGAGCAGAACAGGCATATCTACTGAAATACACTGCTGAGGAGAGCAGCAGGTGAGGCAGGAGAGGTCTGCTGCGCCATATGGGCCACCTCCCTGGCGTGGGATAGAACATGAGCTGCAGTGGCTGTGGATGCTTCATGGTGCTGCACCTTAACCCCTTTGCCACCAGGGTGGCCCAAAGACATAAGTTATTTGAGTCTCTTTTCCTAAAACTCTCCTCGGATATGAGGAAGCCATCATGTTGTTACATCAGGCTCCACCTTCCTGCAGCTCACACACGTGGCAGAGGCTTGGTCTGTAGACCCTTTGTCTCTTGCCATGGGGTTCTTCAAAGAGAAGGCGCCATCATTCTGCTGACTCCGGCCTCTTGAGCTGGCCCAAGCAGACAACAGAGCAAAAGCGAGAATTTTCTTTTCTTTGTCCACAGAAAGTTTTGCTAAATATCTAATTTGATTCAAACTCCTTTTTGTTTATCTGTAAGAGTTAACGACCATACACTTCTTTCCACATACCTGAACACAGATATCTACCTTCCTGTGTTTTACAAAAATTCTGGTAATTCCTGTTGCCCTCTGAATTCTTCCCACCTTTCCACATGCCTCAAATATCTCAACATAAAACTTTATCACCTGCCACTCAGCATACCAGCATTTGATATGGTCTCCTGACATAATAACCAGCAGCATAGAGAAGAGACTGTGTGTTAGCTGCTGCCGTTCAGAATGTCAGGGGGGCTCAGTCTCCCACAGTGCCTGTGAGTTAGTGTGGGCTGCTGGGTGACATCACACACCACCAAGTAATGAACTTTCAATGTGGTACAGCACAGACCTCATCATAGATCAAGAAAACACAGATTTGACGCCTCCAGAACAGAATGGTAAAATCCCCTTAGGGATCAAACAGGTTGAGCAGAAATAGATGCTAATAATACCCACTGATTGAATCTCAAGGACAGTTTCCCTGAACAAAGCCTGGGTCTTGTCATTGGAGAGCTTACTCCTTTACACTGGGAAAATTCTAGTTCTAAAATATATAGCATTTGATAAGTGGAAGAAATCTTTTACAACTGTATAGTGAAGAGGTGGGGGTGAATAATAGCTTAATTATTTTTTAAGATAACTTAGTGTGTTACTGAATAGCAGCCCAGAAGAAATGATGAGTTAGTGCTCTTGGGAGGATGCACTCAACAGATTCTAACAGTAAAATCTCACAATATATGCTAAAACCAGAAGCTAACAGAATCCTGACTCTGGGCCAGGCACTGAGCAAACCACCTGACAAACATTTCTCTTTTTTTAAAGATTTATTTATTTTTGTATACAAGAGCTGGGGCACAGGCCAGAGTGGCAGGAGGTAAAAGGATTCACCAGAGACAGAGTGGGGAGCAGAACAGAAGGACTGACTGAAATACGCTGCTGAGGGGAGCAGCGGGTGAAGCAGGAGAGGTCTACTGCGCCATGTGGGTCCCCCCACACTACCCAGGGACCAAGCTCACGCTGCTGTGCCTTGGATGCTTCACAGTGCAGCGTTCAACACGCTGCGCCACCAGAGAGGCCCAACAGACATTTCTTATTTAAACTGAAGATCAGGGGCCTCCCTGGTGGCACAAGTGTTTAAGACTTAGCACTGTGAAGCTGTCCAAAGCCACTACAGCAAGAATTTGATCCCTGGCCAGGGAGGTAATCCATATGGTGCAGCAGACCTTTCCTGCCTTGCCCACTGCTCCCCTCAATAGTGTATTTCAGTAGATCTGCCTGCCCCCACTCTGTCTCTGGTGAATCGTCTCACCCCATTCACCTCTAGCCTGTACCCAAGTTCTTGTATGCATAAATAAATAAATCTTTAAAAAAATAAACTGAGGGGCCTCGCTGGTGGCGCAATGGGTTAAGCAACGCACTATAATGCAGACCACAGTCACTGCAGCACAAGTTCGATCCCTGCTGCCGGCTGGGGAGGTGACCCACATGGCAAGGCAGACCTCTCCTGCTTTGCCCACTGCTGCCCTCGGCAGTATATTTTTGTTGATCTGCCTGTTCTGTTCCGGGCTCTGTCTCTGGTGACTCCTCTCACCCACCACTACTCTGGCCTGTACCTCAGTTCTTGTATGCAAAATAAATAAATCTTTAAAAAAATATAAAAAAAACAAAAATAAACTGAAAACCAGAAATTATTCTCCCATTTTCACACAAGAACACTAAGGCTCAAAGAGGTTGTCATCACACCGCTTTTGAGTAATGAGACTGTGCCCTTTGCCACATGACTCTGTCAGTTCTTCCTGTTATCACCTTTGTTTTTGAACTAGAAATTCAGTAAAAAAAGAAAAAACCAGTGGTTGGGACAGCGGGAGGGGACCCCTGAAATCCACATCCACTGCTCTGTGTTGTTCTCCCTTCTCTCTCACTAGGTGACAACCCCAGCCCCACGACTAACTAGGCAAGTGACTTTCAAGGCTTCCACTTTGAAATAAAACCTGCAGGGCCATGAGGGGAGCAAAGGGCAGGAGGGCAGAAGCCCCAAGACTCTCACCTGCCTTCCACTCACCCTGCCCCAATCACCCACATCCAGCGAGAGTCCCCACCCCCTACACACACAGGAGACTCATGAGCTGGCTTTGAAACATTAACTGTGCTCAGCATTAGTCACTGCATTTTCACTGAACCTGAAAGCAATGCATGTTTTAAAGTCTGTTTTCTTTCAAAGTTCTATAGACAAAGCTGAACCTATTGGGTGCCTTTTAAATGCAATCCCACACAGGCTTCTTTCCTGAAATAGTCATAGCTACTGTTCACAGAATATCTACTATGTGTCTCATGTTTCACATAGGTATTTCTCCTAAGTAGCTATATGAATAATGTAAACAATACCAATATCTTCATAGCTACTAATTTGTTATTAATATCTTAACAGTTATGAATATATTATTAAAGCATTTTATTTACTCATTGGAAATCTTTAGAACAATGAACAGTTTCATTCTTTCAGAATTTTATAGCAATGACAGTTTTGAATAGGGATAGACGCTGTAATTCATCTCTGGGTTTTTAATTCATCTAGTCCTCCTATTAACACTATATTATCCAAATTTTTGCAGATGAGAAAACGGGTACAGAGAGGGTAAATAATCTGCCCAAGATCATACAGTGAGTAGGTAGAAAAGCTGAGACTTGAACCTTGGCAGTCTGATGCCTGAGTACAAGCTCTGACCTCTATGCTCTGCTGCTTCAAATGTTTAATGATTCCAGTGGCTGAACTCTTGAATGAGCAAATGATAACTGCATGAAACAAATATTGTTTTAAAAAATTAGCAGACTTAAGTAAGAGTTCATCCTGTAACAGTCAGAATCACCTGTGAATTCACAGGAGCACACACTGCATTGAGGTCAAAATAAATGATCAAAATAAGTTCTTAGTATTAAACACTATAGAGACTAATTAAAGGTTAAGTAAATAAAAGCTTAGAAATGCTTACAATACTTATAAGCATTTCTGACTGTAATTTGTCAGTGTCACCATTTATAAACCAACAGCAATGGTAATGCACTCACTAGATGTTTATGCAGTCAGTGAACCATCAGTAAAACCCACAGGCAAATGAGTCCTGGGGAAACATAATGTGTCCGCTGTCACATAGTTAGACAGGCAGAACTAGGAAGCGAAGCAGATCTGACCCCAAGCCCACCTGCTTTCTCTCCACTACACTGCCTTTCTGAAAGAATGGGATGAGAAGAGATTTCAGTTATGTTTCCCTATAAAACCTTGATTAATGTTAAAGCTTTCTCTCAAGAGCTTGAGAATAAACAGACCTAATACCCATAGAGTATAATTTATCTACCATCCTTT
Organism: Galemys pyrenaicus; assembly: GCA_019455555.1. NCBI lineage: Eukaryota > Metazoa > Chordata > Mammalia > Eulipotyphla > Talpidae > Galemys > Galemys pyrenaicus. Next base: position 13,753,774 of record JAGFMF010011381.1, read on the forward strand.
GACTTAATAATTTTCTTCCTTCCCAAAATTTTATATCCCTGGTTCTTTCATAATATTGGTCACCACTAACAGGATTACCCATTGAAATGATGGCTTTTAGTGTGAAATTCTGTGAAGTTTGCTATAAGCTTGAAATTCATGTCTTGTACTATTTCTGTTTAGTTTGTCATAGACTAATTGTTCCTTTCTCCCTTTTTCTAAATGGCTTATTTTAAACCAAACTTATATAGCAACAGAAACCAAAGGATTTTGTAGGAAATCTATCAGTGGACATTATTATTAATTTATTGTCTATTGTTGGTCTTTGAAATTATGATCCTTATCACAGTAGTAACTGAGAGGATAATTCTGGATGAGACACAGTTTACAAAGCAACAGAGGGAGAAAGGGAGAGAGGAGAAAATAGACTTCATCGGAATTGGGTCACAGAGACAGAACAAAATGCCTGTAAGCTGTATTTCTTCCTTAAAATACTTCATTAAAAAACACAATTTACTTTGCCTTTAACCACAAGTTTCTATCCTTCTCTTTGCTTCAGCTGGCTGGCTAGCCCCGATGTCATCCAAGATAACTTCCCAAATATCAGGCAAACACGGGAAAGGATACTGGCTCTAAGGCTGAAGACAGAGGCTGCTCCTGACCTGCCTGGATTGAGGCTCCAGGCCTCTACCAAGTGGGGGATATAAGAAGCCCACTCTTCTCTATTGTCTGTGCCCCTGAAATTATTTCAGACTCAGATTAAGGCAGGACTAGGAATAGGGATGAGCCAAAGCAATGCCCTGAATTTTCATAGCTGAGGCTGCTCCCCTCTTCCTCTGCAATCTTATTGAAGTCTTCTCCTGGCATCCCAAGGAAGTATAACAGCCCAGTGGTTTGCCAAGCACTGGGCCTAGCCTCACCCACATCACATAGCAAGTCTGTGGCGTGAGAGCTGGCACTTGCCAGGAAGCACAGGTTGGGACGACAAAGCCAAGCAAGCCGACTAGGGTCCACTAGCAACAGCATGATTTTGTCCAGCAAGCACCCTAGGGCCCCTGTTGCACTTGGGTAGAATTACAGAGAATCAGAAAGTCAGGCACTCGGGTCAAGGGGAAGCCTAGAGATGGGGACTGAGGGTCAAGGTGAAACCAGACATTTCTATTAAATCTTCCATCCTCTAGGCTCCAAGAGGCAAATGTCAGTTTCCAGACCCCTCTTCAGGACCTTTACCTGGCCCTTAGAATGTCACCTGTCATCTGAGAAAATGGGGCTAAACCTGAAATTTTCAATTTCTTTTTGAGCCTACTGAAAGTTCGGAAAGATTGTCCCTGAAGATGGTCCTTACAAGAGTGAAGAGCCCTCTCTCTTGGGTACTGAACGCTCTTTCTTCAAACAAGTGTGATGCTATGGCCGCGCTCACCATCATCAAGTCCTCATTCTCTTCTCCTGTCTGCCCCTTTCTTCCTTTTTCTACAATTCTGTACTAATTTGATATTTTAAAGTACTCAGCGACTTGTCTAAAACTTGGTGACATCATCCAAGCATTCCTAAAGCTCTTTCATATAAAGACATTTGAACAGTTATTTTTTAAAAGATTTATTGTGGGTCTCCTCCCTGGCCAGGGATCAAACTTGTGCTGCAGTGGCTGCAGATGCTTCATAGAGCAGTGCTTAACCCCTAGCACCACCAGGGAGGCCCCCAATTGAACACTTCTTGGCTCATTAATAAAACTTGCTTTGTCTGATTGACAAAGAAATAACATTTTAAAACGTCATGTTTGCAACAAGTGTCTACAACTAAAAGTCCATTGGATAAAATTTTTCAATTTTCCAAGAAACCCTCATTCTTGAAGCAATAAAAACTGTTTATGTTCACAACAGTCCTACAGATACTTTTTTGTTGTCCTTGCTGGTCTTCACATGCCTTCAGTTAAATCTGAATGTGGATTCATTTGCGGAGTGAAGAGACTTAAAATAGCTCCTTTCTCAGGGACAATATCCATCTTGGGTCATCACCATTCCAAAATTTATTAATTTTTTCTCAACATATGACCCTGATTGGGAGAAGCATAAGGTAGTGCTTTGGTATAAAACAGATCTGGATTCAATTTCAGTCTAGCAATTCTATTCTCCTACATGTGCATAATGAGCCATATGCAAGAAAGAATATTTTAATAGAAAATCAGGAGAAATAAACTAAATGTGCATCTCAAAGGAAATATACTGATATGATGGACTATTATACAAGAAGTGGTCTAGATCATCACAAGAGCTCATATGGGGGGCCTCCCTGGTAGCGCAGTGGGTTGAGCAACACACTATGAAGCAAACCGCAGCCACTGCAGCACGAGTTCGATCCCTGCTGCCGGCCAGGGAGGGGACCCACATGGTGCAG
>JAGFMF010011381.1:13763765-13832698 GCA_019455555.1 Galemys pyrenaicus
GAGGTGATGGTGCACCGGTGAGATGGTGATGGGGAATACATGGGGATTACAATTAATGGCAAGTATATGTAAATTTTAAAATATTTTAATAAAAAAAAAAGAATGAAAGGGGGGAACTAGCATATTCAAATATGTTGCTTACAACATGCAAAATGGCCCAGGAAGTATTGAACCTCTTGCAATTGGTAGACAATGGAAGATACAGCAACTTGTCTTACACCTTGCAGCAGCTGTCTCAACTAGATCCCCAGAAACTTCACTACGGAGACAGACCCCTAAATTTTCCTAGGATTTATTTCCCACCTTCTGGGTCGAATGAAGGCCTCTTAGGTACTTGCTACTTCCTGCTCATCAGGTCTTATTACCATGACCATTATAAAGGTGTATGGAATGTCCAAATGTTCAGGGCTTGTGTGGACTCTTATGGCAGAGGCAGGGCAGGTGGCATAGTCCCGGAGCAAGACTATGAAGATATACAGTTGGTACTTCCAGGTTAAAAAAAAAATGCTTCTGGTGATACTCACACATTTATAAACAGAAAGCAGCACTCCATGAGACAATATCTGTACCCAGGTGCTAGGGACTCTATTAAAATTTCTTCAGTATATACATATACCTAGAAGAGCAAGTGGAATTGGAATTATCCAAGATTATCCAATTATCCAAAAGTTTTCTGCCTTCTACAAAGGCAATAGGTGTAAGCACCTTCCAACCTTTCAGTGATGCCCTGCAACTCTTCTGCCACTGAGCTATTTCCTGTCATGTCAGCTTTGTGCTTGTCACCTTAATATTGGGGGTTATTGGAGTGGGTCTTGAGGATAACAGGCATCCTTTTATAAGGCAGCTTCCCCGAGTAAGATTATTGCAATCTCTGAGTTATAGAAGGTTCGTCTACTTGGATGAGAAAAGTTACCTGCTTCCACCAACAAGGGAAGCTCAGAGTGACTTAGGAATTCAAGATCCCCTATTCCACCTGAGTCCATCAGAGGTCCCCACTCCGAGTTTTTTTTTTTTTTTTAAAGATTTATCTATTTATGCACACAAGCACTGGGGTACAGGCTAGAGGTGTAGGGGGGTGAGAGGATTCACCACAAACAGAGCGGGGAGCAGAACAGGCAGATCAACAGAAGCACACTGCTGAGGGGAGCAGCGGGCACAGCAGGAGAGGTCTGCTGCACCATGTGGGTCCCCCCCCTGGCCGGCAGCAGGGATCGAACTCGCGCTGCAGTGACTGCGGCCTGCCCCACAATGCGCTGCTCAACCCACTGCGCCACCAGGGAGGCCCCCCACTCCGAGTTTTAAGACCCCACTCCCTCTCAGTCAATGTCTTACTCTCACAAGAGAGCAATACTGTGAATTCAGTTCAATTTTGTGTGTCTGGCTCTGTGGCTACAGGAACTAAGAGATAATGTTAGGAGTGTCAAGGAAACTCTATATCTCTATGACTAAAACTGGAAATTTAAACACCAGTGTTACATTTTCTTTTTCTGTTTTTCAACGTACCCAGAAGGCTCTGTTCCCAACCACTGTTCTTTGCAGTCGTCATTACTGCTGTGGTGATCAAGGGTGGAAATCACTTGTTCCCTAAAAGCACTTGCTTCTGTAGACGCCTCATCACAGTTAACTACATGTGAGTTCAGAGACTGGATGTGTTTTGACACCAAGCTTTTTGTAAAAAAAAAAAAACAACTTTCAGATATCCTTGTTTTTGAAAAATTTTAAAACTGTAGATAAGATATTATGAATCTGTAATAATATAACTATATTGAGGGGAAAAGGAAGAAGAGACAGTTATATAAGTGAGCTAAATTTTTGATTTGTGATAGCAAGAGATACATAAATTATAAAAATTGAAAACCAAAGAAATACTAATACAAGTATTCATAAAGGGACATGGTAACCACCAAAAGAACAAAATATAGAAATGGTTAAATGCAGTTGCCTCACTGGATAAGGAATGGATAAGAAAGGTAGCCCAGGGGAATAATATCAGCTTGTTAGTTCTATTTTTCAAAACTATTTCTGTGTATAATTTGATTCTTTTTTTTTTTTAATTTAAAGAATTTAAGCCAGGTCCAGAACACTCAGGGATGCCAAGGAAAGATATTTAAAATTTATCCCTAAGTAATAGGAAGCCAATGAAAAGCTTGAGCTTTTCATTAAGCATGAGACTGGCATGCTCAGAAAATGTTTTTAAGAAAGATCCTGGGAGTTTGCAATGTGAAGAACCTACCGTGTGATCTCACCTTTATGTGGAGTCTAAAAAAGGTGACCTCATATAAACAGACCGGAATGGTGGTTATCAGGGGCCGGAGAGTGGGTAGAACAAATGGGGAGTCATTGTTCAATGGTACAAACTTGTACAGTATAGTGACTATAGTTAATAGTAATGTATTATATTCTTGCAATCTGCTGGAGAGTAGATACCATATGCAAAAATGGTAACTACAGAAGGTGATGGATATATGTTGATTAGATTGTGATGATCATTTCAACAATGTATAGGTGTACACAGTATTACATTATACACTTTAAATAGATATAGTTTTTACTAGTCAATCATATCAAACTGGAAAAAAATTGTTAATATTTAAACAAGAAACTATCAGAGGCTACAAGTGATGGGGCATAGATGGTAGCTAACGAGTCATTCAGACATGCCACAAACTATACTCACGGTCCCACAGCTAAACAGTTCCAAATCTATTTCATTCTCAATTTCAAGTTGCAGCAGTAAGAACACATAGCTAATCCCTTTTGCAGCTCTCAATTAGTGGGACAGGATAGGAATATAGGCTTTTCCTTGTATTTACTATTCCATCAGTCATCACTGGTACCTTGGGATATAATGGCTTAAATATGGCCCCTTACTGCATTTTGATCCAATCTGGATATTAGAGGAAAAAGTCCTTCACGAAGAATTAAAGAGCCAGGGTGGACATTTGGGGTTTAATGACCATAGAGATGAAGGTGTGGACAGAACAAGGGTGAGCAAGTGTCTCTTCTGGTGCCCTTCAATTGTCTCAGATAATTCCATGCCCACGTATCTGCTGGTGTGAATGGGTAACACTGGAAGGGAGATGATCAAGGTTACCATATTTGATCTTTGCATTGAGTCTAAATTTGTAAATCATGTCTTAAAATATTTCCCATCAAATTTTATACGACTTTTCATGTGAAATGTATAGATGGAAAAAGGAGATGGGAAAGGAAAGATAAAAGCAAAAGAGTAACCAAAAATTAACCCTGAAATGTATCCATTAGCTGTGAGTCACTATGTTCCCAGTAATGTTATATTTATCAACTTTATTCCCCATCCATTAAAAAAATGGGTGACAGGCTGAATAAGCACAGGGGAAGTAGGCTTTCTCTCAAATGCAGAGGGGATGTAAATCCATAGATTGTATTTCACAGCAGTCAAATGTTAAACACATCAAATATAATACAAGTGTGTGTGTAGTTCCTGTTTCAGGGTTTTCAGCATTAGATTCCTAAAATGGCCTTTGAAGAGTTCTATACTTTAGGAAGTAGTTCTTAAAGAATTTCTTCCCCTGCACACTGTGATTACAGAACAATCTTGAAATCTTCTACTGCTTTTAGAATATACTGTGAAAGGTAGCGACATCAGTGGTACCAATGGTACCTCTAGCTAAAGTAACAGAAAACAGGGGCCTCCCTGGTGGCGCAGTGGGTTGAGCAACACACTGAAGCAAACCGCAGTCACTGCAGCACGAGTTTGATCCCTGCCACCAGCCAGGGAGGTGACCCACATGGTGCAGCAGACCTCTCATGCCTGGCCCGCTGCTCCCCTCAGCAGTGTATGTCAATTAATCTGCCTTTTCTGTTCCCCGCTCTATCTCTGGTGGATCCTCTCACTCTCCACAATTCTGGCCTGTACCCTAGTGATTATTTGCATAAATAAATAAATTAAAAAAAAAATAAAGTAACAGAAAACATAGCCCAAAATGTCCTACCCATGACATAAATATACCATCTCACAAAGCATGACGTCCTGAGGACAGTATCAATCAAAATGGTGGCCCCTGCCCCGCCAGCCTCACGTCAGCATCATTAACAGGCAGCAGCAACACAGATGGCCACAGTTACCACTCCAGAGGTCCCAGACACTCAACCCCACGTGACAAGATGCAGAAGAAAGAGATCAAATTTTCTGTCTTTTCCTTGGGGCAAAGAAATTTCCTCAGGCCAAAAGTATCCTAGAAAACCCCACAACAAACTTTCTCCCCTGTCAACTCCTGGGGCCAAGCCCTAGGAGACAGAACAGGAAGACTTTTAAGCCAGTCAGATTCAGCTGGAGCACATGGACGCATTGATAGGTGAATAAATGAAGAATAAAGAAAAAAGTAAAGTTCTGAAGGAAACAGAGTGGATTCTGGGTAAGCACCCAGCTTCCAACAACATCCAACTTCTAAAAACTGGCGTTTGGGATCAGGAAATCAAATAATATTAACTGATCATTTTGGTCAAAATAAGTGGAGAAGATATTCAGCTTTTGATTTCAGAAGGTGAAAGTAGGGAAATGTCAACAGTAAAGATATGAGACCCAAAAAAAATCATTCTCAGAAGTCACTGGCCTGCCAAGAATTCAGGAGTAGGAGAAGTAATAGTCAAAGTTGGTGCACGTTTAAATAAACAATTTACTGTGGAGAGCATATACCAAGCTCTTTTTGCTAAGCACGTTACATATATTAGCACATGAAGTGTTTATAAAAACCCAGCAAGGGCCCATCAAAGACAAGAGTGGTTCAGACAGGTTGTTAGTTGCTCGCTTCCTAACCCAAGGAATGGGAACAGCAAGATGCAAATTTCCGTTAACCCAAATTGATTAGATTCTCGAGTTCATGTTCTTGGTCATTCATTTATCTATAAGGATATCTATCTATAAAGTTGGAGAATTAAACTAAAAGAATTAAAGCATGGACCACACCAAAAGCTCTGAAGGATTCCAGTGTAATGTCCGTAGCATATCCATCTTCAATTAACCTTTGATATCCTAACCTAAGAGAGCCTCTAGGTCAATGACCAGTCAGGTCACTCAGTACTCCCACAGCCTTCTACTGAAGTGTGGGCCACAGACCTGAAGAATTGACTTTATTTAGCTCATTAGAAATGCGGGATCTCAACTTTATCCTCAAAACTACTGGACTAAAATTTGCATTTTAACAAGGTCCCCAGGTGGTTCATTTGCACATGTAGGTTTGAAGTACTTTCCTAAGGCATCCTGGCCCCTTGACGCCTCTTCATTCTTTCCTGGGACAGCTTGGTCCATGACCACACACTCTCATTACTATTTCTTACTGATGCTTACCTAATCACGCTCCACCTTCCCCTCAGTATGCCACCTGAACTTAGAAAAGACAGCCCTTCAGATCTTGGAACACCTACTATGACTTCCCAAGTTCCCCTCTCTCTAAGCTAAATACCCCACTTGTAGGGCCTCAGCTGCAAACTTGCCTGGTTCTTGATTGCAGCAGATGAGAAACAGGTCATGAAACCCCAAGTGGAGTCAGGAGCAAGTCTTGATTACAGCAACAAGAGATACACAGGTAGCAACCTCATCATCTGGATGGCTGGCCTGGTGGGAGCAGCCTGGCCCAGCGGCTCAAGGGCAGCAGCCCTGAGCCCTTCTGGGCAGTGGCAAGTCTCTTGAGGCCCCCCTGGTTCCCCTTGGTCTCTCTTGGCCTCCTGGGGCCCCCCAGGGCCCCTCAGACCTGGCAGCAGCAGCAAAGGCAGCAGTAGCAGTAGTTACAGCAGCAGAGTCCAGCAGCCGCAGTGCCCGCGGCTCTGGCCGCAGCAGTGGCCCCGTGCCCTGTGAGTGGCCAGCGAGTTACCCATGATTCCCTCACCCTAGGACCCTTATCAGCTTTTATATGATTCATAGACAAAGCTGGCACAGGGGCAAGTTTAAGCCTCATTTACAGAAATGTGTTTGCAGGTGGGAACTGTACATCAAGGTTACATATTATTTACTGTTTTCCACACACAGGGACTACATCTTAAAGCTACATGTTGTCTACTAGCCACCTGCGCTGGAAGGTCACAGCAAAAAACAGAGAAAACTGTTTCCCATGGCCCTATACTATTTTCTACACCATGCTGCTCATTTCCTCCTTATCAGTACTACCCAAATCAGTACTACTACTACTTCTCAAATGCATGAGAATCATTTGAAAATCTCCAGGGTTGGATCCTCCTTTTCACCCACTCCTAGCTACAGCCCAGACCCAGTTCTCAGCCTCAGAAACTGCATGCCCTCTAATTTATTGATATTCTTCATAAAATATGATTTCCAGAGCTGAACAATGATCAGCCCAAAGCATTTTTATGGCCTGTGTTTAGAATATATTTTAGTGTAGCCCAAAATGTGTCTATATCTTAGGAGTCTCATCACACTGTTAACCTAAGTTTATTGGTAATCAAAATTCCAGTCATTTTTCCCATGTAAACTTCTGTAAAGCCGGGTTTTTCCAGTTCTCTTCCAAATTCATTCTGAATTTAGATCTAAGAGTCTGTCCTTATTACTCTTCAGAATGTCCTCTTGTTATTTTGAACATTTTGTTTCACCTGCCACGTATTTTGAGTCTCTATTCCATCCTTTATTGGAAGGCACTGAGTGGACTCTAGAATCTGGGCTCTAACTCAGAACTGCTTGGGTAAAACCAGATTTATTTTATTGCGACAAATAGCTTAAATGGCTATTTGAAAGACTCCATTCTTAGGGAGCAGTCAACGCCTGACGAGAAATGTTCACGTAGCATATTTGTTGAATGAATTAATGAAAAAAATGCCTGATGACAGTGATATCCAGAGATTGATAAAGAGGTTCAGATAGTGAGACTAGATGGAGATGTGAATTTAATTGAATGATAAATAAGAAAGATTTAGGAAGTTATTTGAGAGGTAATATGACAAAGTCCTGTTGGATAATTGGATGCCAGGGAAAGGAACAAGACAGAATCACGATGATATCAAGTTTTTATATCATTGCTCACGTTTTTGAACTTGAGCAACTGGGAGGACACCATTGGGTTAGTGAGCAGCAGGGTTAGTGCCTGCCCCCTTGGTCCAGCCCGAGGGATTGCCTTGCGGCTCCGAGGAAATAGCAGTGCCCTCGACCACCTGCGTGTTTGTTTACTTGAATGAGACTGACACCTGTATGGTCTGATCTCAATGATGACACAGATGTATTTGATTAAAAATCATCTCTGAAGATATTATTCTCAGTTAAATAAATGAGACACAAATGGACAAATATTACACGATGCCACTTATGTAAGATAGCGAGAGTAGGCAAACTCAGCGACAGAAAGTAGAAGAGTGGTTACCAAAGGCTGGGGAAAGGAAAGGAAAAATAGTTGCTGTTCAATGAACAGAGTTTCAGTTTGGAAGGATGAGAAAGGTCTGGAGATGGATGGAGCTGATAGAGACAAGACAATGAGAACCGTGCTTAATGCCGATGAACTAACTGCATACTTTAAAGTGGCTTAAATGGTCCATTTTGTTATGTATATGGTGCCACAATAAAAACACTTTAAGGTAATATCAACCATTTATGTTGGTGATGAATATTCCCCTCTCTATTTAGTTATGGTTGGTTGGCAGTGAGGAACTGACGGAAGTCTTCAGAGATTTAAATCTGCTCTTAAATCTACTGAAAAATTACAACAGAGGCACCAGGGCATAAAAAAATGACTCAGAAAACAATTCTGGGAAGCAATACGTCAGCTGCTGTTATGGCCATTATGTAAAATACTTCTGCTTTTGCTCTGATCTTATTTCTATCACCTTGAATAAATCTCATTAGAAACTTTCAGCACTCAGTAATCACTTTCAGCAGTTAACTAGAACTGATATACATTTTGAAGTCAAAACAAGTCAAGCTTTTATATGGGTCATGAGCTATACCTAAAAATGTATATACAATCTAAATTTAACATTTTAATTTCATGCAAGTGTGTTAAAATGAACAGTGCTCCATTTTGAAATCTCCAGATATAGACTTAGCCTGTGAAATGATTCTCAGTTCATCAGAAAATTTCCTCGGGTGATTCTAACATGCGACCTGGGCTGTGAATCACTGACTTAAATGAAACTTACCTAGAAGAAATTTACCCTGCCCTGAAAATGTGGGAGTGAAATGTACAGTGACCCAACCAACAGTATACAGGTGTGATAATATCACCAAGCCAGAAAGTGACTTGAGAATCCAAACATTTTGAGGTAGAAAGGGACATCAAGATCATCTAGCATAATCGGGGTCTCCAAGTATGATCTCTGGATCAGCAATATCCGTATTATCAATATCAATATTGTTACAGGGCAGGGAGAAGGGCACCCCATAACCCACAAACCTGTCCTTTCTAAATGGGTTCTGCCATCCACCGCATAAAAACAAACATATAAGGCCTTTAATGGAAAGGAACTTTAATACAACTAGGGTACAATACAGAAAGGACAAAGAATATAGTTACTAAGTTAAGCATCCAAAGTTACCCATCTCCTTTAGGGTAAAAGTCCAGCCAAATAAGATTGGCCCAAAGCAAGGCCCCAAAGCCTGCCACATGTCTAAAGGACATTTCAGTAGAGACCCATAGAAAAGGGTCAGAAAGAGTCAGACAAATCTGGGAGGAAAAGAACAAAATCAAAATTAAGATGAAAGCTGCCATTATTAAGCTCCCCATGGGTCTCTCACCTACATCTGTTTCAACCAGTCCGAGACCAAGAAGCAAGCAGTTTCTTCACATGTGACTCTGCTCCATGTGCCTCCTCCACGCCTCCTTGCTGCTCTCCATCCTGCTTCCTTCTTCCTCCCTTCCTTCTGTCCTCCTATCTCCTCTCTCCAACATCTTATCCCTGCTCAGCTCCACTCACTTAGGGTGGAACTGGGATTCTGGAACTTCCCCCTTTCCTGGGGACCACCCTGTTACAATAGCAGTATTAGCTGCAAACTCTGAGTCTAAGGTATTCTACTATTTAACATTCTTGCAACAATTTTTTTTTTAATTGCCAGAGTCAACAGAAGGCTAGAAATGGATCTATTATGTGACCCAGCAATACCACTCTTAGGTGTCTACCCAAAGAACATGAAGACACTAATGGGAAAGGAAACCTGCACTTCCATGTTTATAGCAACAGTATTTATAATAACCAAGATAAAGTAACAACCTAAATGTCCCAGTACAGATGTGTTTTCAAAAAGATGTGGTACATATATACAATGGAATATTGAACAATCAAGAAAAGCTAAACTCATGCCATTTGGCAACATGGATGGAGCTGGAAGAGATTGTGCTAAAGTAAGTCAGAAGGAAAAAGATAAATGCCAGATGGTGTCACTCATATGTGGAATATAGAGAAGCCAAACAAAGATCAGACTAAGACAAACTTTAAAATTGACACTTGAAAGCTGACCTTACATGTGAGGCATCATGGAAGGGAGAGGGAGAGAGAAGAGAAGGATGTAAAATAATGGTATATCATTAATTAATGTAGAAGCATTCATTATCTGTAATGGGAAACCAGAAACAATCTATGTGTATAATAAAAGGGGAGTGACTAAGTCAAATAGACTGTTTATCCAATATAAAATAATACAACAGTAAAATTACTTTAGTGGAAATATTAAATGACATGGAAAGAAGTCAAGACATTTACAATACATGAAATGAAATTAAAGATTACAAAACAACTTTTTGCCAAAAAATTCCTACAGATACAACAAATGTTTGCACTCATATGGTCATTACAGCATTATTTACTATACACAAGATATGGAAATAGCCTCAGTGTCCATAGAATGGATGGATGAATAGCTAAGGAAGCTGTGGTACTCATATACACACACATTGGACTACTACTCAATCACATAAAAGAGAATAGAATCGGGCCTCCATGGTAGCACAAGGGGTTAAGCACTGCACTATGAAGCTATTACAGCCAATGCAACACAAGTTCGATCCCTGGCCAGGAAGCTAATCCACATGGCACAGCAGACCTCTCCTGTCTTGCCAGCTGCTCCCCTCGGCAGCATAATTCAGTAGATCCGCCTGTTCTGCTCCCACACTCTGACTCTGAGGAATCTGCTCACCTCCCATATTGCTGGCCTACACCCCAGTTCTTATATGCATAAATAAATAAAATAATTCATTTTAAAAATTCAACAGCATTTAAAAAGAGAACAAAATCTTGCCATTTATGACAAAATGGATATTTATTATTAAATGACAATAAATGTTTTAGTGTTTTCTAGGAATTTTTGTCAAAATAAAACCTGTATCACAATTATTACTCGTATTTAAATCTGTAACATCTTTAGAGAAATGACAAAAATGACAGGCCATGATTATCTAGTTCATTTTCCTGTCATTTTTCTTCATACTGAATTCCAAATCAGTCATTAAAAGATCTGTAAGAGTTGGCTTTGACCACAACAGTCAGCATTATTCCTCCAGGACATCAGTGTATTTTAGAACTATCAAGACTATGTTTACACCTCCCAAAATAGCCTTTAATGAAGTAATCCAAGAACTTGCTACCACCCATATGGAGTCCGTATCCGGCCTCTTTCTAGTCAATGCTTTGCCCATAAAATGCACGTTTGACAAATGACCAATTTTTCATTTGGACATTCAACAGCAGTACCTTCTGCCAGTGTTGAAGATATAATCTTATTCTGACAAATTATCATGTCTAATTTTAATAATTTTTCTTGAAAACTTAAAAACAGAAATAATTTTGTCTCGTCTTCATTTGCTAAGTACCCAGAGGGGCACTTAAATAGCTGTATGTTTCTTAAAATTCTAAGTTAATCATATTATCCTGGCTGAAATTCATGTTTTTTTGGTTAAAAAAAAATTCTCACTACACAGAAAATAGTTATCTGTGGTGATAAACACATTAAATAACCATATCACAATATATGCATATATCAAATATCCATACTGTGCACTTTCAACTTGTATTTAATAAAGATGTACAGAAACAAAAATGCTGTCTACACTGGTAAAGTATTTTAAATATTTTTAATAAGTATATAAAATAATCTAACTGTCTTAGGTGTGGTTTTAATGGAGATCATGATCTTCCTAAATAACAAAAGGTTAAAAGAGTCTTTGGCTTGTTCAGAGTTTCTGCTAAGAAAACATCATCTAGTCTTGAAAATCATTTTGTTTTGTCATGAACATAAATTTTAAGTGACAGTTTAAAGTGTTTAAATGCTTACAACCTACCTCTCATTTGTAGTCTTCCATCTATACACATCTCAAAAAACTAAACTGACTCCCTTATACACAAATGCAGCCTTAACTGAGCACCACACACAAATGTTGGTAATATTAATTTTATTAGGAAAGCATTTGATTATTGCATTTTATTATATCATGAATCACTTATTTTAAAACTACATGACCTGAAGATATCAATTATAATATACATTTTTTTATTCACTCAACAAATCTTTGAGCACCTACAATTGGCAGGCATCGGAGATATAGGGTAAACAGGAGGACCTCTACAGGGTAAATAGGAGGACCTCTGCTCTACGGAGCTTACATTCTTCAGGACAATATTAAAGAAATGTGTACAGTAAAGTGATGAGTGTGTGAGAGAGGAAGTAGATGGCAATTTGTAAGAGTGCATAGTAGTGTATAATCCAGTCCAGGGACATCAGAGACACAAAATGCTGTGTTTTAAGAAGGGATTGTTGCAGAGTTGAGGCAGAGGGTGATGGCAGCCCTCCAGTGGGAAAGCTGTGGTAGTAGGTTCTAGGAACTTGAATCCAAGTCTAGAATGATTGGGTGTGGTGTATGAAAAGAGAAGAGGTTAGGGATCATGACCCTGGAGGGCACAGGGTTGGGTTCTCCCATAAGGAAACAGTAAGAGACTTTAACAAGAGAAGAGCATCGCCAGATGTGCACTTTAGGAAGGCAATCCTACTCCAGAGGTGTAGGCTGAGGTGAGACTGAGGCCTAAAACACAAAAATAGCGGGGAATTCTAGAATAGGAAGCAAAATCAACAGAACCTGCTGACTGAACTTGAGGTTCCTGTTGACAGCCAGGGCAGATCTTCAGTAGACATGTCACACATGCAGGCCTGGGCTCAGGAGAACTGTGCTAGAAGCTGTCAGCACAGTGCTCACCCGTCTTCCAGTAATTGAAGTCAGAAAGACTGAAACGGCCCAACAGGAACAAACCAAGCCACGAGAAACACACATGTAAGAATGTGCTGTGCCAGGGGCTGGATGACTATGGGGTGTTCGGTGGGTACCACATTTAGGGTGGGATGAGGACAAGTTCTGTAGATGGAGGGCAGCAACAGCTGCACAGCAGTGAGAATGCACTTAGTGACACACAACTGTACACTTACAGTGGTGAAAATGGCAAATTCTATTACATATATTTTGCTATAATTAAAAGAAATACTTTCATGTTATTTGGATCTCTTAGGATGAGAATGTATTTGTGAATCAACAATGAAAATTCAGGACAAATGGTGAAAGGGCTGGGGAGGCAGTGTCAGTGGAGCTAGAGGGGCCTAAGAATTGCTAGAGCAGTTGGTAAAAAACCTCAGGGGTTAGAGCACGGGTGTGAAGCACAGCATTTCTAGGAAGAAATGTTGAAGTTACTAGAATGTTGCAGGGTTAAAGTTGGATACAGTCAGAGAAGAAACCCATAGCAACGTGGAAGGTGACCTTGGAGAGAGTGTTGGCAGTGGTAGCCAGAAAGGGGTCAGGTGAGCAGAGAATGGGCAGGAAATAGAACCCAGCGTGCAGACAATGAAACACCTGACTACTAAGGAAAGGAACATGATGGTGTCTACAGGGAAAATTAGATACATTTTTAAAATTACCATGATAAATATATCTTTGTGTAGAATCAGCATAGCAATCATTTAAATAGAAATACAATTTTACATTTTCATAACCTCAGTATAACCTGGAACCTACAGATGGTAAAGCTGAACCACACAAAAAAAATTTTTTTGAGAAAATTTCCAAAGAATGGAGGTTTACAAAATAAATATCTTCACTGATTTTTTTTTAACATTAGAAAACTACAATGCACTGTGTTGCAGAAACAGTTTTACTGTAAAACTACAGGTTGAAAAGGTCTAAAATCTTAAGGCTACTCATGTATTAATTTTGAGTACATGGCCAGTAAAAGACACTTGCTAGTCCAGTTACATCCTCAAGATGCCAAAGTCGGTCTTCTGGATTGGTGCATTGAGGGCGGCACTAAGACTGAGACCCAGGACAAGTCTGGTGTCTGCTGGATCAATAATCCCATCATCCCACAGCCTGAGAAAACAACAAAAGAAGTTATTAGCACTCTACCACTAAACTATCATCTGTATACCTCTATACAGTCCATGCCCAGAAATGCCCGAGAAGCTTTTCCTCAGGCAATATATGGATCTCCCTGTTAGACTGTCCTATAAACTCACAACAAAGACCATGATCAAATTTAACCAAAAAGTGAAGGAAAACTGAAAAGACTTTCATCTCAGATCCCCACAGAATGTTGTATGAAGCTATGACTTTAGAAACTGCTTATAGCAAACATCAAACAATCCAGATTTTAAAAATTTTACTTATTTCAAGAAAAATTTCCGTTTTCTTCTGTCCATCCATACAAACATACAAATCAAGTTAAAGTATTCCTGTTAAAATATGGACCCAGGTAACAGCCTCAAACCAAAGTCCCTACTAAAAAAGGTATATTTTCCCCATATTGTTAAGCTGACAAATAATGACTAGATTCTACATTAATAATATATATTCACATGTAATTCTTAACTTTTTACTGCAATAGGAAATACAAGTAATAGCTTCAATCTGCTTCCAGAAGAAACTTTTAACTAAAATTTTAGTTTGCATTTCATTAAAATTTTAAAGCAAAACGAATGAGAAATATTGCTTCTTAAAGGTTGTTAATTGGAGGGCAGCTTTGCTTTCTTTAAACAAACTGCCTTCAGGCTCTGGACACAGCATCAATTATTAAAACATACTTTTATCGACAGACCATGAATCAAATTCTTGCTCATAAAACATTCATAGTAGGGCCCTGAACTATCAGCAGCTAATAATGAAAGGACACTCTGGTCATCTATAACTCGGTCAACTGATTAGACTCCCTCCGGAAGCCATCAGCCGAGGATCACCACAGGCAAGATGATGCTGGGACCTCCTCACTCACCATCAGATCAAAGGTGGCTCCAGGTACAAGGCCCTAATCAAATGCCTGCTAAAAGTCTGATATAAAAACAACTAAGCAGAAGAAAACTGGCACATTGTACATGGAACCTGAGAGGCAAGACATGGGAAATTACAGTAACAGACAATGGCATAGATCTAGGAAAAGACAGACCCAGCCAAGTTGAAGCCTAGGTAGACCACAGAATTCAATTGCAAGCTGAGATGTGTTAAATACAAGGGAGGTATCATAAACTGGCTTGAAAATTGTTTAATCTTTGACAGAAAAATTGCTGTCTCCATGCCACTGGGTGTTTCAACAGAGGGTTAGAATCGTATAAATTAACAGAAAAACCTCCTTTCAACGTTTATTTCCAGAGATAAGCCTATCTGAGGGTGTCCCTGGTGGCACAGTGGATCAAGCAACACACTATGAAGCAAACTGCAGCCACTGCAGCACGAGTTTGATCCCTGCCGCCAGGCAGGGAGGGGACCCACGTGGTGTAGCAGACCTCTCCTGCCTCACCCGCTGCTCCCCTCAGCAATGTGTTTCAGTCAGTCTGCCTGTTCTGTTCCCAACTCTATCTTGGTGAATCCTCTCACCTCCCTGGACTCTGGTCTGTACCCCAGCTCTTACATGCATAAATAAATAAAATCTTAAACAAAAAACTCCAGAGATAAGTCTGTCTGAGCCATCTGCACTCCTGCCTTGAATGTAATCTATTTAAATAATAGTAATTTAACTATGAAAATAATAAAGGATTTCAGTCTTTCTTAGGATATGACTTAGCTCAACTAAGGTTGAAAAATAAATCAATGGCTCACACAAAATACGCTATTTTTCAAAGTTTAATATTTCAACTGTCCTTTTGAATTCCAGTCAAAATTTTATATATTAAAAAAAACTGGGGCCTCCCTGGTAGCACAGTGGGTTAAGCAACGCACTATGAAGCAAACTGCAGCCTCTGCAGCACGAGTTTGATCCCTGCCACTGACCAGGATGGGGATCCACATGGTGTAGCAGGCCTCTCCTGCCTCACCTGCTGCTCCCCTCAACAGTGTGTTTCGGTCAGTCTGCCTGTTCTGCTCCCAACTCTGTCTTGGTGAATCCTCTCACCTCCTCGGACTCTGGTGTGTACCCCAACTCTTGTATGCATAAGTAAATAAATCTTTAAAAAAAAACAACTGTAGGTGACTTACAATATATATTTTCTCTTACTTTTCACATGGTTTTTTATTTCCTTTTTGTCTGTTAGCTACAATATGTCTAAGTGATGGTTAAAGAACATATTTCTCAAATAAAAATCTATAAAGTGTCTTTTCTTAATTAAGTGAATCAATGACCCACCACAATAAAATATACCTAGTATACTTGTTTGGAAAAATGCATATTTAACAAAAAAGGAAAAAGGCATTTAAAAAATCCTGAGGGTGTCATTTAAATTCTGAAACTAATTATGCTCCTGAAAATAAGTATGTTCAGTTTCTATACCCCCAGCACTAACAGCAGCGCCTGCCACAAAAGATGCGTTCAAGTGAGGGAAATGGATCTAACTTTTGATTTTCTCCAGTTTGCTGTCACCAGTCAATGGCATAAATCACTGCATAACTTAATTTTGAAAGACACAAATTGTTATTTTCTTTTTCTCTCTGCCCAAGGGATAAAAGGGAGACATGAAGCTTACTATTCAGAATGCAGAACATTAAAGTTGTTGGTGGAAAACAATGGTCTGAAAGCACATGCCAGCTAGTCTCCAGCTGGGGCAGGCCTAGAAAATTTATTACCTCATTAAGTGGTATAAGAAGCAAACAGAACCAAGAGCTGTGATGGTGTGTGAGGTAATTACTTGGCGTTGACATATGGGCCCTGGCTATGACTGATCACCTTCTAAATGCACCAGCATACTTGTTAGAAAGTGCCAGTAAGTGTTCAACCCGTCTCATGCTTAGAGAGGGCTAGCACTGGAATCTATGTGTTTAAGCAAAAATTAGAACTAATTCATAACAGAGACGCAGCCAGAATTCTAACTCCTAGCCCCATTAGGGTTCAACTTCCAGCTACAGGAATGCCCCAGGCCCCAGGCCCCAGCTACGGGTGGGATAAGACAAGAAGGGGAGAGGGCAGCAGAATCAGACTAGTGGGGTCGATCCCGAGCCCAGCCTGGAAGAAGGGGCATTTCAGCAGCAGGCATTCCCATTATGGACACAGCACAAAACCCCATATGCCCAATCATTACTTTCTGGTTGCCACATAGGCTGGGCCATCCCCACTGCTTAGATCTCCCTAAAGTTGCAGTCCTAACTGCCCAGATGCAGCCATCAGGGAGTTCTGGCTCCCACCTTGCACTGGAATAGTAAGGGTTTCCTTCTTCTTCAAACCTCTTGACAATGGGTTCCTTTAAAGAAGCTTCATCAGCACTGGAGAACTGAAAGAGAAAGGATCCTGAGTAAATCAGTTCTGTGGAACAATAGACCCACTCAAAAGAAGCTCAAGAAAAATATGGCCACAGATTTCACGAATTATAATGTTACAACCCACATCTGCACAGATTACAAGTAATACGTTAACCACATGATCTCAACTGAGACCTGAGTATCAAGTTAGTGCACCATTACATTTCCCTTATCAGAGACAACATCCCAAAGTCATCTGATGTAAGGGCAAAGTCAAGGACATCACCTATCACTTGTATTCTAGCCGAGTACCACAGAGAGGGTGAATCTACTACATAGTAAAATGGGTACATTGGATTTAGCAGTTTCCAGAGGAGAAATAGGAGACTTTCATTCAAAACAGCCAACATTTAAAAGAAATTGTAGCTCAGAGGTATAAACATTAATTACTCCTTGAACAACCTCTTTTGAAAATTCCCATATAGCTGAGAGATATTTTCATTAATTAAAAATTTAATCGTTATCAGTTTTGCAAAAAATAGGTGATAATTTAGTATAAAAATCTTCATGCAAACTAATTTTGAAAACCCAAAAAGCATTTTCAATTGAAATATAGTCTATACCAAAACCAAACAATGTATGTTAAATAAATCCAACCTTCTTTCATGTACTTAAGTAATTTAATATCATTTGGAGGGGAAAACTTTAAAAGCTTTTACTTTTCTTCCATATATGAAAATAGATGAATTTTTATATCTACATATCAAATTAACCAGAGAACAACTATTCAATAAGAGATCACCAAGTTGGACTAGAGTTTGGGTAGCACGTCTGGTAGATATCTGGTAGAATGTCATCTCCTGCTCCCTCATCCCCTCTCCACACACAGAAAGAAAAGCTTTGTTTTTGCTTTAATGTTAGTACTAACTAGTGATAAAGTTTGAATGTGAAGCTCTAAGTCTGCAGAGTTCTTCTACTTAGAAAAGACAAACAGAAATGTGAGGTGTGGGTGGACATATTCAGGGTCAGGGACTATCTCTGGTTTTATATTACCCCCCACTCCACAAATGAGGATGTTGACTAATTGATCCCCGAATGGCAGGGGATCTGAGTCTGAGAAGGTAGGGCGCCCTGCATTTTTACTGTTATGATGAAACAGTGTTCCTCATCAATTTCAAGAAGATGTGTCAATCATTATAATGCTTGGTGCTTACACAAATTATTATAGCTAAGTTATAATTAACAAAAATCAGTGCAAAATTTCAGAAGACTCCAACAGAGACACAAACATTAAAAGTAACCACTTGCTGATTTGCCTTTCATCAGCTTCCAGTGCCTTGTTTTTTGTCCTTAGCTCTTTCACAGTATAATAAGTTACTTCTTGTTAGATGATTGAGCCTTCCCACTCAAGGCATCCTTTACCATTTAAAAGTAAAACAGAAAAAACAATTTGGTGCTTTGTTCTGAAATAAAGTAAGTAAATCACATTTATTTAAATCTCACTTAATCAAACATCTTTATGTCCCTGGCACCCATTGACAGAGTTTCTGAGGTATTTTCTTGAAAAATTTGTAAATTACCACAAAGAAGACACCTTAAAGGAAGTGGCTCTAAAAAGAGAGACAGAAAATGCGCAAGACTCAATTGCGGAAACAGCTGCCAAGTTAGCATCTTCTAAACAGAGGCAGAACCTACATGTTGAACCCCCTCCCAACCACCACCCCCAGTCCTGGAACATGGAGGGATGGATACTGGGCATACCGCTTCTTGCCTCCAGGATGTTCCTTGGTGAAAGCCAGACTCAGTGATGGGAAAGAAATGGCATTTACCTGTTTCCCCTCCCGTGCTCTTTGGTCCTTTGCTATTGTCGCCAATACATTGGCTGCCTGCTCTCCTCCCATCACTGAGATCCGAGCATTTGGCCACATGTAGAGAAATCTTGGACTGGGGGAAGAATGATCAAATAAGTTCACTGTGCAATACAAATTTTTCCAGAGACCCATGTTTATCTTTTAAATTAGGGGTTTTTGATCATAGCTGCACATTACAATCATATGGGAATCACCAAAACTATCAAACCCACCCCAGACACTATAGCAGTGGGCACCACATGTGGTAGGGTTTTTAAGTTCTCCAGGTAAGTCTGGCATCTGTGTTGGTAAAGTGTATTTTTCCATCTCATCTCAATTTGTGGGGTATAAAAGTATTTATAATACCCTCCTGTCATCTGTTGTTACGTCCTGGTTTCCATTTCTGACATTGGTTATATGTGCTTTCTCTTTTCAGCTTTACCAAGGGGTTATCAAGTTTGGTAACATTTTCACTCAACTCTGGGCTTCACTGATTCTTCTGTACTCTCTTTGCTCTTCATTACGTCCTGCCTTCTACTTTTCTTGCGTCTAAAATGCTGTCTTCTTTGAACTTCTTGAGCTGGCTGCTTGGCTGGTTGATTTTCAGACTTACTTCTGTTCTAGTATATCTATTTAAGTTCATGTGCCTCTCTCAAAGCAAGACTAGCTGCACTGCACATGTTAGGATAGACAGTATTTTCATTATCAGCCATCTCAAAATGTTTCCTGACTCTCACTGTACATTTCTTCCCTTCAGAATTAAATTTAATTTCACCCCTTCAGATAATAAAAATTATGGTATAATTGATTAAGATTTGTGAATACCATTCGATATATAAATAAATCTAAAATAAATTGAGCATTATAATTATACTTGACATATGATTCTCTCAGAAAATCATGTCAACCACCTACCTATAGGCTCTACCACACATGCCATAGTTGCCAGCCCCATAGGACCCCCCAATGATGACGGTTATCTTGGGCACTTTGGCACAGGCTACGGCAGACACCAGCTTGGCCCCGTCCTTGGCAATTCCTTCAGCTTCATAGTCTCTACCTACCATAAATCCTGAGAGAAAGAACAAGAACAATGTCTCTCGTGATGGTGTTCATGTGCAAGAATCAGTTCCCCCAAGATATTAGAAGGACTACTTGTCTTAAATTACTGTAATATAGATCTTTTACCCTAACATGTTAAATATTCTGCCCCCCCCCAAAGTTTTGTTTTTATTAAATGGTAAAATAAATCTTTCTCTAATTACTGTCTAAATTTTCTTGCAACAGGTCCTCTCTGGTGGCACAGCGAGTTGAGCACCGCACTGTGAAGCCTCCACAGCACAGCACAGCGAGTTCAATCCCCAGCCAGGGAGGGGACCACATGGCGCAGCAGACCTCTCCTGCCTTGCCCACTGCTCCCCTCAGCAGTGGATCTGCCTGTTCTGCTCTCCACTCTGTCTCTGGTGAATCCTCTCACCTCCTGTGATTCTGGCCTGTACCCCAGCTCTTGGATGCATAAATAAATAAATCTTTTAAAAAATAATAAAAAAATAAATTTTCTTGCAACAGTTCATCTGGAAGCATGCAGAGATCTCCAAACAATATAGGGATGCAATCTGTCTTCAAGAAATTCTCTTAGAACAGTAGCTGGGTGATGAAAGGAGGGGACACGCTAAGGGGAAAGCGCTGTGACAGGCCCAGTGGCGAGGACTCCAGCCATCACTGAACCCGTTTACAAGTAGGCCGTTTCTTATGAAGTGCTGCTTTAAAACTTTGATGACTAATGTTTCATAGAGATTCTAAGAGGCCCTGCTAGTGACTCAAAAGCAAGGTAGAAAACATGTCATGTTTCCATTACTATTACAGAGCCATCCTGTTTTTTCATCTCCCAGCTCTGGTGAAATTCGTCTGTGACTGCAACAGGCCATCCAGTTCTTGGGCTCCATCCTCTTGACTTCATGAACATTCAGTCAAGTTTGTTTTTATCTCCTGCCACAACCGTAGACTCACTTGTCTGCTTGATTGTCACTACTCTTTGCTTTGCAGATCTCTTAGCATTGGGTCATCGGATTTAATTCAATCATTTTTAATAGGGCATCTGACCTTGCTGTGGATGTAATAGTACTGACAGAACAGGCCTGCCCTCACCACACTCCAGCTATTCCTTGGAGCTGGGCTCTCAGAATAGGTCAGAAATTCTTTCATGTCTTATCTTGTAACACCCCTTATAACACTCCCACGAAAGCTACCTCAAATAGGGCCTCCCTGGTGGCGCAGTGGGTTAAGCAATGCACTATGATGCAAACTGCAGCCACTACAGCACAAGTTCAATCCCTGCTGCTGGCCAGTGGGGGACCCACATGGCATGGCAGACCTCTCCTGCCTCGCCCGCTGCTCCCTTCAGCAGTGTACTTCAGTTGATCTGCCTGTTCTGCTCCCCGCTCTCTGTGGTGAATCCTCTCACCCCCTACACCTCTGGCCTGTACCCCAGTGCTTGTATGCATAAAATAAATAAATCTTTAAAAAAAAAAAAAAAGGGGGGGTGCTTTTGAGTCACCCTGCAGCAGTGACCAGAGGATGTGACCAGAACAGGATGTGGGCATGCATGTGCAGGAGCAAAGGGAGCCACCTGAATGTTGTGATGTATGTAACGCTAAAATTGCTTCACACAGAACATATGGATAAACTCTACCAAATATTTAAGAGTCATAAAGCATTAACCTTTAAATATATTCTAGAAAGAACACATCCAGTAAAACTCTTCTGCCATGGAAGTGTTCTAGATCTGCACTGTCCAATGTATGAGCCATACTGGATAGTGTAGTTCTAGAATAAATGCAACCAAAGCAATCAAGCTATTCCCTTACCAGTAATGTTTTGAAGGAACAGCAGAGGAATACTCCTTTGGCAGCATAACTGGACAAAGTGAGCCCCCTATAAGAAAATAAGATAAAAAAATCTTCCTAAAGAAGAGTGAACAAATCTGCAGTGGTCATGCATCCTGCAAACCCCACACCAGAGTCCAAGAACACAGAGAACCCTCTGTTTGGCTCGTCTCACTCATACTGACAGTAGTGGCAAGACTTGAGTGTTGACTGTACCGAGAGGACCTGCGGTTGTTCTCCATTGTGCTTTGCACTGTCTCCTGTGTGGTCACTGGCCCACCCTGCAGGACAACTGCTCGGTCAGGGATGATGTCAACCACTAACATTCGAATAGCAAGTGAAACTTAAGTAATAGAAAACAGAACTGCTTGTCAAAGAGATTTACTAAACTTCATTGGAAGAGAATTCTGTAATTTTCTCCTTAAAAAAAAAATTCTAAACACTTCTGGGACATTTACATTTTGATGATGATCTGACGTTCTTTCTTGCAACAAGGTGATAAATCTTTCTCACTAACCTATCCAAGTGGAAAGGAGTTTGGGTAAGTGCTGGAGACCTGTAACCTTTAGCTTAGAAAATTACTTAATGACACAAAAATATAACTATTCCTTGTCTGATCTTCTAGAGATTATGCGGTCTTATAAACCACCTCCTTTATATTTTACTCTCTGCAGATCACTTTAACTTCCGGAAATGCCTTGGCAAGTACAAAATTGCAAAGTGATTGCTTGTCCTCAACTACAAGAATGAGGAAATCACAGAGTCCTTTGGGGCTTACTTCAACAAATGAATTGTCAGACTGAAGCCAACTTAAGTCCTCCCAGGCTTAATTGTGCCAACCAACAAATATGACAAGATGGTGTGTGGCCTCAGCCTGACATCTGCTCTGCTGATATATTCATTAGGTCAGTATTTCAGGACTACTTTGCAATTTAAGAAACACTCACTACTTATACTATTAAAGGAAAACAAGCAAAACCTCTATGTATATGACAATATCAATTTTGTTTAAAAGAAATAGAAAAGCCAAGGAATTATAACAACCACAACCAAAATAAAACATTACTAACAGTTATTTCTGGTAAGGATGTGGGTGATTTTTCTTCTCTTTTTTACTTACTGCTTTTTCACTTACTGCTATTCTGAATATCAAAATACAGAAACTAACTTAGTTGGTAAAAACATTCCACCAAATGAATTCTTCTTCAATTAGGGTATGAAAGAGCTAACCTATTACCTGTCTATTACCTATAATAATAAGGAGACGAACTACATTGATCCAAGTTTAGGTAAATCTGAGATGATGTATGACACTGAATACTAAGCCAAAAGATATTTAAAAACTTGCTTTTAAAACCAAAGTTCCAATAGTAAACCCTACCATCTTCCCCCTTTCAAACAGGAAAATAGAATCAAATGAAAACGATAATGGAGAAGAAGGAAAAAAAAAAAAAATCACATCTCACAGTCACCTGAATTCCTATATCTGAATCCCTCAAATGCATGGAGCACTAGAGAATAAAACACTTTCAAGGGAAGAGTTCCTACAGGGTAAGAATATGCACGTGTCATCCACAGCAGTTATAATTCCAGTATCTTATAACAACTTCCCTATAATAAACATCTGATTTTTAATAGTGCTCCAGTTTGTTATATTAATACAAACCTCAATAACAGCACACACACAAACACACACACATATGCTCACATTCATGTGCACACAGTATTTTGGTTGCTAAGGCATCTGGTTAAGTATCTTAAAGCTTTTATGTAAAAAAATTTTAAAATTTTCCTTCATTACTTGACCTTCAAAGTTAGCTGTTTTAAATTGAAACAGAAAATTTTAAAACATTTTTATTAGTACTCACCTTCTTTGCAGATTCAGAAAAGAGAACTCCATTATTTCCAATGATACCTACTGGATATCCAAATATTCTAGCAAATCCTTAAAAGAAATTTTTTTTAAAATATTTAATTATTTCAGAAGATTTGATTCACAAAAAACCCAGACATACTCAAGCACTCATTAAATTCAAATCAAGGTTTAAAATGTGAAAGATTGTCTGTGGTAGAGAACAGCTTATGTCACACTGAGTCTTTGAAAGAGTTGTGTTCCATGTGAAATTACCCACTTGGTTAATTGCTTTGGTTAAATGTTGAACTTGGTGTACCAGTTATTCATTCATTTTAACATATATCTGTGTGTACACAGATCTTGAAGTCCAAAAGATCACAGAGGCAGAGTCCTGTAATAATAGTCAATGTCAGAGCTGAGGCTACTATAGGTGACTAACTTGCCAAAAAATGTCTGTGGTAATGACAGGCCCTTGAAATAAAAGGAATGAACTCAACACAGGCAAATTTTTAATAAAAACAGGAAGACAGTCAAGCCTAGTAGTAACCAAGAAAGAAACCAGTTGGGCCTCAAGGAAGAATTAGCCACTCCATATTCATTTTCTCTGTCTTTACATTTTTCCTTGCCACAAGTTTCATTATATAGCACCACTTCCACCGCCACCCTAAACACTCCCCATACACACAGACAAAATAAAAAAAGGGGGCCATAGGCTGTTTGTACTCTGGTGAAGCAGACACTCCAGGTGACTTCAGGAGGCTAATTACTTTGTAAGCCTGAAAAACTTCCCTAGAGAGACCTCCCCAGTGTTTTGTTCAACAAGCCTCCTGATGACAAAAGAGAGGTGTCTAACGCTTGGAGCCCAAGAGTCAACAAACTATGCTTGTTAAAGTGGGCCAAAGAAAGCATGCTTCCCACTTTCCTGGAACAAGGCCATGCCTTTAAGGACATGCTGGACAGGCTGCCTCTAAGACAGCCCATGTGGTGACTGATGGGCAGAAAGTGATCAAAAGTTGTTTAAAAAAGAATAATCAATAAAAGAGAATGGTAACCAATTAGCCAGAACACTAAATTCTTCACTCTGGCCTTCTCTTCCTCTGTTGTTACTTTTTAAATGGCTAATTCAGGGTGATAAAGTGAAATAATGACTTTACAGTCACCTAGATTTTTCTTGGTCTTGCAGACCTAAAATCACAGTCCATACCTTTGCTGCATATCTCAAATGGTCTAGCAACGCAATGTGCATCCCAACCTACCCACAAGGAGCTGGGAATCAAGCCTATGTCCTCACCCTCTCCATCCCCCACCACCCTCTCCTTCCCCTCTTCTCCTTACTTCTCTCCCCAACCTTGTTTGTATTCCAGGAAAATAAAGAGAGAAAGGAGAATCTACCCCTGGTATTCTAGGAGACAAAGATGCCACAAGTCTTTTAGCAAGTACAGAGTAAATGCATAAAAATAGATGCTGAGACAGCCCATCCGTCTTTGAGAAGAAGCAGAAGCAGCTTTGATTTTTTTTTTAAGCTGCTACACAATGAGGGCTACATCCTCAACTATTGGGTAACAAATCCTGTCTATATATCAAACAAAAAGCTCTTAATCACTTAAACACCTCATACAAAAATATAAATTGCACTCACAGTGAACCCTCTCTCACTCATAACTCAAGACCAAGAGTAAGTGTTGTAATTTATCCTCACAAGTCTCAGTGTACACTGGCAATTTGGAGTTTGCAGCTAGCTTTTTCTCCTATGATATGTTGTATTCATATTAACAACTATATGTTCCAGCCTTTGCAAGACCAAATAAAATTCACAAAATTCTATGAGATTAAAATGGGCCTAGTAACAATCTTTCAAATACTTTTCTACAAAGGTCTATAAAGTTAACATTTTAGATGAATGAATTAATTTTTATAAACAGTCTTATACGCTTCCTCGGACTCAGTATTCCATAGTATCTGCCTGGTATTTGCATGACATTATGCCTACACAAGGCTATGAGAAGGGTAAACTCAGTGCTTCCTTCTGGCAAAGCTAATTATCACATAAAACTCTAAATTGCATTGGAGACTAAAGAACAAAGGAGACAGTGTGAAATTTTCAAAGTAATTAGCATTATCCAGAGAAAGCACTACAAATACTTCTGTTAATTCTGTTATATTAAGAAACTTTTTATAGCTAAAGCTACAAAGTCAAGGACAAGGGCCTATACCACAGCAAACAGTCACCATCATTTGAAATTCTCTGGATTTAGTGAGGCCATTCAGCTACAAATGCTCTTTACAAAACAGCTCCTTTTGATATTGACTCACACATTTGTACTGTTCTAGATAACAAAGCTTATGCCAAGAGTATCAAAGCCTTGAGATAAGAGACCACTTATTTTCAAAGCAACAGAAATAGTCATATTTTCAATACGTCATCTTTTTACCTGTAACTAGTGTGTCTCCATAAAAGGCTTTGAATTCAGTGAATTTGCTTCCATCCACGATTCTAGCAATGACCTAAGGAGAAAAAATAACAGTGTCCCTGAGAAATCATATTACAAAAGAATTTTTGCATTAAGGTTATTTATAAGGCAAACAAACTCGTGGTGATATTGTCACTTCCACAAAATTTCACCCTACACAGAAATTCTCCTCACTGGAATTTCACTTTACATGCACGGCAACAGCTTGAAGTCATTGTGGGCTCAGGTTTTACACGTTGCTATAAAAGCAGCAGCACCACGTTGCAGACAAGAGAAGAAGAAGAGACTTCATAGCTGGTGGCTAGACCCCGGGCTTCAGGGCTGCTGAATGTATGGGTGAAGGCCCGAGGACTCAATCAAAAAGTCACCTAAACCCTCTGAGGGTCAGTCCTCACTTCTGCAAAGATAAAGGGGAAAAGTAATTTAAAATATTAAGACTTCTAGCATAGACTCTGATCTGAAGATAATATCCTAATTTAAAAATTATTGTGCTCGATATGGATACTGAGCAAAATAAAAGGCTACATGCAAGAACTAAAAATTGTCAATCTAGACTATACAAGACTGTCAACAATCTGTAGCCATAGCAATGTCTCTAACTGTAATCAAAAGTCTACTCTTTGCTGCTGTCATATTGATCTAAAAGGGTATTTTTTTCCCAACAACTAATTGACTTTTCAAATTAGTTGACATTCCCAAAATTAGAATGCTGAGAAGAAACAGCTGAAAACTGTTACGTTGCCAAATGTGTACTTCCTAATGTCAATAGGCACATGGGGCACTGCTTATGAATAAACCAGGCTTTGCCATTGTGCAATGAAAGGGTCTTCCTTTTTGGGGCAGTATTTACTGCATACCAGTGATACCTGCACTATGGAAAGCTCCCTTTCCCTTACATCTTTTCTAAGGTCCACAACAATGCCCAGGCAGGACACATCTAAACAGACTTCAGCTTTGAAGATGGATCGCTATAAAGGGACCGACAGCTGGGCTAACAGCTCTTCGTTCCACTTTACATACCTCTCGGACATCAAAGTTCCTTTTAAGGTTTGTACCAACTATTCCATACAATTCGTCAGCAGGAAATAAAGGCTCTTCAGGAGGCTCAACGGTAACCTGCAGAAATACCAGAAAAATCGCAGTTGAAGACACGACTCCAAGGCAATATAAGTCAAAATGCTTTTCAATAAGATAAAAGATAAGCATCATATCCTACTCACATCCAGCTTCTTCTGATAATTTAGGTTCCTCACAATCTTCCTTGTTAAGTGAAGGGCATGATTATCATCCAACGCGTAATAGTCCGTTACCCCAGATTTTCTACAGAGTAAAGCAAACTAAGCAGTCAGGAGAGTGAAAAGGATAATAATTAAATGTCTTAAACTCCAAGTATCTTCTTCTCATCTAAAGAGGACATACTTTTTTTTTAATTGCAAAACACTTTAGTAAACATAGAATTTAAAATAAGGACAGCTGATAAAACAAAGACAATTGTTTGTTGTTTTACAAACAGGAGAAAGGGAGGTGCATATGATTAAGTACCTTGTGCCGGGACACCAATGGCTACCTAAGAATCCATATCATCTATTCCTTAATCTCGACCTTACAGACCACAGAGCCTTGCCAATGAAACTTCTATATAATGCTCACCCCAATCACCTCAAGCAAAATTGTAGATGATAAAGTTCAACCACAGACAGCAAACTGCTATGATGAGGCTGGTAGCCTACTTTTACCTTGAGGTTGGTACAACAACAAAAACTGTTTGTACCTAACACAGGTCCTAATGAAGATGTATTTTATGACCTCCCATTTGAGGACCCACTGAGGCTCCTCACAAAGCTACACCCCAAGAATAAGCTGTCATAGGGAACATACACAAAGGCTTACAGACACTGTCTCTTAGATCATGCATAAAAGTGGGTATTGACAAATGTTCTGTGATAAGGGCCACAGACACTACTGTCCAATTTCAAGTTGGGTGTATATGAAGCATGGGCTTGCTCTGGTTATTAGTTCTGTTCTGACTAGATGATTTATTTGTGTACTGTGACTTTCCAATAAAGTATTCAAAAACTGTAAAGTCAGGTAAGAACATGTACTTGAAAAAAACAGAATTTAATTCATTTTTGAGTAAGGATTGTGCTGATGTCATCTAAATTTTGATGTCTTATCTAGGGACATGCAGCATTACTCTCTTACCTGGCCACTTATTGACTGTTGCAGGCAGACAGCAAAATGAACACTTTAATCTAAAGAATGATGATGCAGACAGAATAGCTTGAGTGGGGTCTAGACAAACTGGGCTTTGGGAGATAATGCTTATAACGGGGTTCTCATGGTGGTTTCAAACCAGTCTCTACTCTGACCTGGGTATTCTTAAATAAGAGTAAGACCTTATTTACTCCTCGTTACAGTTCTCCAATTCTGTACAGATGGCAGACTCTTCAGTTTCTTTGATTTAATATATTTTGCAACTGACCATCTTCAAATGCTTGACATGTAATACCAGCTAGAATCACTGACTTCTAGCTACACTGTATTAAGTCAATGAGCAAACAGAACCAGAAGGAATAGCTTTCAAATCTGTAAATATTTAAAATAAAATGATTTCTTTTAAAAACTGCCCAGTATTTACCAAAACAGCAGGAAAAGGAAACCTTTGATGAGACACCATATTATGTAAGTCTGTGTCAAACTAACTCCCAAGGATGACTAATCAGAGAGGTATAAATACGTACTTTTTATTAAAGACAGAGAGAACCCAAAGTAATTGGCGATAATAAATTTTATGACATTGTTCTCCCCCTCACCCCCCCAGAAAAGCAATTACCACCTAATCATTTCTCCATGACTTTGAACAAGTTATTACTAATAATAACAACTAGTGGCAATAGAGTGCTTAGTATGCACCCGACACTGTGCTCAACCCAAGGTAAGAACTATTTGTCTTCATTCTACACAGGAGGAAAGAAGGCTAGGGTGGCTAATAAGTTATCTGGACACCAGGGTAAGAAGTGAAGCAAATGGAAGATTAATTCCAAAACCTACACCTCTAACTTGATATACAGCCTTCAACTCTTGTGGATACCAGTTTACTTACTTTAAACAGTCAAAAGTTGTTTTGTTTTGCTTTTTAAAAAAAGGTTCACAGATACTACCATCCTCTTCTTCCCCTGGTTAAGAAGACACAAGGGGGGCCCACTTTGTCTAGACCCCGGTCAGGCTACTGGATCCGTATCCTCATTCTCTAGATTGAATCATGTGTTCTGCTGTCTACCAGTGATAGAAGTGGCCAGGAAAGAGAGTAACACTGCATGTCCACACACACAGTTGTGTTCACAAGACAAACAAGTATTGTGTTCAAACTCTAATTTTCTCTTAAGTTTTTCTCTGGTTTCTTCAATTCTATCCCAGTCATTCCCTTCCCTATTAACCTTCTCTACTTTCTAGCTGTAAAGCTGGACACAGGCTAGCACATTTATTTTGTAACTGTTTTTCAGTTCATTCATTTATTTCTTTAATCTGCCTAACTATGTCCTTATAGGCCCAAAATTCTTCTGTGCTACTCCTAACACCTAGAACAATCAATTTGTCCATAATAAGTGCTCATGGAAAAAAGCATAGATGCAAAACAGGCGAAGGCAACTCCCTTAACTGAGTCTTCACAAGGTACCATAGTGCTCTCTGACAGGAGCATAGAGACATTACATCTGCCTTCCTTCTCTCACCTACTGAACTGCTCCCATAACCACTTATCATCCTGGTTTTGTGGTTTGGGAGAGCAAATAAGGGTGCACCATACCTACTGGGGCCCTGAGATCCACTTGCCATCATGCCAGGTTCTTCCCTATCTACATTTACCCAGAAATAAGCTTGACTAATCTCACAGTTTTAAATTCTATCTCTATACTAGTGATA
This sequence comes from Galemys pyrenaicus, assembly GCA_019455555.1. Taxonomy (NCBI): domain Eukaryota; kingdom Metazoa; phylum Chordata; class Mammalia; order Eulipotyphla; family Talpidae; genus Galemys; species Galemys pyrenaicus. The sequence goes on from JAGFMF010011381.1 coordinate 13,793,352, forward strand.
AATAAAGATCTCTGGCCCTGCTCTGGTTCCAGTTTCTTATGGTTAACTGCATATTCTAATTTATCAGGTTGAAAAAAAATGCTCCACCCTCTGCCCCACCTCTAAAGTGGGTTCCCCTCCCATCTTCCTGGTCTCAGGAAATGAAATTGTTTCAAATCATCATCTTTGTCACCTATCTTATGTGAAATCCAACAACTTTCTCAATTCCATCTCTAAAACAGAGCTCAAATCTTTTCACTCCCTACTATTTCCATCACCATAACCAGCTAAACCATCCAAATCTCTTACCTGTGATACTAACATAGTCACCTAATTGGTCTCCCATTTTGCCTCCTTCCAACACTCCAAGCATCCTGCATTTAGCATAGCACAGGGTTTTTTAAATGAAGTATCTGATAACAGCCTATCCTGCTTAGAAACATTAGTGGTTTCCCAATTGCTCTCTTACAAAGGAATCCTTAATGACCAGTTACGTTAATAGCGATAACAAACGTAATGATAGCAGTTAACATTTACAAGTACTTTTTAAAGCAGATATTGTACATGTATCATCTCACTTAATCCCCATAAGATTCTGTGAGGTAGATGGTCTTTTCCTCCCTGGTGTCTAACCTGAAGAATTTCCTCTCCTGAAGAATAAGCTCTCACAAAAGCACATGCCCTGGGGAGCAGCTGTAGTCACCAGCATATGTTGACTCTCCAAAGGGTCTGTGATCACCAGCCTCCCATCTCCCAGTATATGTATGGCTTATGTGTCCCTTAGTAAGAGCCCTGTGGGACTTGCAGAAACACTGCTCTATTCACCTGAGGCCAACCAATCCTCCCTTAGCACTCTACCTGTAGACCTTCATAAAGACATGTGCCCCAGTCTCTGTCTCTCTGTCTACACTTTACCTTTCCATGGGACTCCTTGAGGCATGCCATATATTTCCTCCAGGACCTATGAGCAAACTTCTTTTACTTCAATTTTTTTTTTGGGTGATCTGTTGAAGCACAGCTCGCTTACCTGTACCACACTTGACAGATGTTCATTTAACAAAGTCATAACACTTCCATACCACACTAGGTTCCATCCATCTTCTCTATGCTTTCCACTTAGGCCTTATCATAAATTCACATGTATAACATTGTTTAGTAATTATTTATTGTCTACCTTCCAAACTAGACAGTGAGCTCCTGGGAGTCAAAGGTAATGTCTATCTAATTATCCTGACTATCCAGAACAGTGACCAGCAAATAATAGGTTTTTGATGGATATCTGTTAAATAAACAAGAAAAACTGTGTCTCTCCAGCCCTCTGCACTATTAAAAAAAAAAAAGCTGACTTTCTAACTTGGAAATGTAACTCTACAGTCCAAATAGTTGACACCTAAAACAACAGATGGAGAACAAATAAACTGCAGTTTGATCTGGCACGCTTAATGCTTGGAAAAATGAATTTAAAATTCTTTTGAACAAAAACAATTAATCAGTCCTGGAAGGAAACAAGCAGTTCTATTTCACCTGCAATGAAGATCAGCACCTCCAAGATCCTCAGCTGACACTTCTTCTCCAGTTGCTGCTTTGACCTACAAGTAAGATAATAGCTGGAGGTGAGATTTGCCCAAGCCACACAAATGCCTTCTGAATATGCACATCTATCCCAATTAACCTACCACTCCTTACATGGGACTAAACAACACTGTATTTTCTCTTCCCACCAACTAGCAAACTAGGTAACAGTATCTCCAGTCTACACATGAAGAATTGGAACCCAAGTCCTAAGAAAGTATAGGAACCTGGTTTGAATGCAGGCATTTACAGTTGAAAGCCCTCTCCTTCCCCTATATTAGGCTGTCTCCACACACATTAGAGCTTCTGTGTTTACACATGATGTTTCCACTGCTTGGGCCCCCTTCTCCCTCTCACCCATTTGATGAAGGTCTACTTATCCTTCAGGCCCCACCTCAGGTCACCAGCTCTATGTGACTTTCCCTGACCTATCCCAGCCTTCTCATCATGAATATACCCATCATGTCAACAAAGCAGTGCCTGCTCATCTGTGATCCAACAACATCCCACTTACACCTCCTGTGTGGCATCTGACAGACTGTATTTGCAATAATTTGCATGTATCTTTTTTCCTTTAACCTCTATTCCTTAGTGGCAAGAATTGTGATTTATTCATCTTTGAACAATCAATAAATGTACTGAATGCCTTTATTTTGCCTATGCTGAAAAATTCCAGTTATTATCACAAAGTCTTAAAGGTATAACATTTGTAAGATGCAGGGGGGGGTAAGGGGGACATGACTCCAAGATTACTTACATCAAAGACTCAACAGAGTATGATCAAAAAGAAAGAATTCAATTAATAAATAAGAATGAGTTAATCACAGTCTGAGAATTCTAATAGGAAAAAGAATGAAAAATCATTTAGTGCTAAATGCCAAATGGATAACTTAGGAATTACTTATTAACCCCTACTTCTATGGGTTGGTTAATTTGTTTCTTTTTCTTCAAATAGGGAACACTTTTTTAAGAATAATGAACAATTAATCTAAAAATACAGCATAGAAAGGACTTATTACTCACTAAATCAAAACCTCTGTCTTAAATATTATTCCACAGGGAGAGGTGATTAAAAATTTCACCTCTAATTATTCCACCCCCAGAGCTAAATTCTTGCTTCTTATCTTACAAAAAAGTTCAATATAAAATAACATTCAGTCCAGACAATAACTAATTACAAGAAGTGTCTGAATATTGTAAAAGGGAATAAACATCAGAGATACTATGATTATTTTCAATCAATTGAAAAATAAGAATTTGTCATCAGTTGATATTTATTCAACACCTACAACATGTTTCATACTGTGATAAGTACAAAGATAATAAAAGTCATAGAGAACATAAAGCGGCTTACTCTACTGAATAGCAAATTCAGAAAATAAACAAAAGACAGGAGAACAAAAGCTCCTTCAAAAATTTGTCTTATTACTATGCATTTTTTTCAAACACTAAGCTACTGAAAGCTATAGCAACTCAACCCCACATTATGTGTGAAAGCTACAAAGTCTTGTCTCAACTTCCAGTAAAACATCAAAATTTAGAATTCTCAAACAGTTAAACTATTACTGCTTTTTTTCTACCCATAAACAAGACATTTTAATGGCAGGCTACAGAACAAGGTGAAGTTCTCATGAGTGGATCAGAAAAATCCTACACACACACATATACACACACACTGGAATACTACTCAGTTATAAAAAAGGATGAGCTCCTGCCATTTGCCACAACATGGATGAACTGGAAAGGTCAACGTTAAGTGAAATTAAGTGAGAAGGAAAAAGACAAATGACAGATGGTCTCATTTATATGTAGAATATAGACTATACACTTAAAATGGTAAATTATATCACGTGTATTTTGGCACAATACTTTTAAGAACAATCCAAAATGGTTTGAAATAATAAATATTTCAGTCAAGACTATGCTCTTACCAAGGGGGGTCCTGCCAAGAAAATGGTGCCCTGCTTGCGCACAATGATGTTTTCATCAGCCATTGAAGGCACGTAAGCACCTCCTGCTGTACAGGAGCCCATGACCACAGCTATCTGGAACGCAAGCACACAACACAGCTCTGAGGCACAGCTCAAACAGTGAATCACACAGCTTCTGGGACTACAGTCCCACAAAATTTCAGTATCAAGGGTATTATTAGTTGGTCCCTGGACTTCATTTTTAAAATGGAGCCCTTTAAACATTTTGTTAACTTCTTCTATCAAAGCATTTTAAAAGGCTTATTTCATACTTTTACAAGGTTTAAGGATAATCTCTGTCAGAGATAAGAGTAACCAGATAGACTACTAGCCTGAAGAACTGAAGGAGAGAAAAAAATACCCATAATTTAGTAAAACTATGTTAAAAAGATAACTTTTAAATTTAATAATAATAAAAGGTCCTCTAAATAACTGCCACTTACCTCACGGAAACTGAAATAACTCTAAATGAGTACTATTAATACTTTGTGTTACCATGAATACACTTTCCAACAATAAAACTAACAAACATCAGTTAAAAATCTTGCTGAAAAAAATTCAGTTGAAAACTAATTTTCTACTTCTATTGTGTTTGAAATTTTCCATAATTTAAAAAAAAATATTCTTATTTAGAGATTAGTATGACACAAAGAATAAATATGAGTTTAGCTGATTAACCTTAGACAGGAATAAATAATATCACAAAGAAAATTAAGAGAACTATGTAATGACATGTTTTTAAGTATATGAAAGCAATTTCTGTAACTAATTCCAATATTTTATCAGTTTTCCTTAGTCATAGCAATGTCTATTTTGAAATACAAAAAGTCACACTAGCATTAATCCAAAAATGAAAGACAGTAAATATTAACATTTTCCTATCTAAATGGTAATTACAAAGGGCATTTCCCAAACTACTTCATTTATGTTATTAAAAATGCCTGTGACATTTATCTGCCAATATGTTACAGAAATGTTTAGCACTTGTTTTTGCTTATCAATCACCCAAAAGTTTATTTAAAAATATCTATTGCTATAGAACCTCTTGCCTATGAGCACAAGGAAACATTCATTATAATAGTGTTCAAGTAGAAAACATAGGCAAAAACATGCACGTTATCAACAATATTTTGAATGGATAAATGGTACATGAATAAGTTTTTTAAAGACCTGAGGCAAAAAATAACAAATGAAATGTTAATACTGAGAGAAAGGTACAGGAGTGTCTCCATTTTATTATTTACTACATTTAGTGCATACTTCAAATTTTTTTTTTAAGGTTCCATCAGGACTGAAGGATATGATTCACCTTATCAGCCTCTTCTCTGTAATAGAAGACCAGAATCCATTCAAACTATTCCAATATAAAAAAGGGCAAGGAACTTAAATAAAAGTTACAACGGTCTAAGAATCTAAAAGGGGACAATTTCAAAAATAAAGCCTAGGGAAATAAAATAGATATAACAGATTTCCAAGAAAACAATTAATGAACAAAAAAAAAGGAAAGAAGAAAACTGTCAGTTTTCAGAGATGTGTGTAGAGGAGGGGGTATAAGAGAAAAAGAGGATAGATATCTTGGTGGGGGTATCCAAATATTACCTCTGAGAGGCTACAGTCCGCCCAGCACAGGGGTAGGGGGTCTGCTCTGCGATGAGAAAGAACAAAAGACCCTCTTGCAGGGTGAGGATGTCCTTGGTGATTCAAAGATTTGAATCAAAAACAAGAAAGCAGCAAAAAGGCTTAAAAATGATAACCGACAGTAACAATACTTGCCATCACTGCCACCAAAGACACAACCAAAATTTTTGAGTGAAAATAAATCAGATGCTTAAAAAACAGAGGTATTAGTCAGGGAAAACCTTTGACAAAATTTCATTACCCTCCTGGTCTTGCATGCACAAATAGAGACTGGGTCTCATTGTACCAAAGGCAAATTACATATTGAAGAGCAGCAGCCTGCCCTGTAGAAAGAGTCTCTGAGAACAAGTCAGAGGTTTTTGACCTTATTCTGAGAAGTTTTGTGAACCCTAGACTTCCACCCATTCACTGAAAAATTGCAGAAGAGTATCCAGTTCAAGGGATACTATGGTAAGTGTAACATAAATTGGAGGGAATAGAGAGTTTCAATGGCTTGATGGAAAAGCCATTAAAAATATAATTGATTCTTCAACAACACAAGAGTTAGGGGTACCAACCCTCCCAGAAGTAAAAAACCCACATATAACTTTTTGACTACCCCCCCAAAAATTTAACTAATAACCTGCTGCTGATTTTGGAAGTCTCACCAATAACATACAGTGAATTGACATGGTTTTTTTTAATATGTATTATATACTGTATGCTTATAATAAAGTAAGCTAGAAGAAAGAAAATATCATTAAAGAAAATCATAAGGAAGAAAAAATACCTTTACAGTACTGTGCTATATTTATCAATACCCTGTTTACATCATCTGTGTATGAGATGAATCTTCTGTCATACTGACATTAACACTAATATGATACAAAACAATACACTCTAAATCCACATGTAAGTGGACCCATGAAGTTCAAACCCACCTTGTTCAAGAGTCAACTATATAATGACATACATAATAATGTAAACATAAAATATGTTTTTTAATCCCATTACTTTCAACTCAAAGTGACTGTGGAAAAACAGATAACCTCTGTATCACATTTTTTCTTCTTTTATCTGAAAAGCAGCCATTAAAATATAAGTCAGAAAATATACATTATAAATTCACCTCATTAATTCAATTGTTATCAAGAATTTAAGAACATTACCCATTAACTAACAGACCAACACTCTGATTTCTACAGGATTTCTACTCATTGCCTATCTGGGCTAACTGGGTATGTTGAAATGTACACAGCAAACAAAAAGCCCATCTTACCTAAATCATTTGTTTCTCCCTCAATCTCTTTACCAGAGTCACAAAGCAATCAGTGATTTTATCTCCCCAGGTCCTATCTTGCTTCCTTACAGGTTAACTGCATTTTTAAAAGTATAATAATAAAACAGTGCCTGTTCTAACTAAGCCATACACCAAGATCTGAAGCAAAAAATGATAAAATTCAAAAACAGTAGGGGAGGGGGCCTCCCTGGTGATGCAGTGGGTAGACCACCGTTCTGTGGGGCTTCTGCAGCACAGCAGTGCTAGTTTGATCCCCAGCCAGGGAGGGGACCCACATGGCGCAGCGGACCTCTCCTGCTTCGTCCACTGCTCCCCTCAGCAGCATATTTTGGTTGATCTGCCTGTTCTGCTCCCCACTCTGTCTCTGGTGAATCCTCTCACCTCCCGTAACTGGCCTGTGCCCCCAACTCTTGTATACATAAATAAATCTTTAAAAAAAAACAAAAAACAGTGAGTGAGGCTAAGAGGGAAAGTGGCATGAGGTAAGGAAAGATGAAGTGACACCCAAGAGTATTTACGTTATAGTATAGAAGTACTCCCATAATTTACATAAGAATCTGGCTAGAAAGAGCCTTAAGATACATTTTGTAAAAAAAAGTAAATTCCATTTTATGTCACTGAAAAATACCAAATTAGCAAAGACATTTAAAGCAAAAAGCAATACATCTCATCAATGAGATATTACCTGGGTAATATTTCTAGAAGACATAATTGCTTGATTATAGAAAATGCGACCGAAGTGATCTCGATCTGGAAATGCTTCTGCTTGTCGAGGTAAGTTTGCTCCTCCTGAATCAACTGAAGACAAGAGAGATGAGAGAAGTGAGTAGAAAGCAAGTCACACACAAGAAAACTTGCATTAATGACAGTTCAATGTGAATTCTTAATCACAATCACAGAAAACCTGCCCTATCCTTCTAAATAAACCATTCTATACCCTCTTTGTACAGTCTCCCACAGAAGCTAAAAGTTTAGTTTTCCTCCAAAACCCATCAGGTTCTCCTACCTCTTTTATCTGTACTTTTTAATTTTTTGAGTAGAAGAACATGGGTGTAGGCCAGAGGTGCAGGAGGTGAGAGAATCTCAGTAGATCTACTGAAGTACACTGCCGAGGGGAGCAGCAGCTGAGGTTCTCCTACCTCTGTGCAAAATTCTACTTGAAATGGTTGGGAAACTCTTTCCCTCAAAAGCCAGTTAAAGTTAAAGAAACACCTTCAGTTCTTGACCATTTCAGCCAAAAAAATTATCATTTCCTCTTTTAAAACAATACAAAATTCATCTGCAGAGTTCATGTGCGCTGTCACACACTGCCTTCTGGTGGTGTTTCATGACAGTTTCTAATAGTGGGCACGATGCCAGCTGAGTTCAAAATACACTACTTCACAGCTGTGTGATTACAGGTGTATTTTCTAACCATTCTATATCTTGGCTTCCTAACCTGTGACACAACAGTAGCTACTCCATAGTTGTCTGGGGCGGTGTGAAATGACATATGCGCACAAATTCTGTGAGAGCACAAGAACTGTTTTTTTGTGTTTTTTTTTAAAATTTATTTATTTATGCATTCAAGAACTGGGGTATGGGCCAGAGGTTTGGGGGATAAGAGGAGTTACCACAGACAGAGTGGGGAACAGAACAGGCAAATATACTGAAATACACTGCTGAGGGGAGCAGCAGGCAAGACAGGAGAGGTCTGCTGCGCCGTATGGGTCACCTCCCTGGCCATGGATAGTTTCACAGTGCTGTGACTTAACCCCCTGCACCACCAGTGAGGCCCTCCCACAAGTAACTGTTATAGGAAGCTAACCAGTTCTACACTCACTACCACTGCCCGCAACCACTAAATCTTTTATTGCTATTTAATACATTATATCGTGTCTCCCATTCATTATAAGATTGTCATGGACAGGATCTATGTCTGCTCTTTATTGCAACCCCTACAGTGTTTGCAACCCCTACAAAAAGTAGGGTCTCATTGCTGTTTTCATGTGTGCAAAAGTCACCTGGTAAATTCACTGTTACAGAAAAAAAAAAAATCCCTACATCAGTAGCTGTTAGAATACCAACATAAATGAACAGCATATTGTTGGGATTTTAAACCAGTATCCAAGAGGTACAAATTTAAATACCTTTTTTTTTTTTTTAAAAAAAATGCTTTAGATTTAAATCTATTTTAATTTCAAATATAAATTTACTTTCATTGAAAATAAAATTTATTTTACATCTGCTCAAATTCTGTAAGATCCAATCACTTTACATTTAACATATATACAGATCCCAGCACTCAAGAAACCATAATGTTAGCTATTGTTTCTTTTCATAGTTGGAACCCATTATAGTTAACAGAAAAATAAAATATTTAGAAGATAAAAGCCCCAGACATGTGTAGGGAGAAAACCTGGCATATACCAAAACATTATTAGGAGTTATTTCTCAGTGAAACTATTGAGTAGCTCCTTTTCTATTTTCTCCAAGAGTTTTTAGCAAAGACCATGTATTTCTTTTGTAATAATGGGAGAAACCAATAGATTTTTAAAAATACCTATTGACAGAGTATCAGAAGAAAACACATGGACGCTTCGGACAAAATGCCCATGAACACTCAGTTCCAGACACTAAAAAATGCACGTTTCCCCCGGAAAGTCACTGGAGAGCAAGCACGTGCGCTGATCTGAGAACACAGACTATTGCATTCTGTTTTTATTCTTTTTAATGAATCAGAGGAACATTTAGCAGTTGATGTTTCATACTTTGGTCAGTGTTGTTGCCCAAAAGGAGCCTACCCAGGACCAGGCAGCAAAGGGCACCCCAGAAAACTGGCAGAAGACAGAGCAGAGGTAGCTGCTTAAAGCCTCAATGACCCTGAATAAGAACCACCACCAAGAAAATCCACTGGTGATGTCATATATTAAGGCTTCTATATTAAGTCTTGTATTTTACTACATAAAATAATGCTTTATTTTACAACTCCTGAGACTTGCCCAAGTAGATGCAGGGGAGCCTGTTTTGCAGTGCAATTTCTTGTGCGCGGAGATGCTTTTTCACAGTCACTGGGTAGTAGGTACCTCCTTTGACAGTGGCATCGTTGGCAACAATCATGCATTCTATTCTGGAGGACAGAAATTGCAAAGAGAATATGAAAGGGTTCTTCAAAGATAAAGCCCAGTTCCATTTCAATACAAGATACTCCAATTCAACCTTCAACTTCTCACACATTTACTTGATTTTTAAAAGATTCATCAGTCCTACCCAAGTGAAACAACTAAAAACCTGCAACATATTTCGTAACAGTTTTTTGTTTCTCTTGGTTTTATTTATTTTATTCTTACACTGTTTGCTTTCTTTTCTAGGTGTAGTCCTCCTGGAATTTCCACCACCAATTCATTGGTGCACCATCACCATAGTCCCTTGTGCTCTTCCCATCCCTGCCTTGATCCCAATCCCTCCATTTCCTGCAGAATGTCTCTGATTGTAGTCATCTGTTTACTTTGGTTTTATTTTGTTGTGGGTTTTTGTCATAACAGTTCTTTGAATGAAAGGGCCCTAAACAAGATAATAATACTCCAAATCCCCAAATCTCAAGGATAAGGAAATCCCTCATAATAAACCTTCAGGTTTCCTTTTAGGAAGATAATTTGCAAAAATGAAAACTGATCCATTAAGAGTATTTATACTTCAGATTTTCAAAAGTTCTTCAACGTTACTGACATATATTCTTCTATAAAACTGAAAGAAGTTTCAAATACATTTATCTTGCTTAAAGTATCGACAGATGAGTACGTGAAACAGCATGAAACAGTGCTGGTACTGCGGCCACAGCGACACTTGAGAAAACACGTTCTTCACAAAATTTAATCTTTATATTCACGATGTTTTTGTCATTTCACTTCACATCCTCTATTTTAAAAAGTAAATCACTGAATCTCTATTAAAAATAGAGAATAGCAACCGAACTGCAGCCTCCGACAGCGTGCTTCTCATCTTAGGGTATGTGGCCAGCCGGGTGCACAAGACAATAGGGTTCCTTTGATTTCAGCATCAGTTTTATTTCCTAGGTTGGAGGAGGTCTTTTCCCACATCCCAAGCAATGTTTTATGGAATGGGAAGAAACTTTCATGACTTTAACAATCAGAAAATTAAACTTTAGAGAGGGAACTCAGCGCATGGCAGGTGATGGACCAGAAATGCTGGTACTGAAAAGGGACTGGAACAGTGGGTTTGCCACATGCTAAGTAGGTGGACCAGAGATAGACACTTCTACTTGTCTATTAAAAGGTCACAGACACATTACAAAATGAGAAATAAAATTAGTCCCACAAATAATTGTACTGTACTTCTGTTAGTTTTACCTACACAGCCTCTATTATTTTGGCAATAAAACTAATGCCTTTTTTTCATGGTCTTGGCTCTGAGAAGCTCTAGGTCAAAACTATCAATGGCCACACTAAGGAACAGAACCTCAACTGTAACATTCAATCACACCTCACAGGCTTCCTTCCTGACTGATGAGTGTAGCAGGGACTCACCCTGACACTCTCCCGATGCCTGTGATAATGCCACCTGCAGGGACCTCTTCATTCCCATACATCTGGTAACCTGCAAACTGGGACAATTCCAGAAACGGAGACCTGCAACAAAAGAAAGATGTTATCTGAATTAAAGTCATTTCTTTTTTTTTTTTAAAGATTTATTGATTTATGCATACAAGAGCTGGGGTACAGGCCAGAGTCGCGGGAGGTGAGAGGATTCACCAGACAGAGTGGGGAGCAGAACAGGCAGACTGACTGAAACATACTGCTGAGGGCAGCAGCAGGCGAGGCAGGAGAGGTCTGCTGCGCCATGTGGGTCCCCTCCCTGGCCAGCAGCAGGGATCAAACTCGTGCTGCAGTGGCTGCGGTTTGCACCATAGTGCATTGCTTAGCCCGCTGCGCCACCAGGGAAGCCCCAAAGTCATTTCTTTTAAAGACATATGTAAACAGATATACCAGGAGAAGGAAATGATTTTAATTTTTCATTTCATGGACCAAAATTAGGCATGTTTATATGAAATCTACAAATATATTACTTAAGATAGATTTCAGTATAAATACTTTGGGGATCTATATGGGCTAGCCATATGACACAACAAGAGGAATTCACATAAAAAGATGTCAACACATGTGTTTATGAGCACAGAAAGAAAATGGCACCTAACACAAAGCTCTTACCAGGAGCTTCAGAAACCTAACTCCTTATTCCTCAGAAATACCTTCTGAGGTTGATTTTATTAACTGAGGAAGAAACTAAACACAGAGATGGGGTCGTTTGTCTAAGGCGACACAACTAATAACCCAGCTAGGTCAATCCCTATAATAACAGGCATAGGTGGAGTTTCTGGTTGTATTTTTTTTTAAACTTATTTATGCATACAAGTACAGGGGTATAGGTAGAGGCGCAGGGTGTGATAGGATTCACCAGAGACAGAGTGGGGAACAGAGGAGGCAGAATGACTGAAATACACTGCTGAGTGGAGCAGCGGGCAAGACAGGAGAGGTCTGCTGTGCCATGTGGGTCCCCTCCATGGCCAGGGATCAAACTCGTGCTGCAGTGGCTATAGATGTTTCATAGTGCTGTGCTTAACCCCTTGTACCACCAGGGAGGCCCCCATAGTTGGGTTTTAACAAACAATTTGACCCCAGGAACCGATTGTTAACCACTGCCAACTATTTCACCAATTATTTAAAAGTGAAAAATATAGTAAGTGAAAAGCAGAATGGTATAAAACACCACATTTAGTAGGATTTCATTTTTCTTTAAATAGATTTCTAATACACATATGCATAGAAGGGTAGATACAGTTGTTAACAGCATTTGTCTCCAGATTAGATGTGTGTGTACAAGTCATTAAAACTACTCTTCATTTCCTTCTCTCCCTCTCCAAGCCTTCAGAAAATCCTGGTATGCTAGCTCTGTATGGGCAATATGCTCCAAACTCAACACTGTCATCATCTCCATCACTGCAACCCTAGTACAAGTCGTCACTACCTCATTTCCTTTGAATAACTGCCAAAGCCCTCTAACTGCGCTCAGCACTTCCACTCTTGTTGCCCACATCTGCTTACAATACAGCAGATGGAAAAACTCTTTCAAACAGCAGTAAGACCAGAATAGCCTCCTGTTCAAAACTCCACAAAGGTGCCCTGTCTCTAAGCGTAAGAAGTGGCCTACAAGACCTCAAGAATCAGACCCCATCTCCTATTACGTACTCTGCCTCACATGGCCACCGGTGCCTTGAGCATATCAACCCATCTGGCACATTCCCACCCCAGGGCCTTTGCTCTGGCCATTCCCACTGCCTACACCACTCTTTCCTCAGATCTATGCAGGGTTATCTTTCTTAACTCCATCAATTTTTTGCTCGAATGGCTATCTCAATAAGGCCTCCCTAATTACCCCATTCAAAATTCACTGAACCATCATCTTCCCCTCCCTTTCTCTGATTTACCTTTTCTTTTTCCTACAACATCTGTCACCTTCTAACATAATAAGCTTATGGTTTATTTTCTGTCTCTTCCTGCTATATTGTAAAATTCCAGTAGGGCAAGGACTTTTGTCTGTTTTGTTGATTGATGGATAGTAACGATCCCTAGAACAATGCTTGACACATTATAGCTGCTTGATAATCATCACCTATTGTTGAAACTTAGAGTAAGAAACAATTTAAAAATCATTCATTTAGGAAACTAAGAAGGCACTACCCAATAGAGAGCAGTCTGAGTTAGCACTTGAATATATACTAACCCTGGGTCTAAAAGCCCATCCACTCTTTCTCTGGGTAAGAGTTTGCCTCTTGACAGGTGAAGTGCTCGAGCTTTCTCACCACCTCCTATGGAAAAAAAAACAAACCACGATTTCATTAGAGTTACAGGGTAAATGATCTCCATTTAATATAAAGCCAAAAAACCCAAAAATTTTAGTTCAACATATGGCACTTTATAAAAATTTAATAGGGGGACTCCCTGGTGGCGCAGCAGGTTGAGTGCCACGCTGTGAAGCATCTGCAGCCACTGCAGTGCAAGTTCAATCCCCAATAAGGGAGGTGACCCACATGGTGCAGCAGACCTCTCCTGCTTTGCCCGCTGCTCCCCTCAGCAGTGTGCTTCAGTCAGTCTGCCTATTCTGTTCCCTACTCTGTCTATCGTGAATCCTCTCATCTCCCAATGGCTCTGGCCTGTACCCCAGGTCTTGTATGCATAAATAAATCTTTTTTTTAAAAAGTTTAATAGATCATTCACTGAATTTTCTAAAGTAAATAAAGAAATTGGCATAAAAAAAATCATCTAGGGGGTGTCCCTGGTGGCACAGGGGATAAGTGTCAGCATTATCAAGCTATCCACTTCAGCATGAATTCGATCCCCAGCCAGGGAGCTGACACACATGGCACAGCAGACCTCTCCTATCTCACCCACTGCTCCCCTCAGCAGTGTATTTCAGTAGATCTGCCTGTTTTGCTCCCCATTCTGTCTTTGGTGAATCCTCTCACCCTTGTAGCCCCTCCACCTCTGACCTATACCCTAGTTCTTGTATGCATAAATACATAATTATTTTTAAAAAATCATCTATCCCTGATCCCAGTCTATCACACATTTTCTGAATTCACTAGTAATTAGTGGAATTAGTAATTAGAGGAATAACAGTCATGCAGGCACTACCTCATCACCATCACATTTATTAAACACCTATTACACTAACAAGCAAGGTGTTTGCACCATGTGAAATTTGAAAATTCCTACCCTCATTTGCACTGGGTAAAAAGCATTTCTTTAGAAATTACTTTCATAGCATGCATAAGCAAAACTTACCTAAAGGTACCGTTAATGACCCCTAACTTTTTAGGCCCTCAAAAGGAAGAGAGTTTCATGCTTTCATGGCAATTTTTAAAGTTCCTTTTTGTTAGCATCTTGACCCAGAGATTATCTTGTTTTGTAAAGTTGTTCCAGATGAAGAAAATTAAATTACAATAAGTGAACAGTCCACTAAGGTAACCCAATGAGGCTGCTTGATGAAATAGGCACAGCAAACCTTACCCAGCCAATCGAGGGCTGAGGATCTTGGCAATTTCTATAGCCCACTCTCGGCAAGCCAAGGGATGAGATCAGGAACAAAGAGGTCATACTGTACCTTAAATAATTTTCATGGCTGCCCAAGAATTTCATCTTCCTATACCTTTTGTCTACTGAAATTTTCAGCTATTTAAGAAAAGCTATTTATTTTTTTAGGTGAGAAAGTAAGTTTATATCTATTTCAAATGAACTTCTCTAACTACAACCTATTTTCAAATCAGCGTTCTTTGCCTGTATCAAAGGGTTTTGTTTGTTTTTTCTAAAGCAGTAGATGGTACATTTTAAATATTAAATCTGCCTTGACCTTGCTGAAAAAATGATACCACACATCTAATCTTTTAAAATGAAAATAATCCTGGACTTACTTGCATGATAAATATGAATTAAATCAAATTACTTTTCTCTTTTCTCCCAACCAGAGAGAATTCAGCGTTCCCTAGTGAGGTGGATCAGGATCCGCCCCATTTCCTACACTGCATCTTTTCTGAGGTGTACATTTTGCTCACACTTGAACACCCTTGAAATCAGGAAGCATTTTACCTTTACAGCATCTTTCATCCCATGTCACCAGGGGGCAGTAACGACACAGCTGTCAGCCTCTGCAAGCACAGCACAACAGTCTGTCCCTTCAACTATGCTAACTAAGCTTGTTCTTGGAATGCCATGTGTGGAGTTGAACTTCCATTTTATAATGTTTTCCAAAACTGCACAACTCTGATCTTTAGGTCACTAAAAGATCTCTGTATCAACCATAAAAACCATCTATAATTATTTTCCATATTGATAACGTTATCGCCCAGCATTAACACAAAGCATTTTTTGTTGTGTTTTTTTTATGCAAAACACGATACTTCAATTAATTGTGTTAATCAAAGTACTTAGCTCTGGCTGTTACTAATAACACAGCAGAAGTTGTCGTTTTTCCCCTATAAAAATGACTAAAACCCTTCTCACATAATCCTACATGTTTCAGCTGGTATAGAAAGGGATATTATAGACAGAGAGACAGTGGTCTAAAGAAACCTGAAACAAAGGTAGGAATAAGGCAGAAAGAAAAAAGGGAGAGCTGGAGTCAGCCTTTTTATTTATCACAAGTTTCCACAAATGAAAACAGGGTGAGGGAGAAGGCTGGTGGCTAAAGAAGAAAGGATTGAGCAGGGCTCTGGGGGAAGGAATGGACCAAGACATAAAAAGGACAGGGCAAGCTTGGCCTTCTTCAGAGTTTAGTCTAGAATTCATCCTGCTACACCATGAAAATTAATATTAAACAAACATAATTTAAAAGTCATATATAAAGGATTTGGGAAAAATAGAGAAAAAAGAAAAAGATCACCCATTAATAATGCCTCTAAAGATTCATTTTTGGTATCTTTGGTATTTTAGCAATTCTGATCAGGCCCATCATAACTTTAACAGTGAAGTGTGTGTGTGTTGGTATGTTTTTAGTTTGGGGTATTTTGTGCACCTCACAGTGGGCACTTACTTCTATGATATTTCTGTGTGAATGCTCATAGGCTAGCTTAGCAATTCTACCGATCAAAAGCTGGGAAGAATATTCTTGTCCTCTTTTTTCCCCCGTGGGCCACTATAGAATTTAGACATCCTAATTTTCATATATTATTTATTACATTATGCTTCACATTTGTATAATGTATGATGCCCCCATGAAATTCCCACCACCAATTCACCCATGTACCACCACCATAGTCCCTTGTGTTCTTCCACCCTTGTCCTGATCCTTTACCCTTCTCCTGCACTATAGAATGTCTCTGATCTATATTGCCTGATGGTTTTGATTTTTACTTTATTATAGTTACTTTTTTTCCCCCTGATCCCTTTTTTGGTTCCTCTACATTCACCCTATAAATGAAACCATTCAATAATTTTCATTTTCTTTCTGGCTTATTTCACTGAGCATACTCCCTTCCAGCTCCATCCATGTTGCTGCAAATGGCATGAGTTTACCCTTTTTGATTACTGAGTAATATTTCATTGTGTAAATATACCATGTCTTCTTGATCCAGCCATCCATTTTTTTGGCATTTGGGTTGTCTCCATAGCTTACCTATTGTAAATTGTGGTGCAGTAAAAATAGGTGTGCAGGTCTCCTTTTGAATTAATGTTTTTGTGTCCTTTGGGTAGATTCCTAGGAGTGGAATTGCTGAATCAGATGGAAGCTCCATTTTTAGTAGTTTGAGGAACCTCATCACAGCTTTCCATAGTGGTTGGACCAGTTTGCATTCCCACCAACAATGTAGGAGCGTTCCTTTTTCTTCATATCCCCACCAACATCTGTTGTTGCTAGTTTTTTTAATAAGTGACATTCTCACTGATGAAAGGTGGTACCTCACTGTGGTTTTGATTTGCATTTTCCTGGTTACAAATGATATTGAGCATTTTTTTATGCCTGTTGGCCATTTGCAAGTTCTTCTTTGTAAAAGTTAGACATCCTGATTTTAAAATTTATAAGCTTCCTAAGTAATTTTCAGACAGGAGGATGAGGCACTATTTCATGTTGCTTCACTAGTTAACCCTTATTTTTGAGGCGACCTTTAAAGTCATGTCTTTTAAAGTAAATTATTATATATACCAATAGTGGCATAGTAGATTATGTAAACATATATAAGATAATAATATATATTAATATTTTACATTTCTTTCTATGAAACATTTTCTTCTTTTTTTTTTACTTCTAATACATTTTATTCCAAGCAAATAAATACCTTTTATGTCCTTATTTAATAAAAAAAACCCCAAAAACAGAAAATGACAATTTATTAAGTTTTCAGGAAATCTAATTTAATAACAATAAACCATATCAAAAGTTTTTCCAGGTTATATAACACAGCAGAAATTGTACAATAATGCAAAGTTGAGTACATAGTATGAATATGACTATCTCTCCTGCTGCTCTCTTAGTAGTGTATTTCAGTAGATCTGACTGTTCTGTTTCCCACTCTGTCTCTGGTGAACCCTCTTACCCCCCACACCTCTGGCCTATACCCCAGTTCTTGTATGCATAAATAAATAAATCTTAAAAAAAAAAAAAAAGAAAAAAAAACCTTAGACAACAATAGTTAAAAACTGATGAATGTGAATCTCTACTTTTCTCCCCCCAAATAGTGGCAATGCTATATGTGGAAAAATGGGCTAAGAAGTTGAAAAAAAAAACTAAGAAAAGCGCTACATACCAACAAAATGCACCATCTTCAAGAGTTAAAGCCTTAGTACTGTAGTTTTTCCTAAAACCAAAACCAATCATTTCTGTAAAGGGAAATCTTAATTAAAAACATAAACTATAAAATAAACTTGTTTACCTAGTTTTATAGTCTGTGCTCGCTCATGGAGTTGATTGACTAGCGCTTTCATCTGTTCATAGTTTTCCTAAAACAGAAATAAGAAGATGAAGCATAATATTAGAAAGAGATTATCATATTGTTTCTATCAATATAAGAGTTAAGAAGAGTATCGTTACATGCCAACCCCACATGAGCTCCACAATGAGCCATGTGAGACCTTCTACACAAAGCAAAGGAATTTACATTACTGCCAGTGCCACCTCACGTTTAACACTGTTAGAGCAGAAGGGTGGTTGACTCTGGTTGACTGCTATGAGAGTAGGAAAATACCCAGCAGCTCTGTTAAACAATCCTAACATGAATCTGCAAGTCACTAATTCCTTATCTCCAGCTACACTGCTTCCAAGCAAAATAGAAGGACTTGAGCCTGGAAACTTAACACATAACTGTTTGGAAACCATTGAAACAGTGTATGCCAGTCGGCCATATTAGACTGATCAGCCCCTGCCAAATCCAGAGTGGGCAGCAGACTGCAGCGGTTTCATGGAACCAGATTGTGGATGCACAAGATACTATTTTGTAATTTTTTTTAAGATTTATTTATGCACACAAGAGCTGGGGTGTAGGCCAGAGGTGTGGGAGGTGAGAGGATTCACCAGAGACAGAGTGGGGAGCAGAACAGGTGGATCAACTGAAAAACACTGCAAAGGGGAGCAGCAGGCAAGGCAGAAGAGGGTCTGCCGCGCCATGCGGGTCCCCTCCCTGGCCAGCGATCTAACTTGCACTGCGGTGCCGTGGATGCTTTACATGGCGGCACTCAACCCGCTGCACCACCAGGGAGGCCCCTATTTTGTAATTTAATTGGGTTGTTGTTTACATTGGCTATAATTTTTCTCTTCTATATGGATAATTGATATTAGGTACATGATGTCTTTCAAATGTTAGATAAAGGGGCCTCCCTCATTGACACAAGGGGTTAAGTTGCAGTACTAGGAAGCATCCGCAGTCACAGCAGCACAAGTTCGCTCTCCGGCCAGGGAGGGGACCCACATGGTGCAGCAGACCTCTCCTATCTCTCCTGCTGCTCCCCTCAGCAGTGTATTTCAGTAAATCTGACTGTTCTGTTCCTGGTGAATCTTCTTACCCCCTAGACCTCTGGCCTGCACCCCAGCTCTTTTATCATAAATAAATATTTTTTAAAAAATCTGTCCATATTATCAAATATCCAGTAGGTGAAAGTATTTCCCCAAGTGTCAGATTTGGTTTTTATAGTTTATTTGAATAGGATCCTATGGATGCCATACACATAACTGGCTAATATGTTTCTTAAATCTTTTCTAAAATATAATTTTAGAACTCTATTCTAAATATTCCATTTTATTTTATTATGATTTTTTTTTTTTTTTTGGTCTTGAAACATCCCACAGATTTTTCCCATGGTGTTAAAAGCATCCTCACAATGTCCATTAACAAGCCTTTGCTTGCCTGTAAATCTATAAACTAATGTGACTCTAGTGTGCCATTAGATTTTGTTTCTCCATCTCATCAAAATTTACCTGAACTCCTTTCCTCCATCCACAGTCTATCTCCCTGGTGTTCTGCCAGCTTGGCAAACCAAAGGCGCCAACATTCAGTGTTGATGAGCAAACAGTTCATAAAAACACAGAGTTGTTCCCAAACATCAAAGTACAGTCACTGTAGCCAAAGACACTGCCTAATTCAGAACATCATCAACCGAAGCTAAAAGGATCTTAACCTTACCTAAGCCAGTTTCCCAATTAAGAAACAAGGGAAACTGCCACTGTTAAGTCTTTCTTTTTTTTTTAACTTGTATCAACTCATATATTATTAAAAGTAAGTCGTTTGCAGTATTTTCAGAATACAGGACATAGAGCAATGACAGAGTTGAATTATTGGGTCCATTCCTATTCTTAGTCAAAGATTAATAACACAGCATATAGCATACTATGTAAAATAATACTTAAATTCCAACCTCCTATGCAAGGTATTTGGTCAGTTACCATTCTCCATAGAGGCATAAACATTCCATTCTGTATAAATGTTTTAACATAGTGTTCGAATGCAATTTTGTCAGCATGTACAATATTTCACAATTTAGTAATGTCTTTAAATTGTTTCAGATTAAATTTATAGTTTGTTTTTTCAATATAATCTAGGGATTTCATATTCAATATGTTTATGCTTTCCTGATCATGTACAATAGATTCATAAATATAAGGGAGCCAATAAGGGATCAAGGAAAAGAACAAAAACAATCAAATCACAACACCACAATAACAAAGAGACAAAGACAAATCAGAGACACTTGTCTGGGAGGGAGAGTGAATGGATAAGGGCAGAAAGAGCACAAGGGACTGAGGTGATGGTATACTGGTGGTGGGAATTCCACGGGAACTACAAATGATGACAAATATACATGAATAAGAAGGGGGAAAAAAAGGAATGTATCTGTCAAGTTTTCTGAAGCATGTGTTGGTGGAAGAAGTGAGAGCAGATGTACTGTCTAACTTGAGAGATTAGGAAAACTGAGAGAAAATGGACTGTTAATGGGACCCCAGGAAATAGAACCTGTAGGTGCTGCAATCTCCCATCCAAAGCAGGGTTTTATCTTTTTTCCCCTTTTATAGGTTGTTTGCATAGAGTTTACTGCTTGTAACAGTAAAATTAGGAGACTATGGGGCCTCCCTGGTTGAGCACCACACTATGAAGCATCCATAGCCACTGCAAAGTAAAGTTCACTTCCAGACCAGGGAGGGGACCCACATGGCTCAGTAGACCTCTCCTGCCTCGCTGCTCACCTCAGCAGTGTGTTTCAGTCTATCTGCCTGTTCTGCTGCCCACTCTGTCACTGGTGAATTCTCTTTGCCCCACACCTCAGTTCTATATCCCAGTTCTTATATGCATAAGTATATAAGTCTTTATAAACGAACAAACAAACAAAAAACTAGGAGACTTAGAAAACTGGGAGGAGGCCCTAAGAAATTGAGCCTGCAGGTGCTATCTCCAATTCAAAGCAGGGTTTTAGCTTTTTTTCCCCTTTTATAGGTTTTTTTTGTGAACAGTTTATTGCTGGTAGCCTGAGGCCTCAGGGGATAGGTGGCAGTGAAATCTTTTAAACCCAAAGTAATTTAAGCAGACACACCCACTCTCCTTTCTATTATTATCTGTCTGGGCAAGAGGACAATCACAACAACTAGCCCAAAGTCAAGGATAATGTAAGCAAGAAACTAATATATTTAGATTTTTATTACAAAGAACAGCCAGTAAAATATGATTCAATGCAAAACCATCACCATATTATCTCTCATCTGCCAACCAGGGTTCTGTCCTCTAACCCCTATTTAATTTTTATTTATTTCTAAAGATTTATTTTATTCATTTATGCACACAAGAACTGGGGTGTAGGCCAGAGATACAGGGGGTGAAAAGATTCACCAGAGATAGAGTGGGTAGCAGAACAGGCAGATCTGTAACAGGGTGGTCCCAGAAAAAGATAAAGTTATGAAGGAGACACATAAAGCCAGAAAAGAAAAAAAAAGTAAAAAAAACCCTGTGCTTGCTTTTTAATCCTAAACTAGTTAAAACAGATGCAGGTTAAAAAAAAACCATGGAAATCTTAACAATTACAACTTTTATCTTGCTTAGGGGTTCTGAATTCTCCCTCTCCCTGCCCTATAACAGATCAAATGAATTACTTTGCTAAAGGGAGCAGCAAGCAAGGCAGGAGAGGTCTCCTGTACCATTGGTCCCCTCCCTGGCCGGGTATCAAACTCATGCTTCAGTGGATGGGGATAGCTTGATGGCACTGAGACTTAACCCCTGCACCACCAGAGATGCCCTATAACCCCTTTTTTAATTAATAGTATCACTATCCACGTAAATGCCTGATCCACATTATAAATTCAGTAATCTGATTCATTCCCTTCCACTTAATGATTAACTCTATAATCTTAGTTTCTCAGGTATCTTTCCTCTACCTCCTCCTTTTTTTTTTTTTAAGATTTATTTATTTATGCATACAAGCACTGGGGTACAGGCCAGAGGTGTGGGGGGTGAGAGGATTCACCACAGAGAGCGGGGAGCAGAACAGGCAGATCAACGGAAGTACACTGCTGAGGGCAGCAGCGGGCACAGCAGGAGAGGTCTGCTACGCCATGTGGGTCCCCACCCTGACCAGCAGCAGGGATCGAACTTGTGCTGCAGTGGCTGTGGTTTGCCACTATGCCACCAGGGAGGCCCTACCTCCTCCTTCTAACTCTAACATCCATCATTTTGTTAGGGGGAAAGGTAGTTTTAAATGGATTATGGGTGTGTGGATTTCAACCCCTACTCCAGACCATCAGTGTTTCAGAACTACAAATCCAATAAGATGATTATTGAAGAGTGGATTACTGGGACCTGAGGGTGGAGTTAAGCAGCCAGGCTGGCTATAAAACCAGAGGTGAGCTTGGGGTCCTTCTTCTTTCTAAAAAGCCAGACCCCTTCCTTCGGGAGATATCTCTCTTCCTTCGGAGCCATCTCATTCGACTCGGAGTCAGCTAGATCTGGTAGAGTATTTGTGAATTTGTATCCCTTTCTTTTTCCTTTGGTGTTATTACTATTTTATTCCCCTTTCGTTCATAAAATAAAACGTGCTAATAACTTTTGCCACGTGTACCTAGAATTAGGACTTTTAAGTCTTCTGAGCACGCGGGTAGAAAACCCAGTGTGGGGAACCCATTTTATATTAGGGTTGCCCTGTAACAATTTCAAGATGCTTCCAATGTCACCTAACTCTAACCTCTTTCCTAAACAATCCATCTTTCTACTGCAGTGGTAATGAAGATTCCATCAAGTTCACAGTGTTACAGAGTAGGGAGAGGAGCTCCTCAGAACTCTTAAACCTGCTTTCTTTAAATGGGTCCTGCCATTAGCCATATTAAGATAAACATACAAGGCCTCTAATGGAAAGGAATTTTAATACAATTTATAAATAATACAGAAAAAAGACAAAGAATACAGTTACTAAATTAAGTATTTAAAGTTACCCATTTTTTTGAGGGTGAAAGTTTAGCTAAATAGAATTGGGCCAAAGCAAGGCCCAAAAGCCTGCCACAAGTCTAAAGGATCTTTTAGTGGAGACCTATAGAAAAGAGTCAAAAGGGTTAGAAAAAGGGAGGAAAAGAGCAAAATTAAAATTAAGATAAAAGCTGTCATTTTTAAGCTTCCCAGGGGTTTGTTTACCCACATCTGTTTTAACCAGTCTGGGACAAAAAAGCAAGCGCAGTTTTTTCACATGTTTCTCTGTGCTACATTCCTCTTTCAGGTTTCCTTGCTGTTCTTTATCCTGCTTTTTTCTTCTTTTGTTTTTAATTTTCTTTTTAGCATCTTTTTAATCCCTGCTCAGCTCCACCCTATTTAAGGTGGGACAGGGATTTTGGAACTTC
The DNA here is from genome assembly GCA_019455555.1 of Galemys pyrenaicus. Taxonomy (NCBI): domain Eukaryota; kingdom Metazoa; phylum Chordata; class Mammalia; order Eulipotyphla; family Talpidae; genus Galemys; species Galemys pyrenaicus. The sequence continues at coordinate 13,816,638 of JAGFMF010011381.1, forward strand.
CCCTTTTTCTGGGGACCACCCCGTTACAATAGGATAATGCTACTTCTCTACTTAAATAACTATCTTAGCAGACAGCCTATAAAATGAAATTTAAATGTGACTTTCACATGCAAGGGTTTCCTCTGTCTGGCCCCATAATCAATCAATCATGAATCCCGCCTTTGGTCATGACTTCCAAGCCCTCACACCCACTATACACTTCATAACTCACAATACCTACTCATGAAGTCCCTTGATTTGTACAGTCTTGCTTCACTGAACTTGATCACCCTTACCCCACCATTAAAATCTAACTCACTAATCACTTCCTATTTGCAGTTTTCTATAAATCACTTTTTCAAGTGCTAGTGTCACTTACCATACTTTGCTATAGTTACCTGCTTTCTCATCCACCTTCCTCACAAAAATCGATGAGTTCTGCTTGTACACATATGAAATACCCTAGATCACAGTCACCATTTAATGTTTCTGAATTACACATCCTCTCCTGACCAAGGGAAATAGGAAAACATTGTATCTCAGTATGTTGATTTTCTTTCAACCGTATTGTTTACCCAAAGGCAGGAAAACTTAGGTATCTACAGGTATCTGTACAATGTACATGTTATTTATGTGAGCTTAGCAACCATGGGACAGACTGAATTTTCCAGTTCTGATATTTCACAAGATCCAAGTTGTTTCTTTGACCCTGTGATACTGTTACAGGGCAACCCTGAAATAAATGGGTTTGCCTGACTGGGTCTTCGTTCCTACTTGAAATAAGCACCAACTTATAATAAGCACCAACTGCAGGCACACATGGCAAAGGTTAATAAAGGGTTTTATTTACAAAAGAAGGGGAAATAAAATAATGATTAATATAAGAAGGAGGGAGGGATACAAATCTGTAAATATTCTACCAGATCTTCCAAACTGGAATTCAATAGCACTTTGAGAGCTAGCTCCCAACGAAAAGAGTCCCCAAGGCTCACATCTTTGGTTTTATACTCAGCCTGGCTGCTTAACCTCACCCTCAGGTCCCAGTTTTCCACTCTTTGCTAATTACTTTATAGGATTTGTGGTTTGGGGATATTGTTGGTCTGGAGTGGGGGTTGGAGTCTATGAACTTATTTGTGTAATTTTTTAGGACTATCTTTCCGTCTAACATTTCCAAGACAGTTCATTCAAAGGTATTGTGGGATAAGTATTTTCTATTAATATAAGCAATAATTTATCTAGTCTGGAAGCACAACGCAGACTTAGCTGCGTTGGGCCAATAGTTCCCAGAGCCGGCTGCCATCAAGCCCACTGAGGTCGCAATTAACAATGCAAATACGAGGACCCCACTCAAGTGACTCAAAGCAGTTGTACATTCAACAAGTTCCCCTAGTGACAATTTGCTAAACCAGGTTTTGAGAACCGCTGATTTCAAATTTCAACGTACAGCACCAGTGCTAAAAGTAAAATGTTTTTGCTTTGAAATTTTCTTTTTCAAACTTCTCACACCAGTGTGTCTCAAAATCATCCTGAGACAACCAGAACAATCATACGCTTTGGAGTCTCGCCAGCGCCTAGCCCCTTCCTTCTACCAGTGGGGGACAGATTAAAGAGGAATCACAGACTCCAGTCGCGCGCCCCAGGCCCGGCCGCCAACCCAGCCTACCTGATAGATGGCAGATGCCGAATCCGGCTGGGTGCCCAGGGCGGTCACGGTGTCCCCGTGATAGGACCGTGGTCCCCGAGCAGCAGCGCGGGTGGACGGCCGCAGGGCTAACCTCAGGGCGGTCCACATGGCAGTGGGCACAGAACAAGGAAGAAGAGCAAGAGAGCTGCTCCCACGGGCCAAAGCCAGCTTTTCCTCAGTGGGGGCCCGCCTCAGGCTGCAGCTCAGTGGTCGTCCTTGCAACCAAACCCTGGCCCAGCCTCCCAGATTGTCAGGCCAGCCCGGGCTCTAGCCTGCGTATGCCACTCGTGATTGGCCACGCTGGGCACCACACCCTCCAAGATCAACCAATAAGGGAGAGAGGCTCAGTCCCGCGAGAATCCTTCCCACCGCGAGTTCTGGAGCTTGGCGGACCCCCTGAGGTTACCACCGTCTAGTTCCCACGGCAGCCTGAGGGTCTGAGCGTGTGAGCTGTGGTTGCGTTTCATTAAAATCCGTATCAGTTCATTTTCAGTGTAGTTTTGTCAGGGGGAAAGTAGTCCTGAATGGATTACACAGATGGGTTTGTAGACTCCAACCCCCACTCCAGACCACCAGTGTTCCAGAACCACAAATCCGATAAGATGATTATCGAAGAGTGGATCACTGGGACCTGAGGGTGGAGTTAAGCAGCCAGGCTGGCTATAAAACTAGAGAGCTGAGCCTTGAACTCTCTCTTCTTTTGGAATCATCTCACTTAACTCGGAGCCAGCTCTCAACCGCCATTGCTCAGATCTGGTAGGATATTTGCAGATTTGGATCCCTCTCTTTCCCTTGATGTTATTTCTATTTTATTCCCCATTTCTTGTAAAATAAAAACCCTATAACTTTTGTCACATGTACCTAAAGTTGGAACTTATAAAAGTCTTTTGAGCTCGCCGGTAAAAGGACCCAGTAAGGGAAACAATTAACTCCAAAGAAAGTTTTACCAGAAAGGAACTGTCATAATAGTGCGTTATGTGGGCCTTAAGTAAATAAAACCTTTTTAAAAATAAATAGTACATTGTGGAACAACAGTTAATATATTACAACATAAATATTGAATATAGATTAGCTCTGAATTGTGATTAACATACTGAGAGTAAGTGGTAGGGAAATTGGGAGAGTTGTAAGAAAGATAAAATTCTTATGTACCATAGATAACAAAGTCAATGACAATAGCTAACATCTCTAATGAGTTAATAGAATAAAGAAATATGAAATAGCAAAAGAAAAAGCTTGTTTGAGCTTTCCTAGCAAATTGACTTAAGCTGGAATACTTAAAAGATGTTAGTACAGTGCCCAGCATACTAAATGGTAGTTTCTGATTTTGAAAAAGGACAGGTTTTTAGAAATCTCGGCAAGGGAAGATTTGAGTTAAGAGTCAGAGGGAGGGACCTCCCTGGTGGCTCAAGGGGTTAAGCACTGCACTAGAAGCATCCACACCCACTGCAGCTTGAGTTCAATCCCCAGCAAGTGAGGTGACCTACATGGCACAGCAGACCTCTCCTTTCTCGCCCACCGCTCCCCCTCAGCTGTGTGTTTCAATAGATCTGCCTGTTCTGCTCCCCATTCTCTCTGGTGAATCCTCTCAACCCCCTTCTCCCCGCACCTCTGCCCAACTTCTATGTATACTGTCTTTCACCTTACTACTACTGATTGGATCCAAATTTAGTTTTGCATTACAAGAGAAAACACCAGGACTCACAAAGCCCATATTTAAAAAAAAAAAAATTAGACTAGTTGAACAGCATCCTGATTATCCCAGGCACAAAGGTCAAAGAAAAATATCTCCTATATAGTCTCATAAGGATATTATTCTCAAAAGGATATTGGATGATATATTAAAGTCTACAAAAATAATTTCTTTAGGTTTTCAGGCTGTTTCACATGTCCATAAACAGAAGCTAATAAAACAATGTAGCCCAATTAATAGCTCTTTCGTGGTTTGACAAATTTCAAGACAAAAATTTGGTCTATCTGGAGAAATGGCTAGATTATGTATCTTTAGGAAAATTTACACAAAAACTTTTCTCAGCTAAATTTTTCTACCAATTAAGATTTTGTCACTGCTGGGCCTCCCAGTGGCATGAGCATTAGTCTCAGTGCTATCAAATTATTGCCAAACACTGTGGCATGAGTTCGACCCCGGCCACGGAGGTAATCCATATGGTTCAGCAGACCTCTCCTGTCTCACCCACTGCTCCCCTCAGCAGTGTTTTTCAGTATATTCATCTGTTCTGCTCCTGTCTCTAGTGGATTTTCTCATCCCCCCACATCTCTGCCTTATATTCCAGTTCTTGTATGCATATATAAAACCTTTATTTTTTAAGTCTTTTTAAAAAAGATTTTGCCATTATTAACTTCAGAACTCCATCCAGGCATATAGTATATCCAGGAATAACCTTTTACATCTCTCTTTCTATACAGATAAAATGGCAAGGAAAAAGCAAAAGAGATTGGATGCATATAACTAAAAACGCATTATATAAGTAGTAAGTAAATGTGATTCTTTTCATGTCCTAGATGTGGTGGCAAAGTCTATCCTTTATTCTGTAAGATCTAGAAAACATACTTAACTGCATGCATGTAAGAGAAAAAAGTGATTCATCCAGGTATACTGTATTTTTTATAAAAGATTTATTTATGCATACAAGAACTGAGGTATAGGCCAGAAGTGGGAGAGGGGAGAGGATTCACCAAAGACAGAGTAGGGACAGAATATGCAGATCTACTGAAATACACTGCTGTGGAGATTTAGCAGGCAAGACAGGAGAGGTTTGCTGTGCCATGTAGAGAAGCTCCCTGGTCAGGGATGGAACTCATGCTAAAGTGACTGAGGAAGCTTGACAGTGCTGTGTCTTTAACCACTGCGCCATCAGGGAGTCCCAGATACACTGTATTTCTAGGGGTGAAAGAAACTAAGTATATAAAGTGTAGTTGAAACACTGACCACTTCTGGTTAATGAAAAAATCTGAAAAGAACACAAGAGAAATAGTATAAAATAACTTTTATTTATGTAATCTATATTTATAGAACATAACTGCTTTCTTTAGAACAAGAAAATTTACAAATGACATTACTGCTTTGTCAGACTTCTTCAAGCAAGATCATATATACATGGTCATGTCAATAGCAAATAAAATGGTGGTAAACAATGATCATTAACAACAATTAGGCTTTTAAACCATTACACTGACCACTTATTAAGAAATAAGTGTTCATGAGAAAATTCAAGAAAAAAAATAAAGACCTTTAATCATATCTCTGTAAGAATTATAAAATACAAATTCTTCACAACATCTTTACATGAATTTACATAAATTCTTTAGATGAGTTAATCTTACCACCTTGTATAGTAAGTACACTGATTTCCTAGATTCTTAAGAACAGTAGGATAATTTAGCTGGCTGGCTTGATTCTCTAGTACAATGAATTCACAAAGATAAAATTATTCTTTATACAGTAAGAAGTTACATCTTCCATAAAATTAATTCATTACAGATAAACATGAGACAGATGTTAGTAAAGTTAAAAAATAAATATTACACAGATGATAAAGTAATGATTTAATTCAGCAATCTAACACCCCCAACTAACAATAAGAAAAAGAAATATTTTCAGAATGATTTTTTCAGTTTACAAAAAGAGGGTATTAAATTAGCAATGTGATTTACTACCATGATTTTGTGACGTACCAATCATGAAATAAATGACTATCCAAAGAGGATTTCCATTCATTTACAGATGCTCCTTCATGACTTTTAAATTAAAATATAAATTTTAAGGCAATGAATAAGAAATGCTCTAATATCACTTTTTAATAAATTAAGATCACTATTGTACTTGCTGACCCATATCCTATTTTACTAATGAACTTGAAAAGCTGGCCACCATTTTTTCAATATACAAAACAATTATGTAGACTTTAAAATACCTTTCCAATTAAAATACTGGTGGTTTTATAATGTGATTATCACCATTTTGATTATCAGGTGTAACACAAATTCAATGATAAATAGCTCACAGATGAAGATATCAGCACCTTAAGGCAAGAAACATTGTTTAATTTAGAGGTCAAACTATAAGTCCACCCAATCATGTCTATCATTTTAAAAGTATTGGCTGTGGCTGATTTCACATTGAAATGAAAGAGGTGAAAAGTTGCCACAAAAATCATCTGGCCCACAAACTCAAAGTATTTTATAGAAAATAGTTCTGATTCTTGGTCTAATATATATTATCAATCCAGGAAGCTTTTCAAATAAATCAATAAATCTGCTCTTTAAGAAGTTTAATTACAGAAACACCAAAGATTTGCTTGGATGAATAAAAGAAATTACATATATAAATCTCAAAATTAAAAACAATCCTTAAATTCATAATGATGATAATCACTGACTTTATTAATAAAGTCTTAACATTATTTTACTTTACTTAACATCAGAATTATGTTCTATGCTTAAAGACCTAACTGTTCCCTAAGCAGAGTTTATTGGGGGTGGGGGGGTAAGAGGTGGGGGAAGAACTATCAAGAAATTGGTTTTTAAAAATAGGAATGTGTGTTTATGGGTAAAGGTGATTGCCTTTTATATGGAAATTTGCATCATAATGAAGTTAGGGTTTCCCCCACCCATATAAATCCTGAGATTATCCAAGAAATAAGAAAAGCAAAAAATTCACAGTACAAAGTAATGTACTAAACTATGAGAAAATTACTTTCAAAACATATACACTACCCCAACACTTTTAGTTACATCACTTTAAATATCTTTAAAATTAAAGAGGAAAAGGAGACAAAGAAATTTGTTAATGCCTTCTTTACCCACAATCTGAGGGGCGAAAATAACAAAAACTGACTATCCTTTTAAATTAAAAATTTAAAAATAAATAAATCTTTGATGTTTCATCTTTATAAATAAGTTTAAATACTAGTTCTTCAATGAGGACTAATATTACATGTACATGGATAGAAAAATACATATTTTTCAGTCAGCAAATAGTTGATAATAGAAAAGCTTTTAACATTTACCATACTAAAGTGAAGTTTCACAATTTGCTTACATATATTTAGAGGCAACTGAAAAAGCCTTCACCATCAAAAAAACAAAAACAAACCCAAACAGAAAAATTCCTTACAAAAGAAGTTTCATTTAATGTTAAACACAATCCACCTCCAAATACTTCAGTACTATGATTAGACAGAGACATTTATCCAAGACATCCCAAAATGTCCATCTGTGCTCAGCACAGGAAGAGTGAAAATGTAAACAAGAGTGGTTATTTCTGAGAAAGTAGTCTTAATTGCTTGATGTTTCCAAAATGCTGAATCTATGAGAATGAAAGAAACTTCAACGTTTTCCACTGATTATAAAAGCTTCAAAGTAAGTTCATTAAATATTCAAAATCAACCTAAAGAAAAATAGCAAGTGATATATTTTCTAAATACTGCTTTTTGATATACTTGACTCTGAAAATTTTAGACTTAAAAAAAAAAGGAGTTTTTATTGTGTTTCATCCACTTCAATAAAGATATCATTAAAGAAATATTCAGAGATTGTGGTTGGCTCCTCCCCAGAAGCCCGGTTTTGGTCACTTTTACATTCTTCATTCATTAATGGATGGTCACAAGAAACCTAAAAATTAGGTAGTAAAAATAAGTATGCAATACAACATTTATATATTGATAGTAGTAGTCTAAATGAAAACTGAAAAGCAACACAGCAATAAACATTAAGAGTTATAATATACACTGAACCTGCTAATTGTATTTCTATGCTGTAACATTAAAGAAATAATCGTAAACTCAGTTCAGCATTTTATGAGTAAGTTAATCTCTGTAGCATTGCTTAAATAATAAAATTGGAATTAACATGCTAAATGTTGATTAGGTAAGCTATAGTGTATACATGATCAGCTAAAATTTTAATAGTACAGAAAAACATACTATTAAATCTCTAATGAAAACATTTTAAGAGCCAGTATAAGTAGACCCATAAAACACAACAGCACACAAAAGGAAACTATTAGAGTCTAAAAAATTAGCATACTTATAAATCTATAAAAATTTAAAATAGCATGCTATCAATATAAGAACAGACATATCAACAAAACAGAAGAGTAGAAATATCCTCAACGATATGGAAATTTACTATCTGATGAAAGTGATATTTTAAAAAATTTGAGAAAAGTTGTACTATTCAGTAAATGAAGTTAGACAAAACCATTTAAGGAAAAGTCAAGCCTGCACCTCACCAAAATAAATTCTATGTGAATCAAAGATTTTAATGTGAAAATACGCTTTAAAATATATAAAGTATGGCAAAACACTATTATAATCTTGGAGTAGGGTGGAAGGAGTGTCTTTATTTTAAAGAGCAGGTTTATTAGGAAAATGGACAAAAGAGCAAAGGACCCTTGCATAGACACAAACAGGCAGGAAGGGCTGCCCCAAGAGGGACAGGTTTGCTGAGAGGCCTGCATGGTTGTAAGCGAGTGGCCTTCAGGAGAGCGGCCTTCACTGAGGGAGGTCAGTGAAGAGAAGCCCCAGCATGGTGCCAGTCAGAGGCAGGCAGGAAGGCTGCTGCCCTTCAGAGGAGAGTTAGTGAGAAGCACCTGCATAGTCACAGGTGGGCAGTAAGATGGCTGCAGGGAGTGTCTTTTTTAAATGACATGAAAACAACATGAAACATGTAAGAAAAGAATGATAAATTCATTTACATAAAAATGTACAATGTCTACATGGCAAACCCATCATATACAAAATCAAAGACAAAAGACATGGTGGGGCAAGGATTTTGCAGCCTCTATCACAAATAGTTATATTTAATAAGAGCTTATATGTAAGTCAAGCAAACTAGCAGTTCAGTTTGTAACCCAAAATTTTATGAAAAATGGCTCACAGAAAAAGTATAAACAATTTAAATACAACAAGAGATGTTCAACCTCAGTCAATAAAATACACACTCATTAAATGTATGTAGAATATCAAAGTTTACAAAATCACTAATGTGAGTGTGAGGGGAAAGGCCCTTTCGCATACTGCTTATGCCAAGAACAGAAGCTGATATAATCTCTATAGAGGATAATCAGGAAATATCTGTCAGAAGAGTAACTACTTCTTTTCACCAGGAGTATTTCTATTAAATACTATTATATATAGTTTTAATTCTAAAAGTACAGTTCTATTTGCACAATTGTATGTAAGATTTCACTTGTATCACATTCCTGAGATGACAAATTTAATGGATAACAGGTTGGCCCAAGTTAAGGAGCAGGGACGGGAGGTCAGTGAGGGTGTCTATTAAAGGGCAACACAAAGGACCCCTACAGTGATGAAACTGCCCTGTAACTTGACTGCAGCCATGCTAATATTATGGTTGTGATAATGCACCAGAGTTTTGCAAAATATTATCAGTGGGGAACATGAAACTTCTTTCTATTTTCAAAACTGCATATGAATCTACAGTTATCTCAAAACACAATGTTTAGATTTTAAAAGTGGAAGGAAGCTCTTTATCTACTGTTTTGTAAAGATCACCAAGACTCCAAAGAAAAAAACAAGGAAGAGGACAGTATGCTATTTACTTATGTAAAAAAAGAAATGAAAAAAAAAGTGTTTGTGTGTATGTAAATATGTTCAGAAAAGTACACTAAAAACTAATAATACCATACATGTGAAAAGGAGAATCTAAGGTGATAAAGGACAGATATGGAAACTTCCACTGTAAACTTTTTATAAATCATGAATTTTGAAATATGTGGAATGCATCAGTCAAAAAAAAAAGGTAAACAGCAATTTAAGAATAACATTTAGTTTAGATTCTTGCCTTACACTATGACAAATCACTAATCATGAGTACACTTAGTTTTAAAACTTGAAAATTTTACACCACTGGAGAAAATTTTCCTAATCATAAAACTTACAAAGGAGAAAAGCAATGGATTTGGCTAAGCATTTTAACCTTATGCATACTGAACCTCTCCAAAATGAAGAAAAAAAAAAACAAAACAAAATCTGGAACACTGTTTGCAGCAGTTAAAAGGTATATAGCAAAGATCCTACACAAACTGGTAAGAAAATCACTAAGATCCCAAAAGCTGTACCTCAGTAATAAATAGGAACAAAATCTAAAAAAAAAAAAAGAGAATACCTAGTAAATAAATACAAAAGAAGCAAGTCATTTGTAACTAAGAAAATACAAATTAAACAAATGAAATGCCATTTCCATTCTTCTACCATCATAGAAAAAAAATTATTTTTAAAGTAGTAACTAATGAAGACAGGATGTGATTAAACTGGCACTGCTGATAATCTAACAACTGTTCTCTAAAGTAATTTGGTAGTAATAATACAGACCCATAATATCTTGGACTCAGGGAATAATTCAAGGAAATATCAGATATAAAAAAAAAATCTAAGATGTTCTTTACAAATGTTTGCTTTCTTTGAGGTTCATCTGTTCAAAAGATGATCACCAGCTTTCTTTGTTGTGATCGTAAGTTACCGTGTTCATTATTCTTCCAAAGGTTTTCATACAGATTTACAGCTTTTTCCATTCTACTACCTGACACGTGTAGTTTCAGAATACATAGAAACAAAACATGCAAACAAATTTTAATTTAACCCTTCCTTGAATTCTTGTGGGTGGACATTACTTCAAAAGCCAGGAAGATAAAAGCACTGCTTTGTTTCATTTCCAGAGATCAGAGGGGTCTTTGCATTAAAGGAATGGTAATGACTAAGTGCTCATTTAAAGCTAATTTAAAGATTCTATAACTTGCTATTTCATGGATGGGAGTCACTCGTTACTAATTTCTAACATCCAAGTGAAAATAACAACTGTCATGTTTTCTTTGTTGAGTTTGATATCTGACCCAGTGTTTACAAACAATAAAATAGAGTAGTGATCACATACCTGAGTGGTTGAACTGTTAATATTCTCAGACTGAGTGTTAATAACAACACTTGGAGATGGGAGCGGATCAGAGGAATCTTGAGGTTTTTTCTGGCTTTCATTAAGTGGATTAGATCTTTTTGAATTCTGTCTTGATACAGGTATATGAGGTTTTAAGCGCTTCTTACTATGAACCTGAGTAGGTTCATTAGACTCCAAAGTATTCTTTGAACATATCAAAGACAAAAATCCCAATGGTCTTCGGCCAGGTCTAGAAATAAAATTGAAAGATACTCAAGAATGTCCAGGAAGACACAATTTAATCCCAACTTCTTTCCACTAATACTAAAATGAAATATATAATACAACCTTAGTGGTGTCAGCAAATCTACTAATTAATGATACCACTATACCATTACTTATATTTCTGACAAAGGTCAAAGTGACTCTAGAGCAATACTTCTCAAGCATAAAAGTGCATACAAATCACTGGGAGATCTTATTAAGATTCTGTGTGATAAGGCCTGAGTTCTGTATGTCCATACTGCTAAGGACATCTTGAGTAGTACACACTGAGTAGCAAGATTCTACAACAGGGGTCAGCAGATTATGGTCCACCACCTGGTTCTGTAAGTAAGTTTTATTGGAATAAAACCAGGCTCATCTGTTCACAAATTATCTGTGGTTACTTTTGCACTAAAACCGCAAAACTGAATAGTTTCAACAGGGACTAAAGACATACATTATTGTATGTCCTTTTACTAAAAAATTTGCTGATCTTTGTCCTAGAGCACTGATTCTTAACCAGTTTTAACCCAAACTCTCATTCTATTTTCAACTTAGCTCTAATACTAGAAAAGACACTACTCTCTATAGTTAAAGAACAAAAAAAAAAAAAAAAATTGGGCCTCCGTGGTGGCGCAAGGGGTTAAGTCTCAGTACTAAGAATCTACTGCAGCACAAGTTCGATACCTGGCCAGGGAGCTGACCCAAATGGCTCAGCAGACCTCTCCTGTCTTGCCCACTGCTCCCCTCAGCAGTCTATTTTGGTTAATCTGCTTGTTCTGCAACCCACTCTGTCTCTGGTGAATCTTCCCACATCCCCACACCTCTGGCCTGCACCCCAACTCTTATATGCATAAATCTTTTTTAAAAAAAAAAAAGATTAAATACATCTCAAGCTACACATATCCTTATCCTCCTCTCTGCCCCTAGTAGAAGCTAGTACATGTCCTTCCTTCTCCAAGTCACCAAAATTATGTTAATGTTCTTCATAATTTTCTATAATCCAGAATGCTTGCTTCTAGAGTATGAGGAAAATAATGTTGAGAGACACTAGCCATAAGTTTATATTCCACACTGATGGACTATTTGACATATCACAAAGGGAAAAATGCACACATTATTTGGGACTTCAATAAAACAACTTCTTTAACTCTCAGACCATCTGCAATTGTTTTGGCAGCTACTGTATGGTAGAATATGATTAAAGTAACCATGATGGGGGCCTCCCTGGTGGCACAATAGGTTAAGCAACGCATGAGGATGCAAACCGTAGCCACTGCAGCAAGAGTTCAAATCCCTGCCTCTTGGGAGGTGACCCACATGACACAGCAGACCTCTCCTGCCTCGCCCGCTGCTCCACTCAGCAGTGTACTTCAGTCCACCTGCCTGTTCTGCTCGCACGCTATCGCTGGTGAATCCTCTCACCTCCCACACCTCCTGTCTGTACCCCAGTGCTTGCATGCATAAATAAATAAATCTTTAAAAAAAAAAAAGTAACCAGGATGGACAATCTGGAAAAAAAAGTGTAAAATACTAAATTCTAAAGATGTTCTAAGAGTATTTTACTGCAATAAAAATGGTTGAAATGCAGCCATTTTCAAGAAATGTATGGAATTTGACAGAATCACATGCACAATGTAAGTTAGAATGATGGAAACAAATACAGAACATTTACACAGCACACAATTCAAAAGGTAAGAACACACTGAAATATTAGTGGTCATTAACAAACATTCTGACAGTTCTGAGGCTATGTGGCAAGGGGAAGGAAAGGAACAAAGGGACACAAGGGATCATAGTAGGGGCTAAAAGAAGAAAATAACAACTAAATCTCTTTAATAAAATACAGGATAAGTCTTAAAAAAATATTCTGTCCAAGAAATTAAAGTTAAGTTCCTGTTTATTGGACTTAAGTCTTTATATATGTTCTGATTACCTTGTTCTGTTACCTTGTTCTGATTAGGTTATATTTATCCACTGAGGGAGAGAAACAGAGAGAAAAAAATGTTTAATTAAAGATTTTTTATGATACCTGGATAGTGGGGGTTTTGATGTTTGGCTATTCATTTGTTCAGCAGGAGAACAAGTTCTTTCATTCTTATCAGAAACAATCATCTCATCCTGAGGTAACTGAAGTGCATTCTTTTCTACATGTGTATCTATTATTTTATCAACAGATGTAGATCCTATGCTCTGAAAAGCTGAAGGTTCAAGTTGCTCTTTCTGAGGTTCTGGAGTTATATGTATGCTTCCTGAGGCAGGGAAGGTATCTTGTCCTTTGTAAGACTCCCCTTCAAAAAGATAACAAATGGTTAGCCCACACATTGAAATTAAGACTTTCAACTGAATTGTAGTATTTGAAGGAAAAAAACATGATAGTCTATCATAAACTTACCCTAATAAGAGTAATATATGTTATAAATTACCAGTTACCTGCACCATTAAAATTGGTTAGAAGCTATAATAACAGCTTCTGTATTCAGATACAAAATAATCTTATCAATGTCTTTCAAGCTAGAAAGCCTTTTTAAATATTTCTTGAACTAGCATAATGAAAGACCATTCATTTTCTAATCTCAGGACCAAGGGAAAGACCTGTAAAAAATGTTTGTATAATTAACTTTCTAACTTCTAAAATGTAGTTGTTAAGCTTTTATAGACTATCCTGTAACTATAAAATTTTCTATTACTGATAGGAGGGAAGGAAAAACTCTAATAATAAAAGTATAATTATGAGAAAAAAGGGTGAAAGACTGATTCAAATCCAAACTTAAAAGGTATATCAAAAATTAAGGAAACATAACAAAGTGTAATCACATTAAAATTTATTTTACTCACCTGTTTTCTCAAAAACATTTACTGATTCCTTTGAACACACCTGTTTTAAGAAAATTTACAAAAAATTACATGTCCATTTACCAAGTAAAATAATTCTCTCCTTTGTTATGCAAAAGACACTGTTATAAATTGTTCCAGAATACAGAAGATGAAAGCATCCAAAGCTTTTAATAAACATAGCATAATATTGATACCAACTAACCAGTTTCATATCATTGCAAATATATTTAAAAAATATTACAAGCATAATTCAGCAGCACATTATGATAAAAGTGGCTTAAGACTGCAAACATGATCCAATATTATGAAATCTACTAATATAATTCAACAGATCTGAGGAGAAAAATCATGATAATCTATTTTTGGGAGAAGCAACCATCAATGTGAATTCTTGAAAAAACCTAGTCATCATCTTAACACCCCAAAATAGAACAATTACAAACTAAAAACCAGCATTCCATTAATTAATACTGGAAGCATGCTCATTAATCAGGAATAAGAAAAAGATGTTGACTATGAGGAGTATTTCTGACATTTTTTGGAATTATACTACTGATTTAAAGACAAAAGATGAACAAATTAAAGATATAAAGAAAGAGAATTAAAATTATATTTACAGGTGATATGACTGCTCACTCAAAAAACTCAAGAGAATTAGATGACAAAACTCCTGCATACAATGAAAGAAATTCAGTAAGTTCTCTAGATACAAAAGATAGCAGTCTTAAAGGTACCTTAGTAAGAAAAAGAAGAGATTTATATGAAGAAAAGCTTAGAATACTATTCAGATGCAAAAGATGAGGCAATTAAATGAAAAGACACTCTTTTAATACACGGAAGATACAAAATCATAATTATGAGGTCAATTTTCCCTATTTTTATCTGTTAATATTATTCTAATACAAATGCCACTAGGATTTTTTAAAGCTATCAAGCTGTTACCAGCCACTATAGCATGAGTTCCATCCCTGGCAAGACAACCGACCCACATGGCTCAGACCTCTTTTGTCTCACCCACTGCTTCCCTCAACAGACTGTTTCAGTAGATCCGCCTGTTTTGCTCCCCAGTCTGTCTGCGGTGAATCCTCTCACCCCCCTGAACCTCTGGCCTGTACCCAATTGTTGTATAAATAAAATAATAAATCTATATATGTATAAAAAGAGTAAGTTCAGAAATATACCTAAATAAATATGGGAATTTAATATCTGATAAAAGTGGAATTTTAGATCAGTGAAGAAAAGATGATTTATAAATGGTATGAAAGGTACTGGGATAACTGGGTAGGCATTTGGGCATAATTAGGTTGACTTTATTTCTAACCAAAGTATTCTAAAAAATAGTAATATTAACTAAAAGGACTTACATTAAATTTCAAGGAATAAATTTTTCATGTATAACAATCACGAGACATAAAGTTGGTAAGTTTGATTATAGAAAGATGAAAATGTTTGTATCTCTCTCCACAGTGTATGTGCATTTTCTTTTCTTTTTCTTTCTTTTTAAAGATTTATTTATTTATTCATACAAGAACTGGGGTACATGTGAGAGGTGTAGGGGAGTGAGAGTATTCACCAGAAACAGTGAGCAGCAGAACAAGCAGATCCACTGAAGTACACACTGCTGAGGGGAGCAGCTGGCAAGGTAGGCAAGATCTGCAATACCAGTGGGTCAACTCCCTTGCCAGGGATTGAACAACTGCTGCCGTGGTTGCAGATGTTTCATAGTGCAGGTGCTTAACCACTTGTGCCACCAGGGAGACCCTATATGTACATTTTCAACTCTATAATTTTAATTTCAATTTCTATAAGCAATTTTTCATTATTAAAAACACATAAAATTTAGAAAAGAAAGATCACAGATAAGACCAAGTCATTATACTTTTCTTACAAGTTAAGCCACACCAAAGTATAGCATTATCTTTTATTTTTTATTATTATTTTAAAAAGACTTGATTTTATTTATTTATGCATACAAGAACTGGGGTGAAGGCCAGAGATGCAGAGGGATAAGAGAGTTCACCAGAGACATAGAGGGGAGCAGAACAGGCAGATCTACTGAAACACATGCTGTGGGGAGCAGCAGGCGAGGCAGGAGTGGTCTGCTTGTGCCATGTGGGTCCCCCTCCCCAGTCAGCGGCAGGGATCGAACTTGTGCTGCAGTGGCTGTGGTTTGCTTCATAGAGCGTTGCTTAACCCACTGCACCACCGGGGAAGGCACATTATAAACTGGTAACCTAGTGCTGAACTTGGTAATGTACTATCATCTTTTTCCATAAATATATTTTTTTAAAGATTTTTTTATTTATTTATGCATACAAGCACTGGGGTACAGGCCAGAGGTGTGGGGGGGTGAGAGGATTCACCACAGAGAGCTGGGAGC